>OY757930.1:65128949-65228949 GCA_963585895.1 Sepioteuthis lessoniana | reverse complement strand
GACATGATATGAACAGACAGATATGATATAGATTAGAATGTTGGTAGGTTTTTCGGCATGCTAACCCTTTTGGGGTTATTTAATGCCAAATTCAAATTTTGCCCAGTCGGGTGGGGCTATAGAATACACCGACTGCTTCTCTGCTGAAGGGTAAGAATCCCCTAACAAGGGTCCTGATATGATACTAAACAATCTGATAGTGAGGCTCCAGTAATGTTGAAGCTTTGTGGAATGCAGAGTACCCCTTCATAGCTATCACTCCCAGGTCCACTCTAACCCAGAGTGGTAGCGCATGATAGGGTCGGATCTATGGGTCAAATAGAACTGTTTGACATTTGAGACTGAGTGCAAACCAATGACTTATGCTAAATTGAATTGTTAAAAATAAAACTGTTTGATCATTTAACTGTATGTAAACAAATGATTGGTGTTTAATTGAATCGTTAATTATACACAGAAATACCTAGAACCATTTAACTTTGAATTATACAAAATTGAATATTAAAAAATGGAAATGCTTGCTCATTTAATTGTGTATAAACAAATGAGTGATGTTTAATTGAATTAATTATACATAGAAATACTTGGATCCATTTAACTTTGACTTATGCTAAATTGAATTGTTAAAAATAGAACTGTTTGATCATTTTATTGTGTGCATCTAAAAATGTGTTTACAAATCATATATTTAATATATATACGAAAACAGAATTTGGCATTAAATAACGAACAATAGTTGATATGCCAGAAAACCAAACCAAACCAAACCAAACTATATAACGCAAATAATTTTCATACTCCAATATAGGTTTCAGAATTCTTATTCAATGCAAATTATTTGTATAGGGTTATATCTCTTGTAATAAGCTTCAATAATTTCAGACAGATATATTTCATTCACAAATAGGGCCTTGTGGCAGTGATTATATGTATTTTTCACTGGCGGACGAATTCCCTCATAGAAGTAAATTGGTTGAATTGAACCAATCAAATCCACCGACGGAAGGATACAAAAAACCGATCCTTCTGTGAGAAAAAAGGGAATTCTCTCTCTTTAACCTGCAGCCGTCAAGGAGTTAACAATACAGAATGAACTAATCACTCGCTTCCTGAACTGACAGGCTAAATACATGTACACACACACTTTTCTTACCGACGAAGGCCTGCGAACTTTCACCACACCATAAATGGACTGGAGACCAAAAGAAAATTTATATGTGCATTGCTTGCAGGTTACCCTAACAAAACTATTAAATTTTGTGTAAAGGGATTAAATCATTGTTTATTATTTTTCCACTTCAAATTGCTGTCGTTCACAGCGAACATTAATCTTCTGTACAAATGGTGACTCCTCTTCTTTACAAGCTCAACAGTGTTGACCTTTTAGCAAGGACAATGAAGGCAATCATCGTTACTTTTAGCAAGGGCAATGAAGGCAATCATCGTTACTTTTAGCAAGGGCAATGAAGGCAATCATCGTTACTTTTAGCAAGGGCAATGAAGGCAATCATCGTTACTTTTAGCAAGGGCAATGAAGGCAATCATCGTTACTTTTAGCAAGGGCAATGAAGGCAACCATCGTTACATTTAGCAAGGGCAATGAAGGCAATCATCGTTACTTTTAGCAAGGGCAATGAAAGCAATCATCGTTACTTTTAGCAAGGGCAATGAAAGCAATCATCGTTACTTTTAGCAAGGGAAATGAAGGCAATCATCGTTACTTTTAGCAAGGGCAATGAAGGCAATCATCGTTACTTTTAGCAAGGGCAATGAAAGCAATCATCGTTACTTTTAGCAAGGGCAATGAAAGCAATCATCGTTACTTTTAGCAAGGGAAATGAAGGCAATCATCGTTACTTTTAGCAAGGGAAATGAAGGCAATCATCGTTACTTTTAGCAAGGGCAATGAAAGCAATCATCGTTACTTTTAGCAAGGGCAATGAAAGCAATCATCGTTACTTTTAGCAAGGGCAATGAAGGCAATCATCGTTACTTTTAGCAAGGGCAATGAAGGCAATCATCGTTACTTTTAGCAAGGGCAATGAAGGCAATCATCGTTACTTTTAGCAAGGGCTATGTGTAGTTTAGTTTACTACACAAGACATTCATTTTTTGGTAGGTGGGTGGCGTAAACCTCAGTAGGGGACACAATCGGCGTATTCTAAGCCCCAGCGACAAAGTGTTCGATATGAATATACCAACCACACACACACACATATATATATATATATATGGGGGGAAGGGGTAGGTGAAATATTAAATGATGGAAGGATAAAAAGCTAGTAAAAGTAAAGTTGACAACCGTAGTCGAGGGCGACCAGAAGGCTCCCTTTTCAATAGCTACTACACCGAGGTGTAGGAGAAGAGGGCTACTCCTTTCCATGGATTGCTCCACTTTACCCTTGATACGTACATTATATAGTTGAGTGTTAAGCCAGGAAGTATCAAGTATCATTTGAAAAGTCTTTGGTATGACGCGACCTGGGATTGAAACCAGGCCTCCCGGACCATTGGCGAACACTCTAACCACTAGACTCATGAGCAAGGATAAAGTAAAGACATGAAATATTAACAGGAGAGAGGGAAAATAGAATTGAAAAGGTAGAGGAAAAATTTATTGGGATATCCATGTGAAAATACGGGGAGTTTGAAAATAAAAGGGGAAATTATGATATGTGTGAAACTATGATTAAAGTGTCATTCATTTAAATTTTTAACATTTTAAAATCAATTTGAATTTAAAAATTTAGCATCAAATTTAAGTTTATTTTCAAATTCTAAAATCCAAATGTGAAACCTTGTTTCAGACGCCGGTGTTTATTGTATTCCTTGTAGGAATTGTAAATCAAGATATATTGGTGAAACGTCGAGGAACCTTCATGTCACTTTAAGGAACACAAAAAAGACTTTAGAGTTTTTAACCTTAATAGCGCACTTCTTCAACATATTTCCCAATGAGAGAGAGAGAGAGAGAGAGAGAGAGAGAGAGAGAGAGAGAGAAAGAGAGAGAGAGAGAGAGAAAGAGATTTTGTGAACTTCGTGCTGTCAGTATGTCTAAATGATGTTGAATTATCTTTATCGTTTATTTACCACAGGTTTTATTGACACCAAGTGTGGCGTACAGAAGACGATTTCAGGTTTGTTTGGAAATCTCAGATATCCTCTAAAAGTACTGCATAAAAATACAAAAATGAACATAGAATAAACATGATTCCCTAACTTCTAGGCATGAAATAACCCTAAGTGGATTGATATGCCATTAAAATCGATCAATCAATCAATCAATCAATCATATATGGGTTAAATTGGTCATTATTGAAAAAGTAATGGGAGGGTAATTACTTTTTTGAACTTTAAGATAATTATTCGCATTTATGTATCGTTAACGTTTATTTATTACAGGTTACTGCTTCGGTGTACCGAAGACGATTTCGGATTTGTTCGGAAATCTGAAATATCCTCGAATAACCCTAAAGATTAATAGATATTTAGAATAAATGCTGCATTTTATTATTTTCCAGGTTTGAAATGGTTGTCTTAACGCACTTTTTAATGGGTTTTCAAAGTCTTTTTTTCTAGGCTGGAAACCGTTGAAAGAAAATAGATTCCCTCTTGGCATGATACCTGGACGTGACAGAGAGGATCTAAATGCAAATAGGATGGGAAGTTAGTATCTGCCTCACGTAAAGATTACGAAGAGACTAGGATACTGACAACTTTTTACAGTGATTGATTGACTGATTGATTTTAACGGCGCGTGGAAGTGTCTAGGGTTATTTTATGCCAAGAGGTTAGGGAATTGCGTTCATTACTCTTTCATATTTACATTTTTTATGTAATTGTTTCTTAAGGGGTTTTAATTTTTGCGCATGGTTATATCGAATACGAATAATTTTCAAACAGATCTATTTGACCCCTAGATGGGACCCTAACATCCACTACCACTTGGGTTAGACTAAAAATGGCAATAATGGGCGACTCCTCACTTCTCGGATCTCTAAAACTGCTCTAGAACTACTCCAGAACTGCTTAATATCAGAGGTAATTTGCCTTCGTACTCAGGACATGTTTTGTGTGTGTCCACGCATGCGCGTATGTGTTGGGTGGGTGGGGGTTCGTCTTCTGCAGAGGATACAATGAACGTATTGAAAGCCCTTGTTGACTTGGTATACTTTTGTTTTGAATTGACAGTAAGGACAATAGATTTTCATTTCTTTTCACTGGTCTGTAATTTCGTTATAGAGATCTTTTCTATTTACTGACATGAAGAAACAGTGGCCCTTTACAGCCGGACGATGAAGGCAGGAGATTCGCAAGTCGAAATATCAATCTTTCTCAGTTTCTAAAGATAAAGCCACTTTTTTTCCTTTCGTTTTGGTAAATTTATTTCGATCTAAATCAGTTTATCTTCTTTTTTGAGATTTTTTTTTCAAGGAAGGCACCCTAACAGCTTGAGGGTGGGTCGGTTGGTGCTGTCGGAAGTAAACGGGTACTGACCGAATGAAGAAAGGGAAAGAAAGAATTGACAAGTGGTGTAAAAATAGCCTTGAGAACACTTAATGTTTTTCAGTCACCATATATATATATATATATATATATATATATATATATAAACTATGAAAATAACAAAGTCAACGAGTGTGAGGAGAAAAAAATCTACATCACACTCAAGCATAAAAAGATAAAAATTTTTTTTCGAAGAACTTTATCTAGGTGTATATATATATATATATATATATATATATTTTTTTTTTACTGTAGCTGAATTTTTCGATAGTCTACTATTCCTCTTCATCGTAAAAGAAAAACACAAACAAAAATCGAAGAAGAAAAATGAAATAAATTAAAAAAAGCAAAAACAAACCAAAAAAAAAAAAAAAAACCCTCGAAAACTTAGACATTTAAACCAACTCACATTCTGAATGTTTGCAAAATATTTTTTATTGTTTTATCTTCTCCTAGCAACCATCACTTCTTTCTTTCTTTCTTTCTTTCTTTCTTTCTTTCTTTCTTTCTTTCTTTCTTTTCCATTGCTTTCTTTCTTTCTTTGTCTCTATTGCTGATTTCTTTCTTTCTTTTTTTCTTTTTCACGACTTTTATTACCCTTTCTTTCCTTCTTACACTTGTTTTTTTACCTTCATCGCTCTTGTTTTCCTTTTTTTCATTTTTCCTTCCTTTTCTTTCATTTTCTTTGTTTCTTTGCAAATTCATTCTTCCTTCCTTCCTTCCTTCCGCCGTTTTCCATCTTCATCAGTTTATTTTCTTTCTTTCTTTCTTTCTTTCTTTTGGTTTGTTTTATGTTTTTGGTTGTTTTTTTTTCAGTTGTGTCTTTGATTCTTTGTTTGTTTTTTGTTTGATTGTTTGTTTCTTTGCTTCTTTCTTTCTGTCTGTCTGTTTGTTTGTTTGTTTGTTTCCGTATTTCAAGTTCTTTCTTTTTCCTTATTCATGTTTTTTAGTACTTTCTTTGTTCATCTCTTTGTTTCTTTCTTTGTTTCTTTCTTTGTTTCTTTCTTTCTAATTCTGTTACGGTTCTTTTGTAATTTTGCCGACGTGTTGGAACACACTCTCCCACATCTTTTTGAGCGGCAAATTTTTCTCTTGCAGACATTTTCTGTGTGCTTTACATCACGTGACGCTCATAATCGCGAAAATCTATTATAGCTACCATCGCTCCACTGATCTTTTTTTTACACTTCATCTTCCATCATATTCTGTCTCACCATTTTTGCGTTTCTGAATTTGATTTTCTTCATATATATATATATATATATGAAGATGCAGATATAACATTTAAAAAATATAGAATCTGCTGAAATAAATCATCATCATCATCATCATCATATCGCGCTGGTAGCATGGATATCCCTAAACCTCTCTCGCCACTCCTCCCTATCGTTCATCGCCCGAGGTAGGTCTTTAGGACAACATCCCGTATCCTCACATAGCTGCTGAATGTATGTTCGTGCTGGTCGTCCTGCTTTTGCACGGCCATGTGTGGGGGTCCATAAGAGTACATCTCTTATGAGTTCGTCCCTGCTTCTCCAGCGGTGTCCTGCATGTCTGGAATAGTTTTCGTGATAGGGGGCAGGTGGCCGTACAGTTGGTGTCTTGTGGGGTGTTGCCGCCATGACTTGTTTAAGATTGCACGCAGCATTCTTGTGTAATTGCCGTCTAGCTTCTTCTCCAGCCGTTTTGTTAGCGTCCATGTAGTGCAGCCATATAGCAGTATCGATGTGATCGCTGCCTGGAAGAAACTGCGTTTCATTTTATTGGTTAGATCTGATTTCCCTATAGTCGATAGCCTATTGATAGCTGTCCATGCTTTCGTTAGCCTCGTTTCGATGTACTTTTTCGGTTGATTCGACGCTGCTTCCTAGGTAAGTGAATTTGTCTACTAGTTTAAGAGGGGTTCCTTCTAGAGTGGAGATGTCCCCCGTTTGATTATAGCACATATATTCCGTTTTGTGTGCATTAACATAGAGGCCTATGCTTGCGGCTGCTTATTCCAAACTATGCAGTAGTGTTTCATTCATGGTCGGGTGTATTTGCCAGTATCGCTATGTCATCGGCGTAGTCGGCGTCGGTAATAGTTGTTGCAGGGTACCTTCTGCTTCTTTTCTTCGTCAGTTCGAAGCCATTCTCTTTGATTTTGTCAATCGATGTTCTAAGTACGTAGTCTAGACAAATGATAAAGAGGTACGGAGCCAGCGTGTCCCCTTGTAGTACTCCTGCTACAATGTCGAAGTATTCTGTGTCTCCATCTGGTGATCTTACTTTTACTTTGGTGTTTCTATAGAGAATCGTTATTGCCGCTACGGTTTCTTTAGGTATGCCGTACGCTAGTAGGATTTGTTCCATCTTTCCTCTGTGAATGGAATCGAAAGCCTTGGTAAAGTCAACAAATATTAATGTCGCTTGTAGGTTTTTTGCCCGTACACCTTCAAGGATTCTACGGATGGTTAATATTTGTGTGGTCGTGGATCTATTTCTTCGGAAGTCATTTTGGTTTTTCCTAAGTATGTTGTCAATTTTTGGTTCTATGCGGTTTCGTAGTAGGGCATTGTAGATTTTGGCTGCTATGGATGTAAGTGTTATGCCTCGGTAGTTTTTGGCTAATCCGAGGTCCCCCTTTTTAGGGAAGGGGAGTATGCATCCCTTCATCCATCTATCTATCGGATTTTGATTGTATACTGCGTTGCAGTGTCGGAGCAGTATATTGTAAAATTGTCTGGTCTTCCATACTTCCGGGAGAATTTCGTCCAGCCCTGCAGCTTTCCTATTTTTAATTTTTCTGAGAACTCAAATATGAGTAATTTTTAAAGGCTTTACTTTTAATTGAATTACATGGATAATGTAGATAGAAAATTCGAATATGTATATATATATATATATATATATATATATATATTTCGCCATTAGACGTTAATTTGATAGGATGCTATAATGGGGTCTCATGTCAGCCAGGGGGGCCGATGTGCAAATAAAACCGTAAAGAGGAAGGCCCCGAAACAGTGCACACACACACACACACACACACACACACACACACACACACACACACACACATATATATATATATATATATATATATAAATATATATCGCCGTTAGACGTTGGTTTGATAGGACTGACCTTGTGTCAAGTCGTGTCTGGTGGGAGGCAGCGACAAATACTACGTTGGTTTGATAGGATGCTATAATGAGGCCTTATGTCAGTTCGGGGGGCCGACGTGCAAATAAAACCATAGAGGGGAAGGCCCCGAAACAGTGCACATTCTCTCCTGATGACCCCAAAACAAGCATGAAGTTAAACTGCTCGGTGGAAATGAGAATGGCTAAAGGAGCGTTTTCTATCCGCTCACTTTTTGGTGAGTTTCTGTTACTTGATAAGTAACTTCCTTCATTCTCTCTCTCTCTCTCTCTCTCTCTCTCTCACACACACACACACACACACACACACACACACACACACACACACACACACACACACTCTCTCTCTCTCTCTCTATATATATATATATATATAGATTGTTTTTTTTAAAAGAAATGCGGCTCATTTAAAAGCCAAAAACATTTTTAAAAACCTAAAACGCAAGAGTGAACATTTGCGAATAAGATATTGATTCATTCCAAAATATTGATTAGCCGAAATAACGATATGAACATTTAAACGAAAAACAAGAAAAATCATAAAAAAAAGTTTTACAATTTCTGGATGAGAAAATAGGTGTTGGTAATTCCAAAACATTAAACTGATGATTTAGAAATTGTAAAGGAGAAACTGTATTTTTTTTCTATACGAATAGAATAATTTTCTTTGATTTCTACTTTAAAGAAAAAAAATTCCTTCGTTATTATTTGTTTGTAGCCTTCTCAGCATCATTTCTTTAGTTTTATTCGTTTAAAAAAGAAAAACTATCACTTTTCTGTGTCTTTTTTCTCTACTTTGTTTTTTCCATTTCTCTCCTAATTTAAAAAAAATCGTTTTCTTTCTATTCATCAATCTTTCGTCCATTTTGGTCTTCTAATTTTCACTTTCTTCAGCATCTCTTTCTATTTCTTTGTTTTTTGTTTTGTTTTTTTCTTTCGTCTCTCGACAAATTGGATTATTTTCTTAGTTTTCATCTTTTAGATATTTTTCGCATTTGTTAGCATGTTTGTTTGTTCGTTCCTTTCTTCGTTTCTTTGTATGTTTTTTTTCTTTCTTCGCTTGCTTTTTTTGTATGAATAGAATTATTTTCATAGTTTTTTATTTTTTATTTCTTCCACTTTTGTTTGTTTGTTTATTTTTCTTTCTATGTTTCTTATTTTCTTAATTTTTGTTTGTTTCTTTGGTTGTTTCTTTCTTCGTTTTTCTTTCCTTGTTTCTTTATTAAAAAAAATGTTTTCTTAATTTTCATCTTTTAAATATTTTTCGCATTTGTTAGCTTGTTTATTTGCTTGTTTATATTTTCCTTTCTTCGTTTGTTTGTTTGTTTGCTTGCTTCTTTGCTTGCTTTTTTTGTATGAATAGAATTATTTTCAAGCGTTTTTTACATTTTATTTCTTCCGCTTTTATTTATTTATTTTATTTTTTCTTTGTTTGCTTCTTTGTTTTTCTTTCTGTGTTTCTTTGTTTGTTTCTTTATTCTTCGTTTGTTTCTTTGTTTCTTTGCTTCTTTGTTTCTTTGTTTCTTCGTTTTTCTTTGGATTTTTTCTTATTTTTCATCTTTTAAATATCTTCGAATTTGTTTGTTTGTTTCTTAGTATCTTCCTTTTTTTGTTTGTTTGTTTGTTTGTTTGCTTTTTTTTGTATGAATTGAATTATTTACTTAGTTTTTTACTTTTCATTTCTTCCAATTGTGTTTTTTTATTTGTTACTTTGTTTTTCTTGTTTTATTTCTTTGTTTCTTTCTTTATGTGTGTTATTTGTGTATTTCTTTATCTCTTTCTCGCTGTTTCTTTGCTTCTTTGTTTTCTTTCCATGTTTCTTTGTTTATTTCTTTGTTTCTTTGTTTGTATTTCCTTGTATCCTTGTTTGTTTCTTTGTTTCTTTTTTTTCGTTTCTTTGTTTCTTAGTTTTTCTTTCCTTGTGTCTTTATTTCCTTATTTTTCTTTGTTTACTTGTTTTTTTGTTAGTTTCTTTGTTTCTTTGTTTGTCTCTGAATATTTTCTTAGTTTTTATCTTTTAGATATTTTTCGCATTGTTTGTTGGTATCTTCATTTCTACGTTTTCCTGTTTGTTTGTTTTTTTCTTTCTTTGCTTGTATTTTTGTATGAATTCAATTATTTTCATAGTTTTTTTACTTTTTATTCTTTTTTCTTTCGTTTGTTTCTTTTGTTGGTTTCTTTTTTTGTTTTTATGTTTCTTTGATTTTCTTTTCTTATTTCTTTGTTTCTTTCTTTTTCCTTTTTCTTTGTTTGTTTCTAGTTTTATTCCTTGTTTTTTAGTTCCTGTATGCTTGTTTATGTGTTTTTTCTCTATTTCTTCGTTTCTTTCTTTGTTTCTTTCTTTTTCTTATTTTCTTTGGTTTTTGTATGTTTTTGCTTGTTTTTTCTTCCTTTCTTTTTTTTGTATGTTTGTTTTTTCTTGTTTGTTTGATTGTTTGCTTGTTTGTTTCTTTTTGCTCGATTTTTTGTTTGTTTGTTTGTTTCTTTCTTTGCTGCTGTCTTTTTGCTTGTTTCCCTATTTGCGTCTTTATTTTTTTGTTTTCTTACATTGATTCTTTGTTTTTTGTTTGTTTCTTTGTTTGTTTCTTTGTTTGTTTCTTTGTTTCTTTTTGTTTGTTTCTTTGTTTTTTCCTGTTTGTTTCTTAGTTTGTCTCTTTGTTTCTTTCTTTTTATTTGTTTTTTTATTCTTTGTTTGTTTCGTTTTTTCCCTTTCCTTGTTTCTTTGTTTCTTTTTTTGTTTGTTTCTTTTTGTCTCTTTAGGTTTTTTCTTTATTTTTCTTCTTTTGTTTCTTTCTTTTCGTTTGTATGTTTGTTTTTTTCTCCTGTCTCTGAATTATTTTCATTTTTTTTTCTTTTTTGCATTTGTTTGCTTCTTCGCATATTTTCTGTTTTTTCTTTCTTTGTTCCTTTCTTCTCTATACGAACTTAAATATTTTCTTAATTTTCTTCTTTATACTTTCTTTCTTTCTTTTTATAAAGGAGAATTAAATTATTTTCTGATATATGTTTTTTATTTCTTTAACCTGTTTGTTTGTTTGTGTGTATGTTTGTTTGCTTCTTTCTTTCTTTCTTCTTTGCACAAATTATCTTCTTCTTCTTCTTCTTCTTCTTCTTCTTCTTCTTCTTCTTCTTCTTCTTCTTCTTCTTCGCCACTTTTGTAAACAATTTTTATTCAATCTGTCATCGCCACAATAGCTTAAAAGAGAGAAAAATAAAAATGGTGACTGAACAAATTTAATAAACCAGTTCAACATTATGAATTCTGCTTTAAAAAAAGAAAAGAAGAATACAAGCAACAAAGTACAAAATATTCCACAGCAGAAAAGAAAGTGTGAAATTTTGTTTGAAACAGAAATGAATAGTTTATAAAACGTTAGTTTTAGCATGAAACGCACTCACTCCAGAGAGTTTTTTTTATTGTTCATTGTTTATTTCTTTTTATATTTTCCACGTTCTCAAAACTTACCCTTAAGAGGATTAATTTTAACGGCATGTCAAGGGGTATTTTATGCTTAGAAGTTAGAGAATTGTGTTCATTGTATGTTCATGTTTACATTTTTTGTGAACTATTATCAGAAGAGATTTTTTTAAATACGGTCTCATCAAATGGCAAATATTAGGACCTTGAATAAGTTATTGCTGTTCTCCAACAGATGGCGTTCCCAGAACTTCATGAATGTAGTTTCTATAAGAAAATACTATCAGCAAGCTTGAAATTCAGCGAATGTCATTTCGCCGAAGTGTAAACAACTTTGTTTTTCATAACGTTAACCGTGTCGGTTTTCGTGCTGAAGAAAGTGTATTTAGGGGGAATTTTACCGTACAACTTTATTCAAGTAGAGTTGGCGACTGTAATCGCCTGGTGAGTAGAGTGTTCGCCTATGGCCCGGAAGACCGGGGTTCAATCCCAGGTTGAGTCATACCAAAGACTCAAAATGGTACTCGATGCTGCCATACTTAACATTCAGAATTGTAAGGTACGGATCAAGAGTATAGTAGAGTAATCCAGAGAAAGGGGTAACGTCCTCCCCTACTGCTCGATGAATGAAAAGGGAGCCTTCGAGTCACCCTCGACTACAGTCGTTTACTTATATATATATTTTTGTTTTATATATATATATATATATATATATAGAGAGAGAGAGAGAGACAGAGAGAGGCTGCCCGGTTAGCGGAGCTTATACTAAATTGATTGTATCCCCTTCGATAGGGTAAGACCATCTAAAGCGGTGTCTTAGGTATACCACTAAATTGCACCCGGTAGTGAGGCTCCAGTTTTGAAGCTGTGGCGTGTTTGTACTTCCCTATTACCACCATTACTCCCAGGTCCCCTCTGGTGCAAAATGGTAATAAAATCCTATCTATGCGTAAAATATCAAAATAAGTCTGTTTCAAAATTTTTTTTTTTTTAGTTTTTTTTTGCGCATGGTCTCATCGAATACAAATAATTTTTAAACAGGTCTATTTGATCCTCGGATGTAATCCTAACAAATATAACAAATCCGGGTCAGAGTGGACCTGGGAGTAATGCTAATAAAGGGCCACCCTACACCTCCCAGATGTCCAGAACAGTCTTGGAAAAAGAAAACTCTGAATTCAAACCTATTAAACTCCGTTTAAAAATTGACCTTGTGTCACATCTTGCCTGTGCGGAGAGGTTGGGTCAATACATTTATACATGAAATTGACCTTGTGCCACATCTTCTCAGTGTACGGCGGTTAATAATTACATATATGACCTTTATGGCGAGTTTCCCTCATACAAAGCAAAAAGTGCGCTGAGCGTAAGGGTTATTATCGTAGAAATGGAATTGCTGACCCGAGTTCAAATCTTGGATGAGACTGTTTGCGTCTCACTTTTTGCTAAGGACTTTGGGAAATGGGTGGGTCCTTCTGTTACCCCTCAGCTATCGATGAATAGTTGGGAAAACTGGCTTCTTTTGCCTAGGTAAGGCAACCAAAGCAAGAGAAGGAAAACTTTGAATTCAAACCAGCTGTACACCACTCAAAAAACTATCTTGGCAGAAGGGTTGGGAAAATTAATACCTGAAGGAAAAAAAACGCGATGCTTCACGTGTCTTTCACGTAAGCAGTTATTTGAATTGTGAGTCGTCCGTTTTTAGTCTTTATTTTCGCTTATGAATATGCATGAATTATCGTATATATGGGAGTGGTCCACAGCGACACGAACGAGTTCATCGACGAGAACCAGAACGAGAGTGACACTTGGTTGAAGCTTATAGCACGGAATATTTTAAAAAAGAGTAAGTGAGTGAGCGAGAGAGAGAGAGAGAGGTAGTGGTGGCGGAGAACAAGTTCTGTCTGATTTTCTTGATGAGAGAGAAGGAAAACAAGCTCTGCTTTGAAAGTGTTGTTTTGACTACAGTCAGAAAGACGTGACTTGCAACGAGAAATAAAACAAGTCTCTCGGCATTTCTCGCTACGCGTTCTATTTGAATATATAAATATATATATATATATATGTGTGTGTGTGTGTGTGTGTATGTGTATTTCTTGCTTTTGTTAGTAAACTACACATATGTAACTTAGTAGACACATGTTTTATGTGTATATTTACCCAACGCCTCCACCAAGTGCCGGATGTGACACAAGGTCAGTTTTAGGACGGAGGACTGCAAGTTTGAATTCAGAATTTTCAATCTTTTTTTTTCTTTCGGGTGTGTTCATTTCGTGGTTTACTAAATTTTATCATTTGTACACGGGCCACATTAGTGGGAAAATGCGGCAAATTAACCGTTTAGTAATCGAATTTAACGGCATATGAACCCATCTAGGATTATTTTCTGCCAAGAAGATTGCAAATTTTTATATTTACATATTTTGTATATTTTTTTTGCACACGGTTATGTGATATCAAATATTCCAATCTAGCGTCGCATCAAGCGAAAAGGACATCGAAACGAGATTAGCAAAAGCATGGACAGCTATCAATAGGCTATCGATTATATGGAAATCAGACCTAACCAATAAAATGAAACGCAGTTTCTTCCAGGCAGCGGTCACATCGATACTGCTATATGGCTGCACTACATGGACGCTAACAAAACGGCTGGAGAAGAAGCTAGACGGCAATTACACAAGAATGCTACGTGCAATCTTAAACAAGTCCTGGCGGCAACACCCCACAAGACACCAACTGTACGGCCACCTGCCCCCTATCACGAAAACGATTCAAGTTAGACGAACCAGACATGCAGGACACTGCTGGAGAAGCAGGGACGAACTCATAAAAGATGTACTCTTATGGACCCCCACACATGGCCGTGCAAAAGCAGGACGACCAGCACGAACATACATTCAGCAGCTATGTGAGGATACGGGATGTTGTCCTGAAGACCTACATAGTGCGATGAACGATAGGGAGGAGTGGCAAGAGAGGTCAGGGATATCCATGCTACCAGCGCGATATGATGATAATGATGATGATGAATAAGTTACAAACAGATCTATTTGACTCAAAGATGGGACCCTAACAGCTGCTGTGTCCTGGGTAAGACACTATTGTGCATCTTATAGTAAAGAACTTTGAAGAATGTGGAGTACCTCGAAGTAAGCGAGTTCGAACTCCAGCTGTGCTATTATGTTCATTATTTTCACTTGGGAAATATGAACTCCCTAGTTGCATCGGCTGTAGATTATATAGTATCATTGACATTCTTCTTCAGGTAAGATTAAAATTAAATATCCTCACGAAAGCTGATATTCCAAACGAACCAAACCTACCTGTTCATATTAGATAGGAATCCTTTATGAATAGATTTACTAATGTTAAATAGCAATACTTGAAACCATTTAACTATGTGAAAAAAATAAGCTCTAATTCATTTAAAATAGTTACCTACAAACTATTCCTTAGGAAATCAATTTTTGTTTATATATATATATATATATATATGTGTGTGTGTGTGTATAAAAAGGATTTGGCATTAAATAATATACAAGGTAGATATGATATGTCAAAAAATATCAACCAACTTAACAGGTGCTAACACTCCGTGAAATGAAGGGGTACTCCTTCTAAAGGCCAATCTAAACCGAATATCCTTGTATAGTTTTGTGAGAATTCAAAAGAAATAAAAAAGAAAATAACGTGAAATAGAAAAATGAATAAAATGCAAAAGTAACAGTTTCCTGCGAGGTCTTTGACAGGAAGCAAAATCAGCGCATGCCAAAAAAAAAAAAAAGAAAGAAAAATGGGCTTCCTGGCGCCAAAGAGAAACTCTCTCAGAGGCTTTTATCACTTCGACTGGACGGATTATTTCTCTCGGCTGCTAATAGGGAGCGCATGTGATGGCTAAGTCCCGGGGCTTAGTAGCGCGCTACGTCTCCTGCTAGAGGCAGCAAGACATATAACGGACCTTAAACTTATAATTTGCAAAAGATAATCCCCTTGAGTTTTTCGAACGCCTTGTCTGGGAGACGTAAGTATTTCTACTGGTTTAGGAAAAGATTCTGTACCACAGAATAGTGGGAAACCCCGAAAATAAAATTTGAGTCTAAAAGTATCTTTTTCCTTCCGTCCTTAATTCCTTTCACTGCTTCGATAGACAAAAAAAAAAAAAAAAAAAAAAAAAAAAAAAAAGATAAGACACCGAGTGAATGGGGTAAGAAGAAAAAGACTCAGTTTACAAACCTCAGAATTTTCCCACGATACCAGCAATTCAACACAACGACGATAAAAACCCTTCTTATACCCCATAATTTTAAGGCATGATTCAATTTCTAGAACTTAGATCGAAATTGGGTGAAAAATGGAGAAGCTTTAGCTGTAAGGACGGACGGACGGTTGGTCGAACAGATGGACGGACGGACGGATGAAGAGGCGGACGGACTGACGAATGAACCGATGGACGAAATGGATGGACAGTCAGACGGACTGACAGATGGATGGACGGATAGACTGACGGACAGACGAACGGATGATTCAAGGATGGATGGATGCACAGACAGACAGACAGACGGATGGATAGATATTTGTTGCATACGACACAGATTTGCTGCTGCTGTTGTTGCTGTTTGTTTTTCGTTTGTTTTTGTTCTTTATTTTTTTATTTTACTATTTCTACTTTGCATTAAAATCTAATTTTATTTTAAAACAAAAACGCACCTGTACTTCGTATTTTTCAGCGCTCGATAACTAAATCCTTACCACCAGATGTCGTTCGTTGTGATATCCAGAACCCAGACGGTTTTTTTTATTTGTGTTGTGGGGAGAGTCTCGCCTTCTTAAAAATGCTGAGGGGGCGTGCTTATCTTTGTAATGGATACATTCAACGTGTTCTAAGCCCCTCCGACTGGGCAAATTTTGTAGGAAAGAAGTTTATCGCATTTACCCAACCCCTCCACTTGGGCAGGATATGACACAAGGTCAATTTTTAAGCGGAATGTAACAGGTTTGAATTCGGAGTTTTCCTTCTCCTAGACTAGTTGCCTCACCAAGGCTGAAGAACCTAGTCTGCCCTACTATTTATCCATAGCTGGAGGGAGAATAATTGGATTCATACCTTTCCCAAGGGTATTAGTGCTATGTGAAATGCAATCAGTCTCGTCCAGGATTTGAACTCGTGTCGTCGTGTCCATTTCCTAGGACGATAACCATTACACCACAGGCACCTCCCGTGGAAAAGAAGTTTATGCTGTCTTCGTCTTCAAATGGCTTTTACCATTTGAAGAATTATTTATTTTTATCTTCATACAAGTTCTTTAGATTTGATTTACGACAGCCGCCATCTTTACAACGCTAGTTGCATCTAAAAGTATTAATTAAATCAAAGAAACTTTTTAAAACTGTTTTCTTGTGCTAAAAGAAGATTCACCTTCCTCTATTTCAAATATAGAACTCTTCTCTGAACGAAATCGTACTACTTTGCTAGAGTTTAATTCGTATTTTTCTACAGATAATTGTTTTAAATAAATTAATTTCCTGATTGTGCTATTTGTTAACAGCTATTGACAGGATTTTTCTTGCAAGCTGTTGCCGTGTACGTACTAATATAGGGTTCTATCATTTGGAATCTAACGAAACGTCGAGAGAAAAAAACTAAATGAAAACTACGCCATAACTGTGCGTGTTGTTTTGAACAAATCCTGGCTGTAATACCCGACAAAATAACAGTTGAACAGACACATACCTCCCATCTGGTAAACCATCAAAGAAAGGCGAGCGAGACACGCAGGGAACTACATAGTAATTAAAAAGTAAAGTTGGCGACCGTAGTCGAGGGCGAACAGAAGGCTCCCTTTTCAATGGCTACTACATCAAGGTGTAGGGAAGGGCGAAACTCCTTTCACTGGACTGCTCCACTTTACCCTTGATACGTACCTTATATTGCTGAGTGTTAAGCAAGGTGGTATCAAGTACCATTTTAAAAGTCTTTGGTATGACGCGACCTGGGATTGAATTAGGTCAGTCGGAAGATACTTGTCAATTTTAGTATAAACTCTTTAAATTCTATTCCGTTGTACTCCCTACATAATGGACTCGCCCTCCTCCATAAATACTCGTCAACGAGAGTGTTAGACGGAGTTAACCAAATCAGCGTGACACAATCATGTGTGATACCATCTGTGTAGTGGACTGATAGTCACTAACCCACTGGACTCTCAGCTTCCTATCAACTAACTACTGTTTAACCAGGTTCACTTGTATCTTGTTTCTGTTACTTGAATATATATGTTTTTTCTATGCAACCTTTTTGTGTTCCCTGTGTCTTTTTTTGTCAGCATCATAACATATTCTAAAATGTTATTTAATCGTAGTAGTACAAAAAATTCCCATTCCTAATTATTAAAATCTCCTCTTTATTAATTTTCTGTCACTTCTACCAGAATTTGATTTTGAAGGTTAAATGCCTCAAATTATGAATATGAAAAAAGATGAGATCCGTTCCTTTTTTTGCATGGGTTCAACTTTGGTCATTATTTTGTGTCCTGACATTGCTTGGTCACATGTTACCAGGATGATATTACATAAGCTCACTGATTTGGGATATGACACTTTGCCCGATCTCTCACCAATTCACTTCCATTTCTAAAACATGTGGACATTTTTTTACTTCCAAAACATTCCGTTACAAAGGAGAAATAGAAACAGCATTTAAAGTTTTCTTGACATCCAAATCTTTAGAATTCTATCGAACAAGCATAAATAACTTTGTCAATCGATGGCAGAAATCCATAGATGTTTATAGTTCATTATTTGGGCTGATTACTTTAGCAGTAAATTAACTAATAACAGATAACACGCTAAACGTTTTATCTTATTTTATAGCTGAATATTTTTGCTTTATAAAATATTATTGAAATAAATTAGATTAAATCATTAAAATTAATGGTATCTTACCAGGCGATACAGATGAAAATATAATGGAATAACCCAACGTTGAATAAAAAAAATAAATAAAATTCAATGAGAGAAAATTTACTAACCTTTCTGCAAGCTTCTATCACAAACTAAATTCTTTCAGTTATGGATTTCACAAATTTAAAACAAATATTATACTTACTCTTCACATTCCTTTGTCAACCGTTGTGATACTTAGACCATTTTAAAGTGAACTACTTCTGACAAAAGTCCCAGTCGGTCGGGGCTGTAGAAGATATCGATTGCATCTCTGCAGAGAGGTAAAAGCCCACTCACCAATGAGTCTCCAGGATATGATACTAAACAATTTGATGGTGAGGCTCCCGTAATACTGAAGCTTTGGGAAATGCGGAGTACCCTTTCATTGCCATCTCTTCAAAGTCCACTCTGACCCGAAGTGGTAGCACCTGATAGGGTTCTATTTATGGGTTAAATATAACTGTCTGACATTTAAACTGTATGAAAACAAATGATTTATACTGAATTGAATTGTCAGTTATAGAATTGCTTGATCATTTAACTTTGTGTAAAGAAATGACTGATGTTTAATTGAATCGTTAGTGATTCATAGCAATACTTGAAAACTTTTACTTTGATTATGCTAAATTGAATTATCAGAAATAAAAATGTTTGATCATTTAACTGTGTGTATGTTGTAACCTAACAAAAAATAACTGAATGAAAAACAACTAAAACGGAGGTTGGAAATGAAATGGAAATCTTTATAACATTAACAAAATACAATACTTGCCAGTAGCGGGAAAAGGGTAATCACTGCTAGTGGTGACTACTTAGTATATTTCATCCCCTCACAATAGTGTACAACGTATTTTTGAGAAATGGGACATACCCTAACGTTCATAGGTAGGGTATATAACAGTATGAGGAATGGGACATTTCCATTACTGTTCATAGGTATGGTATTTAACAGTATGAGGAATGGAACCAACCCATTAATGTTCATAGGTAGGGTATAAAACAGAATGAGCGATGGAACATACCCATAAATATTCCTAGTTAGGGTATATAACTGTATGAGGAATGGAACATACCTATTAATGCTCATAGGTAGCGTATATAACAGTATTGGTAATGAGACATACTCATAAATGTTCCTAGGTAGAGTATGTAAAAGTAAGAGGAATGAGACAACCCAATTAATGTTCCTAGGTAGGGTATTTAACAGTATGAGGAATGGGACATACCCATTAATGTTTATAAGTAGGGTATATAACAATATGAGGAATGGGACATACCCATTAATGCTCATAGGTAGGGTATATAACAGTATGAGGAATGTGACATACCAATTAATGTTTATAAATAGGGTATATAACAGTATGAGGAATGTGACATACCCATTAATGTTTATAAATAGGGTATATAACAGTATGAGGAATGGGACATACCCATTAATGTTTATAAGTAGGGTATATAACAATATGAGGAATGGGACATACCCATTAATGCTCATAGGTAGGGTATATAACAGTATGAGGAATGTGACATACCAATTAATGTTTATAAATAGGGTATATAACAGTATGAGGAATGTGACATACCCATTAATGTTTATAAATAGGGTATATAACAGTATGAGGAATGGGACATACCCATTAATGTTTATAAGTAGGGTATATAACAATATGAGGAATGGGACATACCCATTAATGCTCATAGGTAGGGTATATAACAGTATGAGGAATGTGACATACCAATTAATGTTTATAAATAGGGTATATAACAGTATGAGGAATGTGACATACCCATTAATGTTTATAAATAGGGTATATAACAGTATGAGGAATGGGACATACCCATTAATGTTTATAAGTAGGGTATATAACAATATGAGGAATGGGACATACCCATTAATGCTCATAGGTAGGGTATATAACAGTATGAGGAATGTGACATACCAATTAATGTTTATAAATAGGGTATATAACAGTATGAGGAATGTGACATACCAATTAATGTTTATAAATAGGGTATATAACAGTATGAGGAATGGGACATACCCATTAATGTTTATAAGTAGGGTATATAACAATATGAGGAATGGGACATACCCATTAATGCTCATAGGTAGGGTATATAACAGTATGAGGAATGTGACATACCAATTAATGTTTATAAATAGGGTATATAACAGTATGAGGAATGTGACATACCCATTAATGTTTATAAATAGGGTATATAACAGTATGAGGAATGGGACATACCCATTAATGTTTATAAGTAGGGTATATAACAATATGAGGAATGGGACATACCCATTAATGCTCATAGGTAGGGTATATAACAGTATGAGGAATGTGACATACCAATTAATGTTTATAAATAGGGTATATAACAGTATGAGGAATGTGACATACCCATTAATTTTATAAGTAGGGTATATAACAGTATGATGAATGGGACATGCACATTAATGTTTATAAATAGGGTATATAACAGTATGAGGAATGTGACATACTCATTAATTTTTATAAATAGGGTATATAACAGTATGAGGAATGTGACATATCCATTAATGTTATAAGTAGGGTATATAACAGTATGAGGAATGTGACATACCCATTAATGTTATAAGTAGGGTATATAACAGTATGAAGAATGTGACATACCCATTAATGTTATAAGTAGGGTATATAACAGTATGAGGAATGTGACATACCCATTAATGTTATAAGTAGGGTATATAACAGTATGAGGAATGAGACATACCCATTAATGTTATAAGTAGGGTATATAACAGTATGAGGAATGTGACATACCCATTAATGTTTATAAATAGGGTATATAACAGTATGAGGAATGTGACATACCCATTAATGTTTATAAATAGGGTATATAACAGTATGAGGAATGGGACATACCCATTAATGTTTATAAGTAGGGTATATAACAATATGAGGAATGGGACATACCCATTAATGCTCATAGGTAGGGTATATAACAGTATGAGGAATGTGACATACCAATTAATGTTTATAAATAGGGTATATAACAGTATGAGGAATGTGACATACCCATTAATGTTTATAAATAGGGTATATAACAGTATGAGGAATGGGACATACCCATTAATGTTTATAAGTAGGGTATATAACAATATGAGGAATGGGACATACCCATTAATGCTCATAGGTAGGGTATATAACAGTATGAGGAATGTGACATACCAATTAATGTTTATAAATAGGGTATATAACAGTATGAGGAATGTGACATACCCATTAATGTTTATAAATAGGGTATATAACAGTATGAGGAATGGGACATACCCATTAATGTTTATAAGTAGGGTATATAACAATATGAGGAATGGGACATACCCATTAATGCTCATAGGTAGGGTATATAACAGTATGAGGAATGTGACATACCAATTAATGTTTATAAATAGGGTATATAACAGTATGAGGAATGTGACATACCCATTAATTTTATAAGTAGGGTATATAACAGTATGATGAATGGGACATGCACATTAATGTTTATAAATAGGGTATATAACAGTATGAGGAATGTGACATACTCATTAATGTTTATAAATAGGGTATATAACAGTATGAGGAATGGGACATACCCATTAATGTTTATAAGTAGGGTATATAACAATATGAGGAATGGGACATACCCATTAATGCTCATAGGTAGGGTATATAACAGTATGAGGAATGTGACATACCAATTAATGTTTTTTTATAAATAGGGTATATAACAGGGTATATAATGTTTTTTTATAAATAGGGTATATAACAGTATGAGGAATGTGACATATCCATTAATGTTATAAGTAGGGTATATAACAGTATGAGGAATGTGACATACCCATTAATGTTATAAGTAGGGTATATAACAGTATGAAGAATGTGACATACCCATTAATGTTATAAGTAGGGTATATAACAGTATGAGGAATGTGACATACCCATTAATGTTATAAGTAGGGTATATAACAGTATGAGGAATGTGACATACCCATTAATGTTTATAAATAGGGTATATAACAGTATGAGGAATGTGACATACCTATTAATGTTATAAGTAGGGTATATAACAGTATGAGGAATGTGACATACCCATTAATGTTTATAAATAGGGTATATAACAGTATGAGGAATGTGACATACCCATTAATGTTATAAGTAGGGTATATAACAGTATGAGGAATGTGACATACCCATTAATGTTATAAGTAGGGTATATAACAGTATGAGGAATGGGACATACCCATTAATGCTCATAGGTTGGGTATATAACTGTATGTCTACAAAATGAGTTTACAAATCATATATATTTGATATATATGTAAAAACAGGCTTTGGCGTTAAATTAACGACAATGGTTGAAGTGCTATAAACCCAAACCAAACCAAATCATCATAGCGAAAATCTTGGAATTAAAACGCTTAAAAATTGATCAATTAGATTTTTTATCTTGCTGTTAATAAACTAATAAGAGATAAGCCTAAAGAGAATCTTAATTTAATAGATGAACATTCTGGTTTCATGAAATATTCCCAAAACAAACAAGATTAATTTATTTAAATTAACAGAATAAGTTTTTCTAAGCCATGCAAAAGAAAAATATAGAAAAACTGAATGTTGAGGAAAAAATGGTAGTATCATCTGATAAACCAAAACCCAACAGAAGCTGAGATAGGCAAATCTGTCAAGAGTTAAAAGACAGTTTGTGTAGACCTCAACAAGCGGTTGGGTATTCCTATGTACCAACTCCTCCGCTCGGGCAGGATATGACACAAGGTTAATTTTTAAGCGGAGTTTAACAGGTTTGAATTCAGAGTTTTTTCTTCTCCTAGACTATTTGCCTCTCCAAGGCTGAAGAACCCAGGCTGTCCTACTATTTACCCATAGCTGGAGGGAGAATAATTGGATTCATACCTTTCCCAAGGGTATTAGTGCTATGTAAAATGCAATCATTCTCGTCCAGGATTTGAACTCGAGTCCATTTCCTACGCCGATAACCATTACACCACAGGTATACTAAATTGAAGTGGTCTCTTTGGAAATATATATACTTAGGCTCAAAAAGGTGTAAATTAAAAATTCAGGAAAATTCACCACGAAAAAAAGAACACATATCTTCAAAGGTTGTTTTTACCGTCTCCTTCGGAGTGGTATCCTTGTGCAAGTATATTGCAATCTCAAAAAAAGTGCTACTCACAAATTTCTCAAAGGAAATTCCCTACAACGTTTATAATTTCCCGTTCATATATTATGAAAATTATTTGAGGTGTACAAATATTCACAACACCTTTCTTTTTTTTAAACACAGATAGTAAAAATCGTTTTTAATTATCTATCCAAAAATGCTGGAAACTTTTGCATACATCCAATAAAATCTAAGATCCTTTGTTTGGAGGACACTGCTGGAGAAGCAGAGATGAACTCATAAGAGATGTACTCTTATGGATCCCCACACATGGTCGCGCAAAAGCAGGACGACCAGCTCGAACGTACATTCAGCAGCTATGTGAGGATACAGGTTGTTGTCCGGAAGACCTACCTAGGGCGATGAACGATAGGGAGGAGTGGCGAGAGAGGGTCAGGGATATCCGTGCTGCCAACACGATATGATGATGATGATGATGATAGTGTTTTAATTTCTTGTCTTCGCTTTTTGGCATAATACTTAGAAATCTGATTTTAAAAGCTGCTCCTTGTATGTTTGTAGGTTGTTGCTACACAATTATAGTGTTATGTCAGATTGAACAAGTCTTTTTTAAATTTTCTATTACAACGTTTCGGCTGACTTGCCACTCTGCCTTCTTCAGGTGCTTATTGTATACAATATTTTAGAATTTAGAACTGAATTAAAAAAACAAACAAATATTAAATCAATAAAGACTTGTCGATTGCACGTATTTTCTTGACTGACTCTCTCTCTCTCTCTCTCTCTCTCTGTTCATATTGGCCATCGTGCTTGTAAAGTCCTCTTGGTGGTGTCTAGTGTCTGTACAGAGATAACAGATGGAAGGTTTTGCAGGTAAGCCAACGCTTGTGTGTTCATGTGTAGGTGTCCACTATAGAACTTCAACACCTCGGCTCATTGGCCTAGAGTATGTACAGTAATGGGTATGTCCCATTCCTCATACTGTTATATACCCTACCTAGGTACCTTAATGGGGTAGTCTCATTCCTCCTACTGTTATATACTCTACCTAGGAACATTTATGAGTATGTCCCATAACCCATACTGTTATATACCCTACCTAGGAATATTTATGGGCATGTCCCATTGCTCATACTGTTTTATACCCTACCTATGAACATTAATGGGTTGGTCCCATTCCTCACACTGTTAAATACCATACCTATGAACAGTAATGGAAATGTCCCATTCCTCGTACTGTTATATACCCTACCTATGAACGTTAATGGGTATGTCCCATTTCTCAAAAATACAGTGAGGAGATGAAATTGTGAGGAGATGAAATATACTAAGTAGTCACCACTAGCAGTGATTACCCTTTTCCCGCTGCTGGCAAGTATTGTATTTTGTTAATGTTATAAAGATTTCCTTTTCCTTTCCAACCTCCGTTTTAGTTGTTTTTCATTCAGTTATTTTTTATTAGGTTACAACATACACACAGTTAAATGATCAAACATTTTTATTTCTGATAATTCAATTTAGCATAATCAAAGTAAAAGTTTTCAAGTATTGCTATGTATCACTAACGATTCAATTAAACATCAGTCATTTCTTTACACAAAGTTAAATGATCAAACAAATCTATCACTGACAATTCAATTCAGTATAAGTCATTTGTTTTCATACAGTTTAAATGTCAGAAGTTATATTTAACCCATAAATAGAACCCTATCAGATGCTACCACTTCGGGTCAGAGTGGACTTTGAAGAGATGGCTATGAAAGGGTACTCCGCATTTCCCAAAGCTTCAGTATTACAGGAGACTCACCATCAAATTGTTTAGTATCATATCCTGGAGACTCATTGGTGAGTGGGCTTTTACCTCTCTGCAGAGATGCAATCGATATCTTCTACAGCCCCGAGCGACTGGGACTTTTGTCAGAAGTAGTTCACTTTAAAATGGTCTAAGTATCACAACGGTTGACAAAGGAATGTGAAGAGTAAGTATAATATTTGTTTTAAATTTGTGAAATCCATAACTGAAAGAATTTAGTTTGTGATAGAAGCTTGCGGAAAGGTTAGTAAATTTTCTCTCATTGAATTTTTTTTTTTTTTTTATTCAACGTTGGGTTATTCCATTATATTTTCATCTGTATTGCCTGGTAAGATACCATTAATTTTAATAATTTAATCTAATTTATTTCAATAATATTTTATAAAGCAAAAATATTCAGCTATAAAATAAGATAAAACGTTTAGCGTGTTATCTGTTATTAGTTAATTTACTGCTAAAGTAATCAGCCCAAATAATGAACTATAAACATCTATGGATTTCTGCCATCGATTGACAAAGTTATTTATGCTTGTTCGATAGAATTCTAAAGATTTGGATGCCAAGAAAACTTTAAATGCTGTTTCTATTTCTCCTTTGTAACGGAATGTTTTGGAAGTAAAAAAAATGTCCAGATGTTTTAGAAATGGAAGTGAATTGGTGAGAGATCAGGCAAAGTGTCATATCCCAAATCAGTGAGCTTATGTAATATCATCCTGGTAACATGTGACCAAGCAATGTCAGGACACAAAATAATGACCAAAGTTGAACCCATGCAAAAAAAGGAACGGATCTCATCTTTTTTCATATTCATAATTTGAGGCATTTAACCTTCAAAATCAAATTCTGGTAGAAGTGACAGAAAATTAATAAAGAGGAGATTTTAATAATTAGGAATGGGAATTTTTTGTACTACTACGATTAAATAACATTTTAGAATATGTTATGATGCTGACAAAAAAAGACTCAGGGAACACAAAAAGGTTGCATTGAAAAAACATATATATTCAAGTAACAGAAACAAGATACAAGTGAACCTGGTTAAACAGTAGTTAGTTGATAGGAAGCTGAGAGTCCAGTGGGTTAGTGACTATCAGTCCACTACACAGATGGTATCACACATGATTGTGTCACGCTGATTTGGTTAACTCCGTCTAACACTCTCGTTGACGAGTATTTATGGAGGAGGGCGAGTCCATTATGTAGGGAGTACAACGGAATAGAATTTAAGGAGTTTATACTAAAATCGGCAAGTATCTTCCGACCGACCTAATAAAATGTTTGGATACGAAAGAACAGAAAATAGACATATTAATTAGTTAATGATTTAATTACACTTTTTAATGATTTAATTACATTGTTAATTAGATTACTTTCCCAGTTCTAGGCTATGTTTCTGAGTAAAAAAACATGCATATCATTTTCAATTGAAAATCTTGCTTTAAATTTGTTTTTGGCAATACACATTATGAAGAAGGATAGTCAACTAGTGCGTATTTACATAAAATCATTGTCGATTGTCTAGCGTTCTGTTCCCAGTTTATCACTTCGGACTTCATCGTGTTGATCTGGCTGTATTTCTATTCTTGCTTTTCGTCGTCGTGTCTATTCTGTTACAGCCATTTTTTCGTTCCCTGCCATTTCTTGTCCGTTCTTTGCTGCTATAGAAACTATACTTAATTCTTCAGAGCTGGAATGACTGACAGCTCGGATACAGTTTTCAAGTGAACATTCTATTTTATTTTATTTGATTTGATTTCATCGACGACAACCATTTTACATAACCCATGTCGACTTAACATAAAATTAGTGAGCCGAGATGGAACGTACAACTGCTTTAGTCAAGCGATGATATTTGTTTGTCTCCCCACCAAAACAATGTGCGGTACGTGGCCTTTTTTATGCTCAGGAGCCGAAGCTCAAATGTGTGTCCGGTTCCAAAGATGCTTTGAGCTCCGTCAGCATTCCTCAAGAAAGGTGCGCGTCAGACGTCAGGCGATAAACCTAACCCTGTCAAAGCAGGTGAAAGCTTGGGGTCACCCCCTCACCCTAGGCCAAGGGAGTTGACCGTCTCAACCACCTGACACGAATGCTAGGCTTCCCCAGCATGCATGTCAGGTAGCCTTGACCGACGTTTCCGAGACCCGTGACCCAGCTTACGAACCGGTCCGTGCAACGCAACACACGACCACAGTGTGACTCAATTCATGAGTCTCGAACTGAAGGTTCTAACTTCTGAACTTTCCGTAGTCATGAGATTTTTAATCCAGCCATGGTCTTAAACGACCTCTTGAGCCATCCCATATCAATCAAACTGGTTGATCCAAATTAACGGTTAGAATTTATCCAAAGTAATCATGACTTTATGCCAATTTATCATTCAACTTTTGTTATTAATTCATTTACTGCTAAACAAACAAACAAACAAGGTAAACATCATCTAAGGGTGCTAATTTAATATTTTTGCCACTGGATCTGCTGGCATAGGCCTCCATGCCAACGTAGACAAGACGGAATACATGTGCTTTAATCAAAGAGGCGACATCTCCGCATTAAATGGCAGTTCTCTGAAATTAGTGGACAAGTTCCCCTATCTGGGAAGCGGTGCCTCATCAACCGAGACAGACATCAACACGTGACTAGCAATGGCATGGACAGCTATCAATAGCCTATCGGTCATATGGAAGTCAGACCTGACCGATAAAATAAAACGCAGTTTTTTCCAAGCAGCAGTCGTGTCGATACTGCTATATGGATGCACTACATGGACGCTAACTAAACGTACGGAGCAAAAGCTTGACGGCAATTTTACAAGAATACTGCGAGCAATTATGAACAAGTCCTGAAGGTAGCACCCCACAAAGGAGCAGCTGTACGGCCACCTACCACTCATCATGAAAACTATCCAATCTAGATGAACCATACATGCGGGACACGGCTGGAGAAGTGGTGACGAACTCATAAGTGATATACTCCTGTGGACCCCTTCACATGGACGAGCAAAGGCTGGACGACCAGCTAGAACATATATACAACAGCTCTGTGCCGATACAGAAGACCTACCGGGAGTGATGGATGATAGTGACGGATGGCAAGAGAGGGTCTGGGAGATCCGTGCGGGCGGCGCGACATGATAATAATAATGATATTACCGAAGAAAATATGTCGTGTATAAACTTTTTCTCCAATTTCTCTTCTATTTCGATTGATATAAATTTTTGTAAAAATTGATTGAAGGAAATGCATTCTGGTGATCGCTTTCCCAAAAGGCAACCGCGAAGACCAGATCTGTTCTTTTCACTCGTCCGACTGTCTAAATAGCAGTCCGCAAAACCGTTACGACTACTTTGTTACAGAGATTTCTCCTTTTATGCCATTTCTGGATGGCTGTAATTTGTAAATGTTACAAATTTCAACTCGCCAGACAAGTGACTTAAAAATCACACCTCCAAGAACGGCCATGTTTCTTACTGTCGGCACCCTGCACGCAAAACACGTTCGTGCTCGCTTTGAACTCTAAGGTAGGCCATTTCTCTCGCTACACTATTCTTTGTAAAAGAACGAATTTTTTTCAATAGGTGCACTTTTTTTTTGTGTATGTGTGCATGTGGAGGGGGGTCGTGTGTCGTCATACCCACAATGATATGATTCTAAATCCTGGAAGTTACTGGTATATCAGCTAGTTACTATATAAAAATCACCCAACCAAAAAAAAGTGCATACAGCTGCATAGAAGCTAGTAAATAAGTCCCTAATTATGAGTCTTCCTTGGTTAGTACTAATTAGTTTAGTAGAATTGTTTTGCGCAAAGTCATTGCAAGTGCGACGGACTTTGGGAGCGGATGTTGTAAGCACTTGTGAGTCGGATACTTAGTTCATTGATGTTGAAACAACAATTTAACGCACCTGTCTTTTCTATTTGCACAATAACCTACTTGAAAAGATTGTGAAAACAAAGAGACGACAGCAAAAAAAGTGCGAGGGGTAGGGACCACAAAAGACAAAAAAAGGCAATTTAGAAGAAAAAAGTTATCTTCCTCGTGATAATAATCAGTCTTCTTTCTTTCTTTCTTTCTTTCTTTCTTTCTTTACTCTCGGTTAGTTGTCTATCTTCATTTCTATTCTCTTCCTTCTCCCTTCTTTCTTTGGCCGTAGTCTTCCTTTACTTTCATTCTTTTTCTTTCTTTTTTCTTTTTTCTTTCTTTCTTTATTTATTTGCCCTTCTCAATTTTTCTTTCTTTATTTGTCATTTCTGAATTTTTTTTTTTTGTCGTTTCCATTGTTTTTCATATCCCCCCTTCTTTCCTCAACTCTTCCATTACTTTCTTTCTTTCTTTGTCCGTCGTTATTTCCTTTCTTTCTTTCTTTCTTTCTTTCTTTCTTTCTTTCTTTCTTTGTCCTTTTCGTTTTTCTCTTTCTCTCTTTTTTTTCAGTTACTTTCTTCCTTTTGACCGTTTTTGCACCTTTCTTTCTTTCTTTCTTTCTTTCTTTCTTTCTTTCTTTCTTTCTTTCTTTGTCCTTTTCGTTTTTCTCTTTCTCTCTTTTTTTTTCAGTTACTTTCTTCCTTTTGACCGTTTTTGCACCTTTCTTTCTTTCTTTCTTTCTTTCTTTCTTTCTTTCTTTCTTTCTTTCTTTCTTTCTTTGTCCTTTTCGTTTTTTTCTTTCTCTCTTTTTTTTTCAGTTACTTTCTTCCTTTTGACCGTTTTTGCACCTTTCTTTCTTTCTTTCTTTCTTTCTTTGTCCTTTTCGTTTTTCTCTTTCTCTCTTTTTTTTTCAGTTACTTTCTTCCTTTTGACCGTTTTTGCACCTTTCTTTCTTTCTTTCTTTCTTTCTTTCTTTCTTTGTCCTTTTCGTTTTTCTCTTTCTCTCTTTTTTTTTCAGTTACTTTCTTCCTTTTGACCGTTTTTGCACCTTTCTTTCTTTCTTTCTTTCTTTCTTTCTTTCTTTCTTTGGAGGAGGAGGAGAGGCTCTGTAGCGTAATAAGTCTTGTGCTGGACAATGTTATTGTTGTAAGCGAGTTCGAACTCCAATTGCACTAAAATGTTCACTTTGGACTAATACTCTTTGGAAAGGCATGAACCTCTTATGTTCCCAGCTATGGCTTAGATAGTACAATAACTGTTATTATAAAAATATAGTTTTGACATTAAATAACAGCAATGCCATCAAAGAAACAAAAGCCAACGAAACCTTTCTTTCTTCCTTTGTCCGTTGTCTTTTTCATTTTCTTCTTTCTCCATTTTCTCTTCTTTCTTTTTTTTTCTTTCTTTCATTGCCTTTCTTCGCCGTCTCTATTTTTCTTTGTCTCTCTTTTCTATATGTATTTTTTTCGAGGTTTTTTCAATTTTCTTTTTCATATTCCCTTTACTTTATGTTTTATTTTGTTACTTGTTTATTTCATTGCTCTTTTTTCCAGTCTTTAATCTTCTTCTGGTTTTTGCTTTCACCATTTTTCTTCTTTCTTTCTTTCTTTCTTTCTTTCTTTCTTTCTTTCTTTCTTTCTTTCTTTTTATAGAGAAGAATTGAATTATTTTCTGAGTTATGTTTTTTATTTCTTTTGCCAGTTTGTTTGTTTGTTTGTATGTTTGTTTGTTTCTTTCTTTCTTTCTTCTTTGTACAAATTATTTTCTTCGTTTTAAAAAGTTATTTCTCTCTTTTCTATGTCTTTCTTTCTTATTCTTTCGTTTCTTTTTTGTTTTTCGCTTTCCTTCTCATATTTCCTCCTCCTCCTCCTCCTCCTTCTTCTTCTTCTTCTTCTTCTTCTTCTTCTTCTTCTTCTTCTTCTTCTTCTTCTTCAAATGCGTAAGTGAAGATTAACCATTTTCACTTCTTTCTTTCTTTCTTTCTTTCTTTCTTTCTCAATTATATCCCTTTCCTTATGTTTTTTTTTCTTTGTATAAACGTCACTAAAAGAACCACTTAACTCTGTTTGCACTCATCTGACTTCAAACCAACTATTCAGTAATAAACTTATCTCGCGATGTGCATCTATGTAAATAACAGAAAAAAAAAGTCTGCCAAATATAAATGATTATTGTCTAAAGACCCAACCAATCTTTCAAGCAACAAAACGTCTCTTCGGAATCAAAAGAACCCCATAAAAGAACGTCGAGTCGAGTATATTTTCTAAGATTCCTCGTCTGGCATTTCATTGAGACAGACGACATATTTATTTCTAGGCACTTCACATTCCATTTGGCGGTAGAAATTCCCGGGGGAAATCAAGTAACTGCAAAGATGAACTTAATACAAAGCTTTTTTCCCCTTTTCTTTGAAGTACGACTCGGTAATTAAACTGATACGAGAATCTTTATTATTTGTAAAGAAATAATATCTGTAAAATTGTTGTATTTTTTCGACAATTTTCTTCAGATTATCTTTTTTTTATTTTGTCGCGTTTTCTCGGCAGGAATGTTTGACCTAAGACAGGTGTTGTGTAGATTAGTTTGCACACTAACTAAATACGAAGTAATTTACCGTGAGTTAAAGATGTTTATGCGGACATTTATCCCGACGTAAATGTTAGGTGGCACGCTTACCGTAATAATTATCGTCGTAGGAAATGGAATCGGCGACCCGATTTCAAATCCTGGAAAAAACCATTCGTACTTCATCACGCTCAGGCCCTTGGGAAAGAAAGCCATGAATGTAGTATAATAATGTATAAAGATGTATGTGTGTGGGTCTGTGTGTGTGTTTGTGAGTAGCCGTCAGAATCCCAATGGATTTTTATCTTCAGCATCTTTGGACGGCTCCAGATTACCTGGAAGATTTTTCTTTGAGTGGTCTTCGCACCAAAGTAGACGAAGTGCTGTGCCCGTTTGAACTTGTGTGAGGGTCAGAGACCGGCATGTTGGTAAGTCCAAGACTCGCAGTCGAAGAGTTAAATTTAAGATTCGGCATAAGAGTTAAGGCAGTCAAGAGATATAGATAGACGGCAGTCAGAGAAGGTTCTATGACAGACTAAATGGCCACGTTGGAAGAGAAGACAGCTCAGTGTCACAGCAGTCGGACACCGAATGCCGAGCGGTGAAAAGCAATGACCAGCGTGAGTCAGGATTTGTGATTGCCAAACGCATATATACACTCAGAGTACTAGCGTTATTTTGTCTGTTGGGAACAAAACATATTTGTCTTCTTTTCTTGTGATTCATGGGCGGAGTTTCCGACAATCACATGACCAACAGTCAGGTGACAGTTTGAGAAGCGAGTTCTACCCTTTTTGAACGAAAATGTCCAAGAGATAGGACATTCACTTCAGCCTCTGCTATGTGAGAAGCACGTATATATAAATCACCTTACGAGAACTTGCACTATACCAGACCTACGTAAGTGTAACTTCTGCCATTCATCACTTTGTTCTTGGAGCAACTATTGCGCTTTTATTTAGTATGGTTTGGGACAATTATCATTGTATACCATATATGTGAATACTAAATGTTTGCAATTTAACTTTTCGTGTCGTGTAGTCTTTCTTTGCTGTACTATTCAGTGTTAGACCATCAACAAGATAGTCTAATGCATTATGAGAAAGTGTGGTTGGTAGTTCGGGCCACTATCATACACCACACAAAATTCTTATGTCTTTTCTCCCTTCCTCCTTCTTTTTGTTGTTTTTTATTGTTTTTTTCTCGTCCGACTTGTGAAATGCCGACTGGGCCATGTGTAAGATTTAACACCAGATCCTCTCTAGACGGGTGATCGAACAGCCAATCTGGCGAGTGGGTTTATTTAATATGAATTCATCTCTTCTAGCCTCCAGCTAAGAGTAAGCAGTAGCGCATACTTAGTTCTTTAGCCTTGATGAGGTAACCAGTCTAGGAGAAGGAAAAATCTGAATTCAAACCAGTTTTACTCTGCTTAAAAATCGATCTTGTGTTACATCCGTGGCTTTGGGGTTGGGTAAATACATACTCTGACGAAAATAACTTGTTGTAATTACCGACCTGTAATAGAATAATTCATTATAATTACCGACCTGTTATAAAATAATTTGCTATAATTACCGATTGGTAATAAAATAATTTGGTATAATTACCGATCGGTAATAAAATAATTTGTTATAATTATCGACCGGTAATAAAATAACTTGTTATAATTACCGACTGGTAATAAAATAATTTGTTGTAATAACCGACCGGTAATAAAATAATTTGCTATAATCACCGACCGCTAATAAAATAATTTGTTGTAATTACCGACCGGTATTAAATAAATTAGTTATAATTACCGACTGGTAATAAAATAACCTGTTATAATTACTGACCGGTAATAAAACAAATTGTTATGATTACCGACCGGTAATAAAATAAGTTGTAATAATTACTGACCGGTAATAAAATAATTTGTCCTAATTACCGGTCACTTTCGATCAAAGGCCACTGTCAGAAAAGTATTTCTTCTGAGTATATATTTACCCAACCTCTGCATGAGGGCAGGATAAAACTCGAATACATTTTAAGCGGATTACAGTTGGTTTGAGTTAAGAGGTTTAGAGGTTTTCTACTCCCAGACCGGTTATTGCACTAAGGCTAACGGGCCCAATATGCCCTATTATTTACCCATATTTGTAGACCAGTTCATATACCTCGGTAGCAATATCTCATCAACTTAAATCAATGTCAACAGGCACATAGGTTAAGCATAGACTGCTATTGATTATATCAAAATCTGATCACTGTGATAAAATAAGTCGGGAGTTCTTCTAAGCACTAACCGTGTACGTACTAGTGTATGGATGCACCATTTGTGTAGATTAGTTTGCACACATGCGAGGAGAAAAAGCTAGATGGGAACTACAAAATAATGCTACGTGTTATTTTGAATAAATCCTGGAAGCAGCACCCTAAAATCTACTGCCTTAAGGTAACCAAAACCGCATCTCAAAAACCACCCAAGACGAACAAGGTATGTTGGGCAACTGCAAAAGGAAGGCAAAACTCATAAGCGACTTTCTCCAATGGACTCTTACACATGGACACTCCAGTGTTGGCCGACTTGCAAAAACTTACATTCATCAATTCTATAAAGGCATTGGATGCCATCTAGAGGACTTTCCAAATGCGATAGCCGATAGTAACGGATGGGAGAGAGAGAGAGAGAGAGAGAGAGAGAGAGAGAGAGAGAGAGAGAGAGAGAGTCAAGGAAATACGGGCTGTCGCCACACTTTGATTGCTCGACAATAAGCACCTGAAGAAGACAGAGAGGCATGTCGGCCGAAACATTGTAATAGAAAAGGGAAAAAAAAGTCTTACTTGATCTGACATATCACTATAATTGTGTAGCAACCACTGACGACTAAACATTCGATGAATAGCTTGTAAAATCATGATGCCAAAAAGCGAAGACAAGAAATACTATAAAACCAATAAACAGAAACCAGAAACAAAGGATCTTAGAATCTATTGGATACATGCAAACGGTTTTTCCTGTCAATATATTATTAATGAAAATTATTTGATGTGTGTAAATATTCACTGTGCCCATCATTTTTTAAATACAAAAAGAAGGACGCTGTAAATATTTAGACACATAAATAATTTTCATAAATAATATATGAACAGGAAATTATAAACGTTGGACAGGATTCCCTTTGAGAAGTTTGTGAGCAGTACTTTTTGTGAGATTGCTGTACTCTTGCATTAGGATACCACTCAGCCCAGTTGGCTGATGGGGGTGGGGACTGTAGAATACACCGACTACTTCTCTGCAGAGAGGTAAGACCCACAATGAGTGTCCGTTAGCCCAGTTGACTGGGACTGTAGAATACACCGACTGCTTCTATGCAGAGGGGTAAGACCCTTCACCAACGAGTGTCCTTGATATGACACTAAAAAATCAGTAAAGCTGGAGCTTTGGGGAATACAAAGTACTTCTTTATTGCCATCGCTCCGGGTCCCACTCTGGCCCGGGGTGGTAACGTCTGATAGGGTCCTATCTATGGGTCAAATAGAACTAAATTATATACTGATGCTCAACTAAATTGTTTGAAATAGAACTATTTTCGACATTGAAACTGTGTACTTATGGGAAACTGAATTGTTTAAAATAGAACTGTTTTTTGACATTGAAATTGTGCATTATGCTAAACTGAAATGTCTGTAATTGAAATGTTTTGAAGCAAAAAAACTATACTTATACTAAACTGAATTGTTTGAAATAGAACTGTTTATACGTATAAAAATTGATTTTGCATTAATAACCAGCAATGGTTGATATGTCATAAAACCAAACCAAACCAAACCAAACCAAATCAAACTACTCCGAAAGAGACGGTGGAAAATACTAAGATATGTATTTTTTTTTTAATGGTGAATTTTTCAGAACTTTTGGGTAACACCTTTTTGAGCTAAAGTATACAACTTCAGTTTAGTATGTCTGACCCCTTGTTGAGGTCTGCACAAACTGTCTTTTAACTCGATACAGATTTGCCTATTTAGGCTTCTGCTGGTATTTGGTTTAGGAATGCAAAGATTTTTCAATCATTTTTTTCCTCAACATTTGTCCATTCCAAAAATATTTTCACACCAAGAAAATGAAAAGTTTTGTTATCGTTTAAAATATTCTACAGTTTTAAAATAATTTTTAAGTGTTCTTTTAGGTATAAAATCTGTTATCTAGAAAAATATGTCGATTAAGTTAATGAGAAAATCATCATCATCATCATCATGTCGTGCCGCCAGCACGGATATCCCTGACCCTCTCTCGCCACTTCTCCCTATTATCCATCGCTTTTGGCAGTGTCTTCAGCGTTACATCCCGTATTCTCACATAGCTGCTGTATGTATGTTCGAGCTGGTCGTTCTGCTTTTGCTTGGCCATATGCGGGGGTCCATAGGAGTACATCACTGATGAGTTCGTCCTTGCTTCTCCAGCAGTGTTCTGCGTGTCTGGTTCGTCTAACTTGTATAGTTTTCGTGATGGGAGGCAGGTGGCCGTATAGTTGTTGTCTTGTGGAGTGTTGTCGCCAGGACTTATTCAATATCGCTCTCAACATTCTTGTGTAATTGCCGTCTAGCTTCTTCTTCCGCCGTTTCATTAGCGTCCAAGTAGTGCATCCATATAGCAGTATCGACACGACCGCAGCCTGGAAGAAACTGCGTTTGCTAAAGTAATCGGCCCAAATAATGAACTATAAACATTGATGGAAGAAACAGCGTTAAGAACATAGTATTGTTAAACTATTCGTATCAGTATTTACTGAGGATTAAAATGTAGTATCTGTTGAGTGGTCTACTTTATTGAAAAATAGCTTTCGGAGCCAAGGTTTTCAAGAAATAATATCCATCCCTCTTCATAGTTTCCTCGTTATATTGTTTGATAAGTTCTTTTTATCCTCTCTTTTAAAGTGAGTTTAGCGTCTTTGCTAAAGTCGTGGTCTGTGAGGCGGAAATTTTATTCGACCAAAAATAATTTATTATGATTTAAATCTAAGGTTATTTATTCTAAAATTGACATTCTATTTTATTAATTTATTGTTAAGTGCAACATATGCATTCTAAAAGATAAATCACATTTTGGCTATTACAAATTAATTCAAAATAGATTTTAAATATTAATCGATACAGAATAGGATTAAAGATATGGTTAGAGAAATTTAAACCTTTATAGTGACAAAACTGAATTCGGGCATTTGATGTGTTTGCAGTACAGTCTATTCTTCCATTATATAGTAGTCAGAATTTTATTATCTCACTATGAGGTTTATTTGGGCTAACTTTTGAGTTCATGATATGCAAGTACACTTAGAGTTATATATATATATATATATATATATATATATATATATATATATATATATGTAGAAAAACTGATAACAACGATCCTCGTGGAAGGAATGATTTATTAACGGGTCGACACTATAGCGTTTCGGTTCTACTGAACCATAATCAGGACCATGAGGGGTGATATTAATGATAATTAACGATGGATGTTTAGAAATGTGAAATACAAAAACCCAGGGGAAAATATTTTTGTATTTGTGTGTCGACCCGTTAATAAATCATTCCTTCCACGAGGATCGTTGTTATCAGTTTTTCTACATATTGTCGGATTACAATCCTTTATTTACTCTTCATATATATATATATATATATCTTTAAGAAAAAACAACGAAACCAATCACAAAGGATTATAAATTTATTTCCATCCTGTTACGCATTTTTGAAATTTCCAAAAACACGAAAAAAAATTAACAGGACTTCTTCAGATCTTTTTGATAAAAAAACTAGAATGGATTAAATAGTACCATAACTGTTCTTCAACAAAGACGGCTTTGACATTAAACAACCCAGGAAGGTTGATATGCCATTAAGCAAAGAAACCAAACCAAAATATATATGCAGAGACAAGAATGAGCTGTCCCATAAACGAAATGCTATCATATCCATTGTCAACCAGTTATATATATATATATATTAAGTTAGCCGACAGTAGTCAAGGGCCACCTAAAGGCTTTCTTTTCAATACACTGACTTCTGAGTGTTAAGCTGTAATATAATGGCCGAGGTATATATTTTGCCTTTGGGTTTAGTTAGGCTGAGAACTTTTGGCTCAATGCATGGGTTAGTTAGGTGCAAACTTGAGCACAGGTGTTGACGCGCGCGTGGGGAGAATGTTTCGTTCACAGATGTCAAAATAAAAAATCCCAGAAAGAAAGGTTGACCAGTGGATGTAAATGACGTCATGCACCGGAAGCACGCGCGAAGGATTTTGAAAAAAAGTCAATTTTGTTGAGAACTAGACTCCGGGGGCTCACTGAGGCCAGACGAATCTGTGCGCTACGGGCGTCGCACATGTTTTGGGGGCAGATGGAAAAGTCATCATAGAAAGATTGTGCATCTCTCTTCCTTATGTCGAAACCTTTAACTCAAAGGTAATAAAAGGTTTTGTACCTGAACTAAGAAGTCGTTACGCGTTTTTCGTGTTTCGGGATTCCTATGCTACAAAGCAAGGCGGCATCATGTACCATTTTTGAGTCTTTGGTATGACTCGACCAGAGATTGAACACTCTACTCATTAGGCCGACCAACGCTTATAATTGAACAAATAACCAATACTTACGATGAATCTTTGAATCTTTAACATTTTGACATAGTGACTCTTCTTCTCGATACCATCCAATGATCTCTTATCTTTAATCGTTTCCCATATGTCTGCTTTGATGTTACGTTGTTTGCCACCTTCATATAATTTTATCTTCAAAAACTGACCCTAGATTTTCAATTCGATTCAGATCAGGACTTGATAGTGACAGTTCAGTTAACCTCTCTTCTGTAAATCTTTTATGTCCAAAAATGTCAGGTAAACTTAGCCACATGAGACGGAAACATTGCTATGCATAAATATACACTTCACTTTGAAACTGCGAGAAAGCGACTTATAAAGAAAATCTTGTCTATAAAACAGCAATTGTTTCCACTATTCAGGTTAACTCCTTCATTGACTTTGTATGGTATGGATAAAGGGTAAAGTGGGGCAATCCAGGGAATGGAGTATCGCCCTCCTCTACACCTCGGTGTAGTCGCTATTGAAAAGGGAGCCCTCGGGTTACCCTCGACTAAGGTCGCCAACTTTACTTTACTTACATGCCAGATCCATTTTTATACAAATAAACACTTCTATTTCAAACGATTCAGTTTAGCATAAGTACGTAGTTTAAATGTCAAAACAGTTCTATTTCAAGCAATAATGTAAACATTGCATAAGTAAGCAGTTTAGTTCTATTTGAGCCATACATAGGATCCTATCAGGTGCAACCACATTGGGCGAGAATGGACGGGAACCTCATCATCAGATTGTTTAGTATCATATCCAGGACACTCGTTTGTGTCTTCTCTGCAGAGAAGACACACACACACACACACACATATATATATATATATATTAGGTTTTTTGGTAAGTAATCAATTTTTATCAGAATGGATATAAAAACAAATGTTAGTTATTTTTTAAATTATCATAATCGAAAATGTAATCATCTTAATGATCAGCAGTTGTTCTTATTTTGGTTGTTTAGTCATGTTCTACACTGTAGTTTTCTCAAGGTACCTGTTGGGTTTGGTAATATTTTCCAAATTTCAAAGTAAACTCTCTAACCAATTCACATAATCAGAAAATCTTTATTTCAATATCCACAATAGATGATATTGCGTATCAATTCTGAATTAAATCGTTCCCATGATGCAGTTTCTATAAATTTCTATAAACCAGAGTGTATAGATTTTTTGAATGACTGATTTTTGATTGAACTCCCGACACCAAGGTGAACTGCATAAGCATAACCTACGATGAAACATTAAAATATTGTGTCGTAATTTGTTTTTTCAACTTGAAACTATTATCAATTGTGTTATTTTACTGTTACCAGTATCGTGAATAAGGAAGGTGTCACAACTGGCACTAAGAATTGTGTTACAACTTTGGATGGTGTCACAACTGGAAGTGTGACCATAGATGCAATCAAAACTGTTACAACGACCTAGGATAGTGCCACAACTGGTACCGTGATCTTGGAGGGTGCCACAACTGGTACCGTGATCCTGGATGATGTTATAAGTAAATAAATAAACAAATGACTATGGATTGTGTCACAACGAACCGTTGCCAGTGGTTGTGTCACAACATGTACCGTGACCAAAGATGATGTTACAATTGGTACCGCAACCAGGGATGAAGCCTTGTCACAACTGATACCGCGTCATAACTCCGTTATCAAGGTTTATGTTACCAGTTGGTATGGTGACCAGAGAACGTGTCACAACTTGTACCGTGATTAAGGATATTTCAGCTGGTACTGCAACCATGGATGGTGTCACATATAAGAACCAGAATGAGCACTTTTTCTTGTGTGCTCGTAAGCGACAGAGTGTGTATTTCATTTGATGGTTTGGTTTGTTGGGTTTTATGGCATATCAACCTTTGTAGGTTATTTAACGCCAAATCCATTTTTATGTGAATAATCTGTTCTATTTAAAACAAGCATAAGTACACAGTTTGTAAAAAACATTTCTATTTCAAACTATTCAAGCAGTTATATGTAACAATTCAGTTAATTGTAAATACAGTTTTAATGTCAAAAGCAGTTCTATTTCAAATAATTCAGTTAAGCATAATCACGTAGTTTAAATGTAAGTATGGTTTAATTGTCAAAAACATTTCTATTTCAAGCTATTCAGTTTACTCAAAACAATTCATTTTAGCATAAGTATGCTGTTAGTTCTATTTAACCCATAGATAGGGCCCTATCAGGTGCTACCACTCCGGGCCAGAGAGGACCTGGGAGCAATGGCAATGAAGGGGTACTCCGCATTCCCCAAAGCTCCAACACTGCTGGAATCTTACCATCAGATTGTTTAGTGTCATAATCAGGACACTCGTTTGGGAGGGTCTTGCCCCTCTGCAGAGGTGCAGTCAGTGTATTCTACAGCCCCAGCTGACTGGGCAATACACAGTTAGACGTCAAAAACAGTTCTATTTCAAACAATTCAGTTTAGCATAAATACGCAGTTTAAATGCAAAAATCAATATAGTGAAAGAAGCACGGTTTAGTTCTATTTAACCCCTAGATAGGACCCTTATCAGGTGCTACCACTCCGGGTCAGAGTGGACCTGGGAGCGATGGCAATGAAGGGTTACTCCGCATTCCCCAAAGCTCCAGCACTGCTGGAACCTTACCATCAGATTGTTTAGTGTCATTTCCTGGACACTCGTTGAGGGGGTCTTACCCCTCTGCAGAGAAGCAGTCGGTGTATTCTACAGCCCCAGCCGACTGGGCAATATTTCATTTGATAAGTCAATATAGGATAACTTTAATGAAGATGAAAAAAATTCGACTCCCGGCAAGGAAGATGGTAAGTATGATGTGACAGCCGCAAGTCAAAGATTGTATCGTATTCATTCATCGCTTTTTCCGAAGCTACAGGAAAAATCTATTCGTTTTGATGATTCCAGCAAGTAGAGAAGGAAAAACAGGAATTCTGGATAATAGAATCATTTTCAAAAATCACGAAACAAAGTATACCACGAACGGAAGCCACCAAAACGGAAGCCACACGACTGGAAATATTCAATATCAACACAGAAGTGGGCACAATTTCATTTCAAACAAACGAAATGAAGATAACGTGACTTATGAGCCGGTCTGACCAGACTGAATATTCACTATGTGTGAATGAATAAGAAGGGAGCGGCCGGTTGGTTGAGATAAGTGGCGGGGGGGATGTACTTGCTTTCAGTAAAGTGATTGGATGACTGTTATTTATTCGATGTATGGAAGGTCGAAAAATCACTAACTTTTAACAGAAACTTTTTCTTACGAACAGATTGACGACGTGCCAATAAAATGAAAGCACGTGGTCGATGCTTTTATTTTATTCTTCTGTTTTGTTTCCACTTCTAAGTATCGCAAACATTAGCGATGCCTATAAAACGATGGATAAATTTTATAGTGAACAAAATATTATCTATATATAAGCGATGTCCGCATATGCAGAGGTAAAGCATGGAAATCTGTTCTCTCTGATAAAATAAGAGGGGAATTCTTCGAAGCTGTGGTCGCGTCAGTACTACTATATGGCTGGACCACTTGGACTCAAATGAAACGCACAGAGGAAAAGCTATATGGAAACTACACAAGAATGCTGCGTGCTGTTTTGAAAAAAAATCCCGAAAGCAGCTGCTCTACGGGCACTTACCTCCCATCTCACAAACCAAGTAAGACGAGCAAGGTATGCTGGGCCCTGACGGTGAAGTAAGGATGGACTCATAAGCGACGTTTTCCTATGGAATCCTACCCATGGACACACCAGTGTTGGCTGACTAAGAGAACTTACTAATTTCGGTGACCGATGCGGACGAATAGAGAGAGAGAGAGAGAGAGAGAGAGAGAGAGAGAGAGTTATAGGACTCCATGTTGTCGGCACGCCTTGATAATGATCATAATGATATATATTACTAAAATTTTCATTGTGTTTGTAACCAAGCAAAAACGGCCCATAGCGAAATTCTTTTAAAGCAATAAACTTAAAATACTCAGACTTAAAGTATTTTAAGTTTATTGCTTTAAAATAATTTCGTTATGGGCCGTTTTTGACTTAGAGAATATTTGCATTTACCAAACTCCTCCTTCTGGTGGGACACAAGGTCAGTTTTTAAGGGAACTTGATTCATGTACTAACCCAACCCTTCGATCACAACCAGGATATGACATAACCTTAATTTTTTTTGGATCTAGTGAATAGGGCGTTCGCCAATAGCCAGGGAGACCGGGGTTCAATCCCAGATCGAGTCATACCAAAGACTCAAAAAATGGGGCTTGTGCCTCCTTGCTTAACACTCAGTATTATACGGTATATATCAAGGGTAAAGTGGAGTAATTCAAGGAAAGAAGTTATGCCCTCCCAACACCTCGGTGTTAGTAGCTATTGAAAAGGAATCCTTTGGGGTGCTTCCCCGACTATGGCTCCTAACTTTGCTTACTTTTCTACAACTGATTTGAAGGAGTGTACTTATTTTTGGAGAGCTACATGTTCTTCTTTTATAAATCGTAATTAGCATTATCATCAAGCGGCAAACACTCACTGATTCCATAACCTGGTTTTGTCGTGGGAGTGCCACTCGTGTTGCATGTCTTGGACAGGAATAACCTGAAGGAGTCCATCTCTATCCAGGTCTACGATTGATTGGAATTCATAGTTTTCCTTAGTTTGTCATACCAATGCTAAAATGCCTAGCTTGTCCTATTATTTATTCATAACTTGACTTATACCTTAATATCGGCATGTAAAATGCAGACATACTCATCCAGGATTTTAACTCGGGTCGCCGAATCCATTACCTACGACCAGCAAGGAGGTGCTTGTGTAATGGTTATCGTAGTTTGAAATAGACACGCCGAACCGAGTTCAAATTTCGGACGAGACTGCTTGCATTTCACATAGCACTAATACCCTTCGCTATGTGAAATCCAATTATTCTCCCTCTAACAATGGATGAAATAGTATGGTAGACTGAGCCCTTTAACCTTGGTTTGGTTTTTCCCTATGCGAAATCCAATTATTCTCCTTTTAGCTTGGTCCAGTCGGCTGGGGCTGTAGAATACACCGACTGTTTTTCTACAGAGGGTTAAGACTCCCCAAAAGAGTGTCCTGGATATGACACTATGTATCTAAAGGTAAGTCTCCAGTTAAGCTGGAGCTTTGGGTAATGCGGAGTACTCCTTCGTTACCATCGCTACCCAGTCCATTCTTATTGGTCTAATAGAACTAAATTGTGAGCTTATTCTAAACTGTTTGAAATAGAAAACTATACTTATACTAAACTGAACTGTTAAAATTAAAATTGTTTGACTAAACTGAATAGCTTGAAATAGAAATGTTTTTGACAATTAAAGTATGTATTTGAGCTAAACTGAATTGTTTGAAATAGAGCTGATTATTTGTATAAAAATGGATTTGGCATTAAATAACCTATAATGAATGATATGCCATAAAACAAAAACAAAAAACAAAAACAAATACCTCTAGCTATGGATGAAATTGTTGAGCAGAATGAACCCTTTAACCTTGGTATGCCCTTTCACTATGGGTAATCCAATTATTCTCCCTTTAGCTCCTCATGAAATAGTATGGCAGGCTGTGTCCTTTAACCTTGGTAAGGCAACCGATCTGGGAGAAGGAAAACTCTGAATTCAAACCTATTGAACTCCTATTAAAGATTGACTTTGTGTCACATCTTGCTCGTGTTGAGGGGCTGATGAATGCGCATAAAACGTGCATCTTTGACATTAAAGTTGGTTTACCTTTAGTTTTCCTTCTCCGGGATCGGTTGCTTTACCAAAAACTAAAGAAACTAATATGCTCTGTTACCCAAGTTGTGTGTGTGTGTGCGCGCGTGTGTGTGTGTGTGTGTGTGCATTCGTTCATTGATATACCGTTGATAACTATGAAATTCTAGTCGGAATCTTTCGGCATTAAACTACCCGAAAAGAGTTGATATACCGTAAAATAAAACAACCAAACAACTTATCAGAATCCATCGCTCCTTTTTGAATAGAAACATTAATATCATCTCGTGCCGTTGTTGTAATGTGAGCCCATTGTGGTCAAGCATCGTCTAATACATACTATAATGATCTGATTTTTGCAAGCGTGTTACTATAACACAGGAAAAATGACACATCGTATCGAGGTCTTTGTTAGTCTCATAATGTTGAAATCCTCTAAGAGAATAAATCAATTTCTAGTTCACCTGCATATAGTGTGCGGTCTGCATCACGTCTATTGCAATGATTATTGTTTTTCAAGGGAGATATATGTTAAATGGTATTTAGAGATTACTTGGCTTGATTTTTTTAATTTACAAATGATTACAATACAACTTCTTATAAATAAGATGCAACTCGACATCGTGTCGGCTTTAAGTGTATTATTTTAAAGATATCTTTATCAGATTTTTTAAAAATCTCTTTTATTTTTCGAGAGTAGTTTTTCCAAAAATGGAAATACTTAAAAAGGACATTCTTTTCTCATACATTTAGTTTTCTGAGCTATTTCCCCCATTATGATAAACTTGAGAAATGTGGAAGAACTTTTCGTTTGATATATACACAGCACTCTAGGGCACTTCTGGGGATGTAATGGTTAGTAAGCTAGATTAGCAAACCTACATGGGTGAGTTCGAGTCTCATTGGGTGCCCCATTCATTTGCTCTTGTGCCACATCAAAGCAAAGAGCTTTGTAAATTACTATACACGTCACTCTATATAAATGTGATTCCGAACAGTACATCTCTTATTATTTACAAGTAAATTTTGTCAGTGTTGTGTCCAAAGTATGACACTACACAGCATCGGATGGTGAAGTTACATTTCTGCAGATCCGAGAAGTATGGAGTACCCCTTTCATTTCTATTACTCCAAGGTTCACTCTGAGCCGAAGTGGTACTCCCTGTTCGGGTCTCATATATGGGTAAATAGATCCGTTTAAAAATGATTCACATTTGGTAGAGAGCCATGTGCAAAAAAACAAAACAAAACAAAAAAACAACAACAAATAAACAAAAAACAAAAACAATATAAACAAAAACAAAAAACAAAACGAAAACTAAAAACCTTTTAAGAAGCAACCACACAAAAATGTAAAGATGAAGGTACAATGAATACGATTCCCTAACCACCTGGCATATAATAATTCAAGAACCCCCCCCAAATCACAAAAAAAAGGCAACAAAAAGCCACTTATGAAACAGCTACACAAAAATGTAAACATGAAGGTACAATGAATACAATTCCCTAACCTCTAGACTGTTTAACTCTCCATTTAAAATCAGTCCAGAATAATATTTGTCAGTGACTTATTTTTTAAAATATCAAATATCTCTGAGTTTAAATTTTAAAAACGAGAAACAACAAATAATATTCTTTTAATAACACACACACAGGCTGGAAAGAGAAGTGATCCCGGAAAGTATGTTAGTTTAGTACTTACTGTAATGTTATTAATCAGGAAGAGAATAAAGGAAATGAGTATGAATTCTTGGTGCATCAGTTTGGAATTGAAATCCTTGGACAGGGCGACATATTACACGGTAATACAGAGAATTAATTTGTGAAAATGATTTTAGTTCCACTTAACTCACAAATGATAGGTATTTGGTATTGAGTTAATGAAGATTATAATATCTAGTTTGATATTAAATAAAGAAAGAGCAATGCTTCAAAAATTTCAGTTTAATATCAGTCTCATTTTTTGTTTACACATATTTAAGGACAAACATTTCCATTTCAAATTATTCAGGTTGGTTGGTTGGTTTGTTGGGTTTGTGGCATATCAACCTTTGTAGGTTATTTAACGCCAAATCCATTTTTAAGTAAATAATCTGTTCTATCTAAAACAATTCAGTTTAGCATAAGTACACAGTTTAATCGTTAAAAACATTTCCATTTTAAACTATTCAAGCAGTTATATGTAACAATTCAGTTAAGTGTAAATGCTGTTTTAATGTGGAAAAACAGTTCTATTTGAAATAATTCAGTTAAGCATAAGCACGCAGTTTAAATGTAAGTACGGTTTAATTGTTAAAATCATTTCTATTTCAAGCTATTGAGTTTACTCAAACAATTCATGTTAGCATAAGTATGCTGTTAGTTCTATTTAACCCATAGATAGGGTCCTATCAGGTGCTACCACTCCGGGCCAGAGTGGACCTGGGAGCGATGGCAATGAAGGGGTACTCCGCATTCCCCAAAGCACCAGCATTACTGGAAGATCACCATCAGATTGTTTAGTGTCATATCAGGACACTCATTGGGGGGTGTGTCTTACCCCTCTGCAGAGAAGCAGTCAGTGTATTCTACAGCCCCATCCGACTGGGCAATCAAACTATTCAGTTTATGATACAAAACAGTTCTATATCAAACAATTCTGTTTAGTTCTATTTGACCCACGGATAGGTCCCTATCAGGTGCTACTACTCCAGGTCAGAGTGGACCTGGAAGCAATGGCAATGAAGGGGTACTCTGCATTCCCTAAAATTCCAGCCTTACTGTAACCTCACCATCAGATTGTTTAGTGACATATCAGGACACTCATTGGGGGAGGTGTTAGCTACCCAGCAGAGAATCAGTTGGTATGTTCTACAGCCCCAGCCGACGAGGCAATACAAAGTTAAATGTAAACAGTTTTATTTCAACCAATTCAGTTGAGCGTAAGTACGCAGTTTAAATGACAAAACAGTTTTATTTCAAGCAGTTCAGTCTAACATGAGTATACAGTTTAGTTCTATTTGACTCATAGATAGGACCCTATCAGGTGCTACCACTCCGGGCTAGAGTGGATCTGGGAGTGATGGTAATAAAGGGGTGCTCAGAGTTCCCCAGAGCTCCTACATCACTGGAACCTCACCATCAGATTGTTTAATGTCACATTCGGAACACTTGTTGGTGGGGGTCTTACTCGTCTGCAGAAAAGCAGTCGGTGTATTCTAAAGTCCCAACCAACTGGCCCAGGTTTGGTTTGATTTGGTTTTGTGACATATCGACTATTGCAAGTTATTCAATGATAAATCCAGTTTATTCATTTATATTAGATATAAAATGATTTGTAAGCATGAGTCAACAAAGTTAAATGGTTCTAAGTATTGCTATGTAATCACTAACACCAGTCATTTGTTTACGCACAGTTCAATGATCAAACGGTTCTATTCAAAACAATTCAATTTAGCATAGGTCAAAGTTAAATGGTTTCAAGTATTGCTATGTATCACTAACAATTCAATTAAAGATCAGTCATTTGTTTACACACAGTTAAATGATCATACAGTGGTTTTTCAAGCAATTTAGCTTAAGTTGTTTGTTTGCACTCTGTTTAAATGTCAAGTAGTTCTATTTTACCGATAAGACGATTTCAAGTGCTACCACTCCGGGCCAGAGTGGACCTGGGAACGTTGGTAATGAAGAGGAAATGTGCATTCCCCAAAGCTCCAGCATTACTGGAGCCTCACCATTAAATTGTTTAGTGTCATATCCTGGACACTCCTTGTGGGGTGTCTTACCATTTTGCAGAGATCAGTCGGCGTATTCTGCAGCACCCCCGGCCAACTGGACCAATGGGGAGTCTTACCCCTCTGCAGAGAGGCAGTCGAAGCATTCTACAGCTCCAACCAGCTGACTCGGCTATGGGGGAGTCTTACTCCTCTGAAGAGATGCAGTCGTTGAATTCTGCAGCCCCCAGCTGACTCGGCCAAGGGAGAGGGGTCTTACCCCTCTGAAGAGATGCAGTCGTTGTATTCTGCAGCTCGTCCAGCTGACTCGGCCATGGGGAGTCTTACCCCCTCTGAAGAGATGCAGTCGTTGAATTCTGCAGCCCGTCCAGCTGACTAGGCCAAATTGTAAATGAAACATTAACAGGAGACGTCACACTAAATGGCTAACATGATTTAAGTTTGTTTAAAATAGAAATTAGAAAATTCCTTTTTCTCAGAATGCAACGTCGATGGTTATCCATTTAGTTGGATGTTTGAATTTTATGGCATATCAACCTTTGTAGGTTATTTAATGCCAAATCCATTTTTATACAAATAATCAGTTTTATTTCAAACAATTCAGCTTAGCTCAAATACATACTTTAATTGACAAAAACATTTCTATTTCGAGCTATTCAGTTTAGTCAAACAATTTTAATTTTAACAGTTCAGTTTAGTATAAGAATAATTTTTGTCCACACATAGTTAAATGTCAAAACAGTTCTATTTCAAACAATTCTGCTTGGCATAAGTACAGTTTCAACGTCAAAAATCAGTTCTATTTTTAAAAATTCAGTTTTGCAAGTACGCAATTTAGTTCGATTTGATCCATAGATAGGACCTTATCAAGTGCTACCACTTCGAGCTTGGGTGGACCTGGGAGTAATGGTAATGAAAGGGTACTCCGCATTACAAGAACCTCTCCATCAGATTGTTTAGTGTCATATCCTAGACACTCATTGGGTTTTTTTACCCCTCTGCAGAGGTGCAGTCGGTGTATTTTACTGGTCCAGCCGACTGGGCAAGGTTATCTATTTATTTCACCCAGGAAGTTTTTTATGACTTATGATCATCATCCTGGTTTATTGGCTTTGTGAATGAATATCAAGAAGAGAGTGGTCCATGTTGACTGCAGGGATGTTTGTGGCTGACAATATGAGACAGGCAGACACGGTTAGAACGGTTTTAGATGAAGGTCTTGTCAGGATTTCGTGACATGGTGTTTTGAATCTTCCTCCAAGGTCTTTTGTGCCTTTTGTCCTTGATGGTGGCTCTGCTGGTTAACACCAGCAAAGGAGGTAACAATATGGTTGGTAGTTAGATGTCAGGTCCCGGTTCTCAGCTTGGATGGACCATCACTGACCTGCATCAAGGGATTTTTTCAAGCCGTGGCTTCTTTGGTGCCCCTTTGACATGGTGTCATGGGAGAGCTTGTCGTCCTGAGTGGTTTTGGGCAGCTGATGGTTACACACTCTAGAGACGTGTTATGGCTTATACCAAGGAAAAAATCCAACAAAATCTACCATTCTGTGCATTTTCACTTGGCGGTCAAATATCTGGACCAAGACTAAATCAGTGATATTATTTAAGTAACGAGTTTAGTATTCATTGTTCTTTTTTCAGTAGATGAAGGGTTTGAAAATCATTGTCAAAGCCAGCAAAACATTACTGATATCGCTCGTTTTCTATCTGAGTCACCGAATCGGATAGTGATTTCAAACTATTCACACATGTTTATGAAGGATATTGGAAAGTTTTAAGCGTATATAGAAGGGAATACGGTCTTTATATTGGAGGGGAGATTTTTTCGAAAGAAACTGACAATCACTACACTTGATATTTTAAACTGGGGTTTAAATATAGGGTGTCTCAATATACATGGTTATATAGTGTGTCCCAATATACATAGAACCCATGGTTATATATAGTGTCCCAATATACATGGTTATATAATATGTCCCAATATACATGTGACTGCTAATAACTCTACCATTAATAATGTTGTGTTTTTTATTTCAGACTTGGAAATAGCTTGCTATAACAACTATTAATCCTCGATCATAATTCCTTGGCAATGTCTCTAGCTCAAAGGGTGCATTTTTACCGGATGTGTTTCAAATGACAGCCATTACGCTTGTCTAAGTAATAAATCATTATCATATTAATGAGTTGCATCTATTTTGAGACACCCTGAATGTGGATGAACATGTATATTTCATTGATCTAGCTCACTACTTCTTCGTAAGTCCGGGAACTTTTCGGCAAACCTCTTGTATTAAATATTGCTTACGACAAAGACTTTTTACAGAGAAACTTTCAATGTTTTATGAATCGAAAAAAAGGTCTCCGACATAATGAAAATGAACGTAGAACTGAATCTTCGTATATATATATATATATATATATATATATATTAGATATAGCTTAATGTATTGAGAACGGCTGGTGAGATATCTTGAGATATATTTCTGAGATGGTTGATAAGGTATCTAAAAATGAATTTCTTTTTTTTTTGTCTTCTTACAATGGCGCCGAACTGGATTGTGATTTAAGACAATTCTCAGATTGTGATGAAGGAAATGAAAATTCTGATTGCTTTGAGGTAACCAATGAGATATTGCATGATATTTTTTTTTAATCCCAGATCTTCTGACTCCGACATTCAGTTGGATGGTTATTCAAGAAAAGTGTAGATAATAATGAAGACAAGAAAAGCAATGATTGTTTTCCGGCTGCTGGCAAGATATTTTTACTTTACTAAATTACACAAAAATGCTCCAAAATGATTTGTTATATGACTATTATTCAAGTGATGTAATCCTTTTGAATCATAAACCAACCAAACAAAAAATTTGCCGGGGCTTTTTTATGTTTCTTATGTAATGACCTCTACCAACATCTTCGGCACTAGATAGTGGATATGTCAGATATTTGCGGAGGCGTGATTTCAAATGATAGGTTCACCAGTTGACCAGAAAAAACTATCAGGAAGAGTTGAAATTAAATCAGAGCTCTCTGATTGGCTGTAAGAAGTCTTATGGAATTTAAGAGATTTAGTCAGATTTGAGGGAGGTACTGATTTATGAATTAAAAGTGGAACCTTTTCTTCCATCGAATAAACAAAACACCACGTCTTCATTTTTGAGACCAATCCAAAGAAAAATGAAATAACTTATGATTGTGAATAAACATGTTTCTTTCATAGATTAATATTTTCACTTCGTCGTAAGACCGACATTTTTTCAGCAAACCCCTTGTATTCGATATTGTTTATGATAAAGCCTATTTTCAGAGGAGTTTTCAATGTTTTATGAGTGGGAAAAAGGTATTCGACAAAATGAAAATGAATCTCCATATTTGTATGTTAAGTATTTCTTAACATATTGAGAACGGCTAGTGAGATATCTTTAGATATATTTCTGAGATGGTTGATAAGATATCTAGAAATAAATTTCTTTGTTTTTGGTCTTCTTACAATGGCGCCGAACTGGATTGTGATTTAAGACAATTCTCAGATTGTGATGAAGGAAATGAAAATTCTGATTGCTTTGAGGTAACCAATGAGATATTGAATGAGATTTAAAAAAATCCCAGATCTTCAGACTCCGACATTCAGTTGGATGGTTATTCAAGAGAAGTGTACATAACAATGAAGACAAGAAAAGCAATGATTTTTTATTTTATGAAATCACACGAAAATGTCCTAATCCAAAATGATTATTTATATGATTATTTATGTTGGGAATGATGTGATCACTTTAAATTATAAACCAAACTAGCACTGTAACTGTAAAAAGTAACAGGATTACCCCGCACAAACAATTACGGACGCGGACTACGCCAATGACATAGGGCTTCTGGCAAATGCACCTACATAGTCTGGAACGAGCAGCAGCAGGCATAGGCCTCCATGTCAATGCATACAAGACGGAAATATGTGCTTTAATCAAAGAGGTGATATCTTCACACCACACTAAATGGTAGCTCGCTGAAACTAGTAGACAAGTTCACCTACCTCGGAAGCAGTGTCTAATCAACCGAGACAGACATCAACACGCGACTAGAAAAGACATGGACAGCTATCGATAGCCTATCGGCCATATGGAAGTCAGACCTGACCGATAAAATGAAACGCAGTTTTTTCCAAGCAGCGGTCGTGTCGATACTGCTGTATGGATGCACTACACGGACACTAACTAAAGGTATGGAGAAAAAGCTTGACAGCAACTACACAAGAATACTGCGAGAAATATTGGACAGGTTCTGGAGGCAGCACCCAACAAAGCAGCAGCTATACAGCCACTTACCACCCATCACGAAAACTATCTAATTTAGACGAACCAGACACGTGGGACACTGCTAGAGAAGTAGGCATGAACTCATAAGTGACTGTAGACCCCTTCACATGGACGAGCAAATCAGGACGACCAACTCGAACCTATTTACTACAACTTTGTTCCGATATGTAGCCCTGTTCCAGATGTAGTCCTGCGGACCTGCCGAGACGGGTGGTGAGAAAGGGTCAGGGATATCCGTGCAGATGGCACGATCTGATGATGATGAATAGGTTCATCACTATTGAAGCAGATTTGAGAACCTGTGGCAAAAGTGTTGAAATCAAATAGGTATTTGTTGATTGGCTATAATCGGTCACCAAGAGTTTGAGAGATTTAGTTAGATCCGAAAAGCGAGCTGGGACCGAAACAGCGAACAGTAAAATGAATGGTGTGTTGCATTTCCGTGTTTGCGTTTTAAAAATTGTTTAATGTATTGGAAGCAGCGGACGAGATATCTCGAGATGCATTTCTGAAAAAATATTTGAAAGAAATTTATTCATCTTTTTACTTTAGCGCCGAACCTGATAGTGATTTAAATAAGAATGATTTTTCAAAAAGTAATTCTTGTTTATGGGAAACTAACAAAATACTGTATTTCTCATGAGTAAATATACCCTAACAATTTTTTAAAGAAAAATAATGTTCTTCTGAACTAAAAATAGCAGGATTTTATCATTTCTAGTGGAACTTTGTAGAATTAAAAAGGATATTGTTAAATTGTATTTTTTACCAAATTCTACTGCATTGAAATTCTGCCACTAAAATCTGATTATGAAGAAGTTAAAAAACAACTAATATATATATATATATATATATATATATATATCCGTGTGAAATTATTTTTGGTCACTGAGTTTCAATACTGGCAAGTTTGTTATAAACAATACCTAATAATATCCGTTTTGATTGATTTAGAAGAAGGTTAACCTTTTATAAAAAATTATTTAGATGTATTCATTTGTAAAGGATACTATATATATATATATATATAGTACACTTAGTGTAATGGTTACAGGGTGCGGAAGTAAATTCAGGAATATCTTAGTATAGTAAAATGACTATTATAAAACAAGATTATTTTTAATTCTAAAAAATAAACAATAAAATAGGATAGACACAAAACAGTAAATTTATTCAAAATGGCCACCATTTTTTTTCAATTATTATATCAACACGCCTTCGAAACGATTTGCATGCCTTCAAAATAAATTCTTCCAACATCTTATTCCATTCCTCCTCAATAGCAGTCTTAAGTGAACCAATCTTTGGATGGGAAGTTGCATTTGTTTTGTTTTCTAAAATACCCCATATAGCGTAATCAAGGGTCTTGGCTTAAAACTTGTTTAATAGCTGTCCTCGTGGAATTTCAATTCATTTGCGCGTTTTCTTATTAACGGCGTGGCGTTCTTCTTGATCATCGTAGCGAGAGCAGTTAAAAAAACATCTTTTTGTTTTTTGTTCAATCCCCCACTTTCACTTTCACTTTCCCTTAAGAAACTCTTTTTCGGTAAATTTTTCTTTTGCTTTGTATACAGTAGACAAAGAAACTTTGGCTTGGTTTCGCCGTTTAGCAAATCATAGATTTTGTATTATTTCTTTTCTTGTTCACTTATATTGGGCTGAATTTTAACAAAAAAAAGTGCTTGAATAATAGAGATAATCATGAAAATTTAAATTTATCTCATTTTTTTCCCCAAAATTGGACGAATCAGACAAAAAAAATAAACGTTTGAAAAATTATTTTATATTTTGTTTCCACGCTCTGTATTGACGTAGAAAATAAAATCAGTGACCAGAGTTCAAATCTTGGACGAAGCTGTTCTCGTTTCTCTTCGTGCTATGGGTAAATAGCAGGGCAGGCTGTTTTCAGTCTTATCTTAGAAAAGGAAAAATCTGAATAATAAAAAAAAATTGACGTTGGGGGGATGCACGCTATATATATATATATATATATATATATATATATATATATTTATATATGATGTGCATTTGCCAGTCGGCTTGGGCTGTAGAATACACCAACTGTTTCTCTGCAGAGTAGTAATATCCCCTCTCCCACAACGAGTGTCCTGTATGTGACACTTAGCAATCTTACGGTGAGGCTCCAGTAATGCTGCAGTTTTGGGGAATGCAGAGTATACCTTCATTGCCATCGCTCCCATGTCCACTCTGGCCCGGAGTGGTAGCACTTGATAGGCTCCTATCTATGGGTCAAATAGGACTAAACTGTGTAGTTATGCTTTGCTGAATTGTTTGAAAGAGAATTGTTTTTGACTTTGAAATTGTGTGCTAAACTGAATTGTTTGAAATAGAACTGTTTATATTTATAAAGATGGATTTGGCATTAAATAACCTACAATGGTTGTTGTGCCATAAAACCAAACCAATGATGTGCGTGAGTGTGCTTGCAAAAGGGATAAGAACTACAAAGAAATATTCCTATTTTTTAAGTAATTTTTTTTCATGATAGCTATCTATCTATCTATCTATGCAAATTATCTCTCGTCCTATCTATTTATGCCAATTTTATCTATCTATCTATCTATCTATCTATCTACCTACCTACGTTTCTCTCTGAATAAAAACATCTCTTTTATGCAGTCAAACATTTAGCATCTAAATGAGAGTGCACAACTACTCTTAACCATATTTTGGTTTGGTTTGTTTGTTTGGGTTTTATGGCATATCAGCCTTCCATACTTTGAGATAGACTGTGGCACACGCAGTATTTCCGTATTTTTGAACGTCTTTGCTGCGAGTACATCACACAAGCTGTGCACAAATATAAATATTTGCTTGAAGAGTTTGATGTCTGACTCATTAGTACAGAAACAGATTGCCTATTCTAGCAACTGCACAACGAGAAACACAAAGAAACATCGAGTTAGAGTAAAATCGTTCGCATTCAATCTCCCATAGTTAAAATAAGCAAACGCATAAGGTCAATTTTTAAGCGGAGTAAAGCTGGTTTGAATACAGAGTTTTCTCTCACCTATACGAGTTGCCTAAACAACCCAACACCCAGTCTGCCGTACTATTTACCTATTGCTGGTAATACTAATAATACATACGTGATTATATATATACGCGTATTTTCGGTTCGGACATTGGTATAATGGTTAGAGTGTTCGCTAATGGCCCGGGAGACCTGGGCTCAATCCCAGGTCGAGTCATGCAAAAGACTCAAAAATTGTGCTCGATGCTATCTTGATTAACACTCAGCATTATAAGGTAAGAATCAAGAGTAAAGTGGAGCAATCCTGGGAAAGGAGTTGCACCCTCCCCAACACCTTGGTGTAGTAGCTATCGAAAAGAGAGCCTTCGGGTTACCCTCGACTAAGTTCGCCAACTTCACTTACTTACTTATTTTCTGTCTTCAAGCCAGCCTTGCAGGTATGTATTTGCCCAACCAGTTCGCCACAAATAGGATGTGACACTAGGTCAATTTTTAAGCGGAGTAAAGTTGGTTTGAAATTAGAGTTTTCCTTCTCTTAGACTGGTTGCCGAACCAAGGCCAAAAATCTCAGTCTGTCCTACTATTTACTCGTTGCTGGATGAAGGAACATAGATTCTTACTTTTAGCAAGAGAATTAGTGCAAAATGAAACAAAAACAACCTCAGCCAGGATTTGAACTCCTTTCGCCGATTCCATTTCCAACTTGGATAACCGTTACGCTTTACGAATAACGAGTACTCTAAATATATAAATGAAAACAAATTATACAAGAAAAATCACAATTAATAATAAATACATCAATGATTATAATAAAAATATGTTATCTTTGCACACACATATATAATGAAACGATATGGATTGACACATAAATACCCAGCCCTGTCGGCTGGGGTAATAGAATACACCGAATCCATCTCTGCAGACGGGCAAAACCTCCTCCCGTCAATGAGTGTTTTGATATGACACTAAACCACCTGATGGTGAGGTTCAAGCCTTAAAGATTTGGGGAACGTGGAGCACTCCTTCATCGCTATTGCTCCCAAGTCCACTCTGATCCAAAATGGTAGCACTTGATAAGCTCCTATCGATGGATTGAATAAAACAAACTATGTGCAAACAAATAACTGATGTTAAATTGTGACTGTTTTATAGTAATACTTGGAACCATTTAACTTTATGCAAAAAATAGCTCAGGCTCGTTTAAGAATATTATCTACAAAATGTGTTTACAAATCATATATATATTTAATATATATGTATAAACATGATTTGGCATTAAATAACCAGCAATGGTTGATATGCCATAAAAGCCAACTCAACCTAACTTACCTAAATAAACAAATGCCTAAGTTAAATATTTGACCTAAAAAGTGACAGGTAATTTGAAAAAAAAAAAAAAAAAACGGTCCACGCCTTACAAATACCTTCCAAGAGTAGATTTTACTGCCAGCTGTCTACAATAGCAGTGATCGTAAAATAATTAGTTATCATCATCATCATCATGTCACGCTGCTAGCATGGATTTTCCCGACTCTCTTTCGACATTCGTCTACATCATTTATCGTTTCCGGCAGGTCTTCTAGACTACATTCTGTGTCCGTACAGAGCTATTGTAGATAAGTTATTACTAAGTAACTAGATGTGGTTTTCTTACAATTGGATACAAATAATTTTATTTGGTTCGGTTTCTTTGTTTAATGACATATCAACCTTTCTGGGTTATTTAATGTCAAAGCTATCCTTTTAGAAGAACTGTGATGGTACTATTTAACCTATGTCTGAAGGTTGGTTGGTTGGTTGTTTTGTTTTACGGCCTATCAGCCCTTTAATTTAATACCGAATCAAGTCATTTTCATAAAAACTTGGTTTTAGTTTGGTTTTATGGCATATCCACCATTTTTATACATAAAACAGTTCTATTTCAAACAATTCAGTTTAGCATAAGTACACAGTTTAGTTCTATTTGACCCATAGATTGGACCCTATCAGATGCTACCACTCCGGTCCAAAGTGGATCTGGAAGCGATGGTAATGAAGGGGTACTCCGCCTTCCCCAAAGCTCCAGCACCACTGGAGCCTCACCATTAGATTGTTTAGTGTCATATCTAGGACTCTCGTTGGGGGAGTCTTACCTCGCTGCAAAGAAACAGTTGGTGTATTCTACAGCTCCAGCCGACTGGGCCATATAACTGGAAGAATAAGAGGGTTCATGCCTCAATCTGAAAGTGAAAGGATGCGCACGGCTGGAGTTCGAACTCATTAACTATAATGTTGCAGTCCAGCACATTAGCCACTACAAATACTTTGAGTGTCTGAGATAAGAATATACTTTTGTTATACAGAGTCTAGTGTTCTCAGATTGCTCGTTATAGTCACACCGTTTCTGCTGCTGTAACTTCTGGCCTTCTCAAGTGTCTATCATAGTCATTAATCTTCTGGGGATTTTGAACCGAACTCTTTCTTCAGTCTACAGGAAAAAGAGGTCCGTTCGCATTTCGTTGTCTCTACTCATATCAGTTGATTCTTTCATTGTGATATCTGTCTCTGTCGTTGAACTAGTTTTTATTCATTACCTGGCAAAGGAATTGAACACCACGACCTCCGTTTAACTACACTTTTATCTATTTGCCCTGGTGTCCTACTGGACAATATACATTTAAAAGAGCCGTCCAGAGAGTGAAACAGTCGAATCGTTTAGGGTATGACAACCAAGATGAGTGCACCAGTGCATTAATATGTACATATTAATTGTAATGTTATCTGTGTGCATGTTTATAACTCTATAAAAAGACCCCAAAATTTGAACACCTATCCTCATTTCCCGCGTTTGAACTACAACAAATAGACGGCTGGCATTTCCAAAAGAAATGGGAAAAAAACATCTTTAGTTTCTGTGTTTGAATGGAACAGCAACTAGGTTTGTGAATTTTAGTCTTTTAACTAAACTTTAAAAAAATATATAGTTTAAATTTTATTTTGTCTATGAAAGTAAAATCTTTGCTGAATATTATCAGTGATTTAAATGAAAAGACAAATCTTTTAATTTGAAGTCTATTTTTCTGGTTAATTATCTAAAAAAGCAAGCTGAAATGATTTTTTTTTACTTCAGTTGCAAATTCTGCACAGTCTTTGAATACATAAGTAAAAAGTAAAGTTGGCAACCGTAGTCGAGGGCGAACAGAAGGCTCCCTTTTCAATAGCTACTACACCGAGGTGTAGGGGAGAGCGCTACTCCTTTTCTTGGATTGCTCCACTTTACCCTTGATACGTACCTTATATTGCTGAGTGTTAAGTCAGGAGGTATCAAGTACCATTTTAAAAGTCTTTGGTATAACTCGACCTGGGATTGAACCCCGGTCTCCAGGACCATTGGCAAACACTCTACCCACTAGGCCAATGAGCCGGTTTGAAAACATAAGTTAGTGTAAAAATCGAATATCTTTAAAATTGCTAGAATTCGTAAATAAGGATAGAATATACAGTATCCGGGATCAGATATGAAATAGGAACTAGAAAGAAAATAATCTTTGCAGGGGTTAATCTTACAATAACGAGTTCCTACAAGCCGTCTGCTTTAATTAGCGCAAGCACATATGACGATCCAGAAATACCAGCTAATTGCAATTCTCTGATGTATTTCTGAAATAGCTTAACATTGAACTAATACTAAGTTAAAACTTAAGGAATGTATCGGGGGGGGGACAGTAAAAAGAGAAAAAGGAAAAAAGGAACAGGAGACTTTTTCTTTTTTTCCCACAAGTTAAACTTTAGAAGCCATGGGAAGCAGCATGGTGGATGTGAAGTAAGGCAGTGAACCCAGCGACGGGTCAACGGCGCACTTCACCAGATGCTGGGCGGGAGAACCCCACAGGTCAACGGCTAGGATCAAATAATTCTGCTAGGGAACTTCAGCCACTCATCTTTTAGGGTGTCGTCTATTGATGAGGTAAAAATACTGCCATCGAAAGATTACCATAACTTTCGTTCAAAACACATATCAAAACAGCACATTCGCGTTGGTGGAAAAGGGGCGCGTTCTGCTGAGGTTTGAGCTCTGGCCCCAGTGTTCGAAAAATCAGCTACAGAACTCAAGCAAAAACAAAAATTACTTAAATGTGAAAGCTCAATACAAAAAGCTACATTTAACGTTAGATTTAAATAAAATTGTCCAATTACCGGAGCTGAAAGTGTCTACGATAGATCATGACATAGTCTGCGTACTTGAACACAGATGCCATCATAGTAAAGTAGATATAAAATACCACGTTACTGGCAAAGGATGGCGTTTGTCTCGGCATCTGCTTTGAAAAACTCTGTCAACGCTGTGATATCGGTCTACGTACCCTAAAATCAATTAATAATAGCGAGAAAATAAAACCGAGGATCATGGTAGCTACGTTTAACGGCAACCCCAGCACAACGATCATCTCCTGCTACAGCCCTACCAATGTTAGTGATGAAATGGACCTCAACATCTTCAATAACGAGCTATCCTCCTTTGTTCGTAGCATCCCTAAACACAAAGTTCTAATCATCGGTGGAGACATGAATGCCCAAATAGGTAAAAACGTAAACAACAAATTCAGCTTACACAACAGAAATGGGGAACACCTAACGGATTTCGCCCAAGAAAATGGATTAACATGCCTTAATACTGAATTTCAGAAAAGAAAGGGAAAACTATGAACCTACATTTACGCAAATAACGCCAAAGCACAAATAGATTACATTCTCATGAATAAGAAATGTATTCATAGTGGATTGAATTGTGAGGCATATTCTTCTTTTGAAGGTGTCTTCCGATCACCGAATTGTAACGGCAAACATACATCTGTGCCAACGCAGGAATGCAGCGCAAACAAACAAAACCGCGCACTATGGCTTGTCCCTGTTTAACAACAGGGATGTTATCGATAAATATACGATAACACTTAGAAACAAATTCAATGCAGTTCAGGAGATATCAGAAACACTCCGAATTACGAATATGAGAACTTTATCAATGCCCACATGGAAGCGACTGCAAAATACATACGAACTAAACTAAGAGCAAAACTTAGAGTCCTCTGGGAGACAATGTGATAAATGTGAAAAAAGAACCCAACACATGTCAACACCCAAAGTGAACTAACTAACGCATACCTAAAAGAACAAACAGATTACATCCAAGACCAGATCAATAAGATTAGAGACTCGGTTGAAGAAAGACAATCTCGGATTGCATCACAGACAGTAAATGAAGTGAGTAGAAGAAAGAGCACAAAATAAAAGCTAAACTAAAAGCTGTCATCCAAAAAGAACGAATACACTTGTGGAAACTACATATCAAGTATCTTCTCGGAAAATTCCAGAAAGTTACGGATGAACCTTTCACGAAAATTATTAATAATCTACTAGACATCAAACAAGGACAGTTTATACAAGAGCTTGACGTTGTACTATCAAACATTAAAAATATGAAAGCTGCCGGTCTTGAGATATCACCAGATGTATGGAAAACAAGGAAATTCAACAACATACTGCTCCGATACTGCAACGCTATATATAACTAGAACATTTTAGATATATGGACAAAGGCTGCATCCTCTCTTTCCACAAGAAGGAGGACCTCGAAATAGCCCAGAACTACCGCTGTATTTTCCTTACTTCCATATCAGCCAAGATTTACAATGCTCTACTACTCAACCGTATTGAATCGAAGAAATCGATCTACGACATCGCAACTTTTTGACAATCCGTCGAATTTTAGAAAGAGTTCGTTCACCCCACCAAAAAAACCCCCTCGTGGCGACACAATTATTTGTAGATTTCTCCAATGCATTTGACTCCAGACATAGAGCAAATACTTCTAGCCTATGGTCTCCCCAAAGAAACCGTCGCTGCCATAATGATGCTCTATAAAAACAAAAGTAAAAGTTCGCTCACCGGATGGAGACATAGACTTCTTTGACATTGTCACAGGTTTGCTGCAAGGGGGGCTCATAAGCCCTATACCTGTTTATTATCTGCCAAGACAACATGCTTCGAACGTCAATACATTTAATGAAAGAAAATGGTTTTACTTTGGCTTAGGCAAGAAGTGGACAATACCCTGTACAAACTATTACAGACGCGGACTACGCTTATGACATAGCGCTACTGGCAAATACACCCGCTCAAGCCGAATACCTGCTATATAGTCTGGAACGGGAAGCAGGTGGCATAGACCTCTATGTGAACGCAGACAAAACAGAGTTTATGTGCTTTAATCAAAGAGGTGACATCTCTACACTAAATGGTGGGTCTCTGAAACTAGTGGATAAGTTCACCTACCTCGGAAACATCGTCTCATCAACCGAAAATGACACAAATACGCGACTAACGAAGTCATGGAAAGCTATCGATAGGCTATCGGTCATACGAAAGTCAGACCTTAAACGCAATTTTTTTCAATAAGCGCTCGTGTCAATACTACTATATAGATGCACCGCATGGACCCTGACTAAGCGTACGGAGAAAAAGCTGGACGGATATTGCATAAGAATGCTACGAGTTATATTAAACAAATTCTGGAGGCAACATCCCACAAAAAACAGCTGTGCGGCCACTTAACGCCCATCTCTAAAACCATTCAAATTAGACGAACAAGACATGCGAGACGAGACACTGCTGGAGAAGTAAGGACGAATTCATAAGCGATGTATTCCTATGGACCCTTTTACACGGACGAGCAAAAGTCGGGCGACCAGATCGAACCTATCTACAACAGCTCTGTTCTGATACAGGATGTAGCCTGGAAGACCTGCCGGGAACGATGAACGATAGAGACATTTGGTGAGAGAGGGTCAGGGAAATCCGTGCAAGCGGCTTGACATGATGATGATGATAATTAATGACAATAATATAAAATGAGGCGTGCCTAGTGTAATGTTTATCATAGTAGTGGTAATTAGGGATCTGAGTTCAAGTCCTGGTTGAAGCTTTTGCGTTTTTTCCCCCACTCAGCGACGGGTAAATTGTCGGACTGCCAGGGATTTTTAAACCTTGCTTAGGTAACCAATTTAGAAGAAGGAAAACGGAATTCAAATCAGTTTTACTTTGCTTAAAATTGATGTCATGTCACATCCTTGTCTCACTATATATATATATATATGCATATATTGTAATCGTTTATTGTCATCACTTTACACTTGGTGAGTTAACAGTGGACCAAATTTAGCTGTATTATCATATAATACTCTGTATCAATGATAGACCTTGATATATATATATATATGTATATATTGTCATCCACAGAGAGACTATTTCGTTGTATCACAACTCTTTACTGTGGCTTGACACGTAGGACGCTTGAAGCTAGGATCGAAACCCGCCCAACTTTACGTTAGACTTAGTATCAGACCGCTCGGCCAACAAGCGTACCACGTCAGCTAGGGAATTATTAGGTATTAAGTAGTAGCGTTCGTTTGTTTACATTTTATACCTTACCGGATTGAGGAGTATATATTGCGACAGTAAGTTATTATTCAAGCAAGTTTTGTTTAAGACGATGGAACACTGTTATTTCTAATTTTATTTCTTCAAGACTCCATGTTGTTTATCTAATGTCGGAATATAGATTGTAAAGGAATTGTCCCATATCTTTAGCCCAAGCATATTAGAGCATACCTTTCTACAATTGAACATTTTATAACAAAACGTTGAAAACATTCCAATTGACAACGTCAAAACAAAGCGCTACAAATTATTAAAACAGTAAAAACTCAACTATCAACTGAAAACTACTCTACTCCTGATGACGACCTAAAGTATGGTCGAAAGCGCTTGGGCAGAATATATGGGATAATTCCTTTATCATGTAGATCTCGACAGTAGAAAAATAACTAGGCGTCTTGAAAAAATAGAATTAAAAATAATAATGTCCCATCGTCTTTATTAAAACTTGCTTGAATATATATATATATATATATATATATATATATATATATATATATATATATTCCATAGTAATGTCTGTGACCCTGGGTTTCTTTTTTATTTTTTGAGGATCACAAGCACTACCACGGAATATATATATAATCCTGTTCTATATACCACGTCCTGCTCTCTCTCTCTCTTTCACACACATACATACATATGTATATTTATATACCTTGTTTTCTTCTCTCTGAATACAATTCCGTATTGGCTTGAATTTAAAGCCAAAAGTAATCTAAAATATAGCAAGAATTGGCAGTTCAGCTTTTGAGTATTATATAGAAAATAGTGTTTTTGTCGAATTCTTGAGGCTCTGTTTTGTTTTCAGTCTCGTGAGGACCATCTGACGAGATGGGGCACTTTCAGTCAAAGTTGATAGCTTTACTCATGCAACATGGCGTGCAAAATTCGTCCTTTTGTGAGTCTCAGACATTAATCATTCAACCAAGTCACCAAAAATATATTCCGTTCTTTTCTTTTTTTTTCTGTGAGATGAATATCTTTGCTTGATGTGTTCGCAGATTATACGTTTTGTACACATCTATCTATCTATCTATCTATCTATCTATCTATCTATCTATCTATCTATCTCAGAAATATATCTCTCTCAATCTGCTCATCTCTATATATTGTTCATATTGATAATATGAGTGTATCTATCTATCTAGTTAGCGAGCTATCGTAGAAAACATATATACCTCAATCTGGTCAACTCTCTCTCTCTCTCTCTCTCTCTCTCTCTATATATATATATATATATATATTCCATATCTATCTATCTATCTATCTATCATAGTTAACATTTATATCTCAGTCTGTTCATCTCTGTCTCTCCCAGTATAGATCATATATATATATAGTTCGGATCAATCAATGTAGCAATCATAAAAATATACAGTAGCGAGCATAGAGATCAGAACGATGTTAAGAAAAAGTCTAAATGTGAAATAACTTCTTATTTTAAAGCTTCATAGAACATTTATCAAGGAAAAATAAGGATATAAAGGTAAATTATATAATTCCAAAATATAAAGCTCAATAAACTTATTTTGATAAAGTTATAAGAATAATTATATAACATTCGAAAATGAATGATCAAAAACATTAGAACGATTAAATAAATCAGTAAAATCTAACAATTATTTTGTATCCTTAACATTTTTTAGGGTAAGAATATAAAATAGTTTATTTTACTAAATTCCATCGGCTCTTCACCAGCTCTTGCTTTGTAAACATGGCAAAAATCTATGACATCATTGGAACTTAGAGAACGGAGAGTCAAGTTACGTAACGAAGATAAACGCTCGATTGGGGATAGTTCAAAGACAGTGGAGATATCTAAAAGTATTATTCATAGTATTTTAAGGAAACTTGAGGAAACTGGGTCATGTGAAGCCAAGTAACCACCCGGCAGGCGTAGGAAAACTACTGCAAGAGAACGCAGATGGATTGATAATGAATCAAAAAAGGATCGATTTGCGACAGCAACCGCTATTTCTAAAAGAGTTTATGCTAACTTTGACATTAGAATGTCAAGGCACACAATTTCCAGAAGACTTAATGAAATAAATTTGAACAGTCGAGTAGCTTCTACGAAACAAAATTAGCCGATTGAAATTTGCTACTAAACACGTCATATGGACTGAAGAACAGTGGGATTTTGTTCATTTCTGCGATGAGTCAAAGTTTAACCTGTTTGGTTGTGACGGGATAAAGTTCATTTGACGCAGTCCTAAGGGACGATATATGCCTCCGTGCACTAAAAGCAGCGTTAAATTTGGAGGAAGAAGTTTGATGGTTTGGCATGATTTCTACTGCTGGTACGGGATCTCTTGTCAGTCTACCCGGTAAAATTAACGCAATTGTATACAAAGAGATATTCAAGAAACATGTTGTACCTAATTTAAAAACTGGAATTAATCAACCAGCTGTATTTATGCAAGATAACGCTCCGTATCAAACAGCAAAGCCTGTTTAGACATTTATTTCAGGGGAGGATGTTGCTGTTATGGAGTGGCCTGCTTAAAGCTCAAACATGAACCCTATTGAGAATGTTTGGAAGTTAATAAACAAAAGACCTAAGGAAAAGAATCCAAGAAACGTTGAAGAACTATGGACTAATTTGAAATGAGAATGGGAGAAAATATCTGTTGATGAATGCAAGACATTAATACGCTCATGTAGCAAAAATGTCAAGCTGTTATTGAAAGTAAAGGTCTACACATCAAATACTTATGAATTATGAACACTATCTTCATTTAGATATGATATATCCATTATTATAGTAAGATTTTATTCATCGTTCTGACGTTTTTGATCATCTATTTTTTTTCGAGTGTTATATATTTATTTTTATAACTTCATCAAAATAAGTTTATTGAGATTTATATTTTGGAATTATATAATTTACCTTTAGATCCATATTTTTTCCTGATAAAATCTTCTATGAAGCTTTAAAATAAGTTAGTTCACATTTATACTTTTTCTTAACATCGTTCTGATCTTTATGCTCGCTACTATATATATATAAATATATATATTAGTTTTGATATATATTTAATAGCATGGATGCTTACTGCAACCACCGGTTTCATGCCGTCTTTACACAGCAATCATAAGGCAGATTGTACCGCATTTGGTTTGCCTCTAACCCACCAAATGCGACAGTGACAACCATATAATGTTGTAATATATATATATATATATATATGAATAATACTGGTAAAGAACTCAATGTAAATAAAATCCACAGAGCAAATAATAAAAAAAACAACAACAATCGGTCATATTTAGATAATAAATTTATTTCCATCTTGTTAAAAGCACTGATATAAATCAATGCCCTAAAGACTTATAATGGAGTTAGGATATAATAATCCTATTCATTTGTTCTCTCATGAACGCTTGAGTAATCAAACAGCTTTATCCGAACATTTTTGGAAGTTAAAAAATAAGGGTTTAACCCCAGAAATTCAATAGAGAATATTGATAGGATCTACTACTCCGAAATGCTTTGATGGTCGATGTAATTTGTGTTTGGAAGAAAAGATACAAATTATGTTATACCCTGATCCTGGTAACTTATTAAATCAGAGATGTGATTTAATAGCTAGATGTAGGGATAAAAATAAATTTAGATTATATTAAAAAAATCAAGTGAATAATTGAATAAATAAATAAACAGAAAATGATTAACTATGATTTATTAAATTGGTAAATGAATTAGAATTTGTAATTGATATATTGATCTTTAATCTGTGATTGTAATTGTTTTTTTTTTTTTTACCAATGGCTCATTGGCCAAGTGGGTAGAGTGTTTGCCAATGGTCCGGGAGGCCTGGGTTCAATCCCAGGTCGAGTTATACCAAAGACTTTAAAAATGGTACTTGATACCTCCTTGCTTAACACTCAGCAATATAAGGTAGGAATCAAGGGTAAAGCGGAGCAATCCAGGGAAAGGAGTCGCGCCCTCCCCTACACCTCGGTGTAGTAGCTATTGAAAAGGGAGCCTTCTGGTCCCCCTCGACTACGGTTGCCAACTTTACTTTTACTTACCATAATTAACATTATTTTTAGCTTTTTTACTTCATCTTAATAATAAAAAATGATCAACTAAAATTTGATTGTCTGAATAATCTTCTCATGCGGGTTTGAATTTTGATATGTATTATTGTTAATTGTTATTTTTGTCTGTTAAATTTGAAGTAGGATGAGACTCGATATAGTTTTACATGTCATAATTTTTGATACTGATTGTTACTTGAAGGTTCGTAAATTTATTTTATTTCTTGTTGGATCTGAAGAGGTTCTGTTAATTTTTTAGAGTATTGATTTATATCAGTGTTTTTTTACAGGATGGGAATAAATTTATTATCTTAATGTGACCGATTGTTGGATTTTTGAAAAAAATAAAGAGAGAGAGAGAGAGAGAGAGAGAGAGAGAGAGAGAGAGAGAGAGAGAGATAATTCACTGCTTTCCATACTAAAATGTGTTGATTTTTGTGCAATTTTAAATTTATTGACCAGTCAGTGTCTTATGAGATACACTCTGGTTAAATTTCTTTGAGATTATCAGACAACAATAACAGACTTGCCTCGTAAAATTTGATGGATCAAAACACAAAATGATTTAATAAATCCTTTCCCTCCAAGATTCACAAAAATACATTTTTAACCAATTAGAATCATAGATAAATCAATCAACTTTTTAAAAATATAATTTTGAGCCTTAAGCGATAAAATAAATGAGTCTTTTGTATATTTATAAATCTTTTTCTATATTCTACTCAAATTTCGTCTTTTTTCTCTTGAGTAAAAATCTAACATTCTATTCCTTCAAGAACGTATTTGATATAAGACTTCACTTGATTATTCTAGAATACAAAGGTATTTTATTTATTTAGATGTGCCTATATTACCATTACATTGTTACAAAGTTCTTTGAATTTAAGTAGTTTTTGTGATTTCGTTGAAGAGTTTTAGCTTTGGTTTAGTTCGGTTGAGTTCATTGTAAAGTTATCTTTCGGCAGAATTCTTGGGTTGAATTTTACTTTCATTTAATTCTAATTGAGTCTTCTGTAAAGTTGGAGACTTCTCGGGTTGAATTTTTAGTTCGCGTATCAGAATTCTCGGGTCAAGTTTTCAGTTTTTCATTTAATTTTAATTGAGTCTTCAGTAAAATTGTCTTTCAGCAGAATTTTCGAATAGAATTTTAGTTTTCACTTAATTTTCATTGAGTCTTCAGTAAAATTGTTTTTCAGCGGAATTTTCGAATAGAATTTTAGTTTTCACTTAATTTTCATTGAGTCTTCAGTAAAGTTATCTTTTAGCAAAAATCTCGGTTGAATTTTCATCTTTTGTTTAACTTAGTTGAATTTCAGTAAAGTTGTCTTTAGGTTGACTTTTAGCTGAATTTCTCGGGATCTTCTTGCCTTTTTGAATACTTTTCGGCTGTTCAAGAAATGAGTGATGAAACTGCTGGCTAATTTTCCCTGCCTGGACCGTCTGGTAGTAGTAACAATCGACAAAATGGTTGGAGGCAGCTTTTGGAATCCTAATGTATGGGATTACTTTTATCTTTACCACTCTAGCCAAATTTAAGAGCCACACGTGGTCGATTTTGCTTCTTATAGATATTCTCCTTCTTGGATGCTGATAAGTCCTTTTCCTCCTTCTCTTCTTGATACAAACAGTCTGTCTACGTCATCTCTGAGATGTAAGGTCTTATGTATCATCCTGAGTTTTTGTTTCTTCTGGTCTATTTGTTTAAGTTCTTCTCTTGTCCACTTTAAGAAGGGTCCAGAGTTTTTTACAAGGGATATAGCCGTGGTGTAATGGTTATCGTCGTAGGAAATGGACACGGCGACACGAATTCAATTCCTGGACGAGACTGATGGCATTTCACATAGCACTAATACCCTTGGGATTGGTATGAATTCAATTATTCTCCCTCCAGCTATGGGTAAATAGTAGGACAGACTAGGTTCTTCAGCCTTGGTGAGGCAACTAGTCTAGGAGAAGGAAAACTCTGACTTCAAACCTGTTAAACTCCGCTTAAAAAATGACCTTGTGTCATATCCTGCCCGTGCTGAGGAGTTGGTAAATATGTATAGCCCAGCTATTCATCCCTTTGATGAGTTTCGAGGTATTTGAGATATTCTTTTTTTAATTTTTTTCTTTCATATCCGCATGTTTCATGATGTCTGCTTCCAATATTCCCAAGTATTTGTAAGTTTCCTTTTCTCCGAGGGTTGAGTTATTATTATTATTATTATTTGTTGGATTTGGCAGAGCAAAAGCAGGACGACCAGCTAGAACATACATACAGCAGCTCTGTGAGGATACGGGATGTAGCTCTGAAGACCGGCCAGAGGCAATGAACGATAGGGAGAAGTGGCGAGAGATGATCAGAGATATGTGTTCTGGCGGCACGACATGATGATGATGATGGATTGTTTGGGGGATGTCTATATGTGTCGGTCGTCTACAAATAGTCAGCAAATATAGACTTTCTCACCAGTAGATTAGCCAATAAAATAGAAGCACTAGATTAGCCAATAAAATAGAAGCACTAGATTAGCCAATCAGACGTGACTAAATTACATATAAACAATGGCAAATTAACAGAGTACACTCTTAATGCAGCCTTGTTACTTAGAAGAAGAAGCTTGTATAGCTTAACTAGAAACAAGATGGCTACCCAGATTCCAACATTATTATTATTTTTATTATTATTATTTACTCCTTGAGAGTTTTCCACATCGGTTTTAGCTGATGGTTTCTCACTGGAGTTTGAGTGACAGCAAGCCTCTTCAAGCCTCCGGGACTCTTCTCAGTATTCTGGCCGTTCTCAGTAATGCTGTCATTTGGATAGTCTCTACCCATCCGCCAACTTCCAAGTCCTCCAGGCCTTTTAATTATCCTTTAGTTATTGTGCCAAAAGCACCAGTCACAATTGGTACAATCGTCACTTTCATGTTCCACAGCTTTTTTAATTCTCTAGCAAGGTCGAGGTACTTATTCTTCTTTTCACATTCTTTCAGTTATATTCTGTGGTCAACGGGGATTATTATTATTATTATAATTGTTTTACTCGTTTGAGAGTTCTTTACACCAGCGTTCGCTGTTGGTTTTCCTCGGGAGAATTCATTATTATTATATTAGACCTTGCAAGTTCTTTGACTCCAAAATTAGCTGGTGGATTTTCACAAGAGTCTGAATGATAGTAAGTCTCCTTAGGTGTATTCTCATGTCGGACGGGGTATTGTCAATTTAAGGCAGACTTGAGGCCGGAAGGCCCCGACTTCGGCTGGGCCACCTTTGGGTGGGCGAGCTGCATTATTGACACCTTTGTATAGCAATGGACCTCGTGGTCCAGTTTAAGCTTTAATCTGGTATCCATTCCAAACACATTTATTAGAATAGGTATCAACGTCATCCTCGTGTTCCATTGCTTTTTTTTTTTTTAGTTCTCTGGCAATTTTATCACTTTCAATTATCACTTTCAATTATCAGCTGGAACGGCAAAACCCACAAGATGACAAGTTCCCTTTTTTCTTCTAATCACCACTTAGTCTGATCTTTTGGTCGGGACTTGTTAATTCGTTTGTATATCAAAATGCCAGAGCATTTCATGCCTCTCATTTTTTAAGACAGGTTATATTTTGTGCGCATACCATTTGGTTGTATGGTCAAAATTGAATCTTTCCCCCAATTCGCTGTAGATCACCTTTCTTGCCCAGTTGAGTCTTTTCTTGAACTCTTTTTTTGCTAGTTTGCAGGATTTGTTTATTAAATAATCAATTGTTTCATCTCTTTCTCTGCATAAACTATATTTCGTATTCAATTGCATATTATTGATTTTCGCTTTCATGTAGTTGGTCCTAATGGCTTTGTTTTGAGCTACTATTAGAAAAGATTATTATTATTATTATTATTATTATTATTATTATTATTATTCCTTGCGAATTTTTATCAGCGTTAGCAGATGGTCTTTCACTGCAGTCTGATTGACAGCAAGCATCCTCAGATCTCCAGGACTCTTCTCACTATTCTTGTCAATTTGATAGAAGTCTGAATTTTCTCTATTTTTTTCTCCGATTTCCAACACTTACAGCCCTCTTTTATTATTTTTTATTCTTTGATAGTTTCTCACATCAGCGTTAGCTATTTTTTTTGTTGATGGACCCCCACATATGGCCAAGCAAAAGCAGGACGACCAGCTCGAACTTACATACAGCAGCTATGTGAGGACACAGGATGTAACCCTGAAGACCTGCCAGAGGCGATGAATGATAGGGAGAAGTATCGAGAGAGGGTCAGGGATATCCGTGCTGGCGGCAAGACATGATGATGAGGATGATAATAAGGTCTGGTCGTCTGGCCGAGATTAGGAGACCGTTTTTATCTTAAAATCCCATTGGAGTTTATGTGTCTCTATTTTACTCTTTAGTGAGGTTTTCACACCAGCATTAGCTGATTCTTTCTCACTGGAGTTTGAGGTGCAGTAAGTCTCCTCTCGTCTCCAGGACTCTTATCAGTATTCTGACCGATCTTAATGATGCTGTAAAGCTTCTCGTCCTGTTTTTTCAACTCCCTTAGCCCCATTGCCATTCCTTTTATGACCGTATTCAGAGCACCAATTACAAATGGTATCACCGTTACTTTCATGTTCCATAGTTTTTTAGTTCTCTTGCAAGATCGAGGTATTTATCTTTCTTTTCGTTTTCTTTCAGTTTTACCCTGTTGTCTACCGGGTTTAAAAAGTTCACTATTCGGCAAGTTCTCGTTTTTTTTTGATCGCATATCACTTGGTCTGGTCGTGTAGTCGAGATTTGGTGATCTGTTGGTTCGTTGGTTGGCTATTTGAGTTTTAGGGCATATCACCCTTTGTAGGTTATTTAATGCCAAATCCATTTTCATATAAATAATCAGTTCTATTTCAAACAGTTCTGTTTAGCATAAGAACACAGCCTAAATATCAAAAACAGTTCTATTTCAAACAGTTCAGTTTAGCATGAGTACACTGTTTAATTGTCAAACACATTTCTATTTCAATCTATTCAGTTTAGTCAAACGGTTCTAATTCAAACAATTCAGTTTAGTACAAGAATAGTTTTTGTTCATACACAGTTAAATGTCCAAACAGTTCTATTTCAAACAATTCAGTTTAGCATAAGTTCGCAGTTTACCTGACAAAACAATTCTATTTAAAGCAGTTCAGTTTAGCATAAGTACGCAGTATAAATATCAAAACAGTTCTATTTTAAGTTATTCAGTTTAACATAAGAACACAGTTTAGTTTTATTTGGCCCATAGATAGGATCCTACCAGGTATTACTACTCCAGGCTAGAGTTTACCTGGGAGTGATAGCAATGAAAGGGTACTCCGCATTCCCTAAAGCTCCAGCCTCACCATTAGATTGTTTAGTGTCATATCCAGAACACTGTTTGTGGGGGTCTTACCCCTCTGCAGAGAAGCAATCGGTGTATTCTACAGCCCCAGGGCAATAGGTGATCTGCTTGAATACCAAAATCCCAGAGAAGTTCTTGTGTCTCATTTTCTTGGACAGATTCTGAGTTGTGCATATACCATTTTTTTTGTATGGTCAAACTTCAGTTTTTTGCATAATTCCTAGTGGATCCTCTTCCCTACCCAGTCATGTATCGTCGTATAATCTTTTTTAATTTGCTTATAATTTGATTGATCGTTTCATCTCTTTCCTCATATAATCAATTATTGTTATTAATTATTATTAAACTGAAAATTAGAAAGAGTGGAAATTAACTGTTGTCTAAGTTAGAGTATTCTACTGCTTTTGTAGTAACAGAAATCTCGCTACGATGTTTCATTTTTTGCTGTATTTGGCATTGCTTGATTCGTGTTGCATTGGTTATATTTATAAAAAGTCATATCTTTATTAAATAATGAAGTACATTGCTATTATTATTATTTGTAGTAGTAGTGATTTTTTCGCGTTTTTTTCCTTACTCTTTATTTTCATTTTCTTCTTAATTTGCAATGACTCTTAGAATAAAATATATTAGCACAGCTGGATATGGTGTTAATTTGAACTGTCTTGTTTAGTATAGGAGACGCCAGCAGTCAATATAATAAAGGAAAGACTTTAAAAGAAAGAGCTTAGGAGATAAATATACAGACAGAAATTGAGAGATGGGAAGATGGAGGAAAAGGGAGTTCTGTTAAATTTGAAGAAATAAATTCAACCATTTAGTATCTCTTTCAATGTTACTCCGTCTGTTGCTTGTGGGATATCCAATGCCAAAATTTGATTCATTTGTAGATGTTTGATTATAATAGAGAAGAAGAAGAAGAAGAAGAAGAAGAAGAAGAAGAAGAAGAAGAAGAAGAAGAAAGAGGGAGAGAGAAATAGAGAAGTAAAAAAAGAGTAAGAAAGAAGAGAAGAAAAAAGAAGAGAAGGGATAGGAATTGAGAAGAGAGAGAGACAGAGAGAGACAGAGAGAGAGCAAGAAAGAAGAGAAGATGAGGAAAAAGAGAAGAGAGAGAAATAAAGAAAAAGAGAGAGTAAGTAAGAAGAGAAGTGAAGAAAAATTGGGAGGATAGAAAGAGAGAAATAGGGAGAAATAAAGAAGAAAAAGAGAAGAGGAGAAAATAGACGAGAAGTGAAAGGAATAGAGAAGAAGAGAGAAAAACAAAGAGAGAGAGAGAGAGAGAGAGATAAAGAAGAATAAGATAAGAGAGAGAGAGAGATTAAGAAAGAAGAAAGAGAAAAGAGAAAAGAGATGAGAGAAACAGAGAAAAGAGAGAGAGAGATAAATAGAAAAGAGAAAGAGAGTGAAAAAGAAGAGAAGAGAAGAAAAGAGAAAGATAGAAAAAGAGAAGAAAAAGTGAGAATAGAATAGAATAGAAGAGATGGAAATTGAAAAGAAGAGAGAGAGAGAGAGAGAGAGATAGAGAAGAAAAAGAGAGAAAGAAATAAAGAGAGAGAGAGAGAGAAAGAGAGAGTGTGTGTGTGTGTGAGAGAGAGAGAGAAAGAGAGAGAGAGAGAGAGTAAGGAAGAAGAGAGGAGGAGAGATAGGTTTGTTTAGCGGCATACAGAATCCTTTAAGGTTATTTAAGCCGGCATTTAATTAATTTGTAAATATTTGATTATAATAGAGAAGAAGAAGAAGAAGAAGAAGAAGAAGAAAAAGAAGAAGAAGAAGAAGAAGAAGAAGAAAAAGAAGAGAGAGAGAGAGAAGTAAAAGTGATAAAGAAGAGAACAGGTGAGAAAGGATTTTTTGTAATGGCACATCAACTCCTTATGTCTTATTTAATGCCGAAATTTGATTTATTTGTAAATGTTTGATTGTCATCATGACTATATTTTCAATGTTTTTAACTTGTTCATGATCATTTGTTTGCACACAGTTATATGATTTCAAGTATTCCTACCTAATACTAACAATTTATCCACTGTCATAGGGTTTAAAGTACATATTGCTATTCGATAATGATCATTTGTTTATGCATACTTATATAGTTCAAAGGAGGGGTGTCCTTCTGGTGTAATGGTTAAAGCGCTGGACTGCGAAATCGTAGTAAGCGAGTTCGTACTCCAGTCGCGCTATTACGTTCACTTTCGGGCAAATACCCTTGGGAAAGGTATGGACCCCCTTATCCTCCTAGCTATGAGTTAAATAGTACCACTACTGTTCTTCTTGGAGAATGGCTTTGGCATTAAATGACCTACAAAGGTTGATATGCCATTAAACAAAGAAACCAAACCAAACTTTAAAAGTATTAAGCATTCCTATCTAACTCCAATAATTTATAAGCAATTATATAGTTTCAAATAACAAATGAAACAAATCCTGAGTAAACATTTATAGCTTTGTGTAACTTTTCTTAATACAAATAACTTGCACATACCAATATTGTTATCAAGTATTCCTATCTAATATGAATAATTTTTAAACATATCTGAAGGGGGATTGCCTTTCGCCAGGAGAAGGTGGAGGTGTATTCTAAGTCCCAATGAATGATAATTTACTCTTTTCTGATTTAAGTCCAGTCGGCTGGGGTTGTAGAATTTCTGCAGAGGGACAAGAACCCTTCTCTTCAACGAGTGTTCTGGATATGACTCTTAATCATCTGATGGTGAGGCTACAGTTTTGAAACTTTGGGGAAAGTAGTGTACCTCTTCATTGCTATTATTCCCTCGTCCACTCTGACAAGGGTCCCATCTATGGGTCAAACAGAAATTTTCAATCTTTTACCAGGGATTATTATTAACATTGAATAGAATTATTAGAATTGAATAGCAACACTCGAAATCATTTAACTATGTTCAAATAAAATTATTAGCGTTAGATAGGAATACTTGAAATCATTTAACTTTGTGCAAATAGAGATATTAGTGTTAAATAGCAACAACATCTCGGGAATTTTGAGATACAAACAGATCACCTAATCTCGGCCAGACGAGTGATAAGTAAAGTTGGCGACTGTAGTCGAGGGTGACCCGAAGTCTCCATTTTCAATAGCCACTACCGAGGTGTAGGGGAGGGCATTACTCCATTCCCTGGATTGTTCCATCTTATCCTTGATCCGTACCTTATAATGCTGAGTGCGGCATCAAGTACCATTTTTTGGGTATGATTCGACCTGAGATTGAACCCCGGTCTCCTGGACTATTGGCGAACACTCAACCTACAAGGCCAATGGCCCGGCTAAAACCTTGTGATAGTCAACAACAAAAAAAAAAAAAAAAGAAAAAAAGAAAAAAAAAGAAAAAAAAAAGAAATGAGAACCTGCCTAATAGTGAACTTTACCGTTTTAGCAGACCAGAGAGTGAAGATAAAAGAAAGCGAAAAGAGAGATGAGTACCTGGACCTTGCTAGAGAACTAAAAAATATGGGACATAAAAGTGACGGTGATGCCAATTGTAATTGGTGCACTTGGAACAATCGTCAAAGGATTGATAAAGAGACTAGAAGACTTAGAAATCAGAGGACAAGTGGAGACCATCCAGACAACAGTATTTTTAAGATCGGCCAGAATACTGAGATGAGTCCTGGAAACTAGTGGAGATTTGCTGTCCCTTTAGGTCCAGTGAGAAACCATCAGGTATCGCTGATATGAAAACTCTCAAAAGAGTAAAATAATGATAATTCGTTTTCACAGTCATATAGTTTCATATATTTCCATATAATACTAATTTCTAAACAGATCGATTTGACCCAGAGATGGGACTCTAATAGGTACTGTCGCGACAAGTCAGAGGGGAGCTGGGAGTAATGGCCATGAAGGAGTTACTACACCCCCCCAGATCGCAAGAGCCTCACCATCGGATGTAATTTAGTGACATAATCAAGACACAGATTTCATTTTAGGATGCGAGAGTGATGCGGTAAAGGTGAAACTAGTTACTATCTAAAACTTACTTGAGTCTCCTAAGAGACTTGATGTCATAATGGGAAATGAAAATATTTTTTTTCATCTTTTATCTGATGATTTTCGTTGGCATTCATATTGGTAGTGCCATTATTGTCGTGATGACCACCACCACCACAACCACAACCATGTTTGAAGTTGTCACTGCAGCCATCATTGAAGTGTGGCTTTAAATTCAATCTTCTAAAATATTGACTCATGGGATGTCTTTTGATGAAGTAAATTCAATATCACCTTTCAATCTGAAAACCCCCCCCCCAAAAAAAAAAACAAGAAGAAATGAAATGAAATACACAAAGCAAAAAAAAAAAAAAAAAAGACGCAAGGAAATAAAAAAAGAACAAAAACTAGGAAAAAAGAAACAAATCAGATAGACGGAAAAGAATTTAAAGAAGAAGAAATGGGGATAGAAGAAATGAATGAAAGAAGGAAAGAAAAAAATCAACGTGTAAGAAATAAGTAATGAAGGAAAAGAGTAGAGAAAAAAAAATAAAGAAGGTAGAAAAGAAAAGAATTTAGGAAGGAAGAATAGGAATGAAAATAAGTTAGGAAAAGAAGGAAAAAAATTAGACGAAAGAAAAGCGGAAAGAAAAAGAAGGAAGGAAATTAGGGAAAGTAAGAAAAATAAAACAAGGAAGGAAAAGAAGAAAAAAAATGAACGAATGAAGGAAATCAAAAAAAAAAAAAAAAGAAATAAAAGAAAGTAAAAGAAAGAAAGAAATAGAGGAAGCAAAAAATGAAGAAAGGAAGATGAAGACCAAAGCAATGAAAGCAAGGAAAAAGAAAGAAAAAGAAAGAAAATATGAAAAGAAAGAGAGATAAAGGAAACAAAAATGAACGGAAAAAATAAAGAAAAAACAATACTGAAGAGAAGGAAAATATGGGGATAGAAAAGAAAGGAAAAAAAGAAAGTAAAAGTAGATAGGAATGAAACGAAAGAAAGTAGAGTAGGAGGAAAGAAGGAAGGAAAGAAGGAAGGAACGAAGTTTAAGAATGAAGAAAAGGAAAAGAAAGAAAGAATGAAAGTGAAGAAAATAGATAGTTGAATGACTGAAAGAAAGAGAAGAAAGAAAGGAAAGAAAATGTAAGGAAAGAAAAAGAAAAGAAAGGAAAAGAAAGAAAGTAAAAGATGATAGAAATGAAACGAAGGAAAGAAGTTAATGAACGAAGGAAAGGAAGAAAGAAAAATGGAAAGAAAAAAGGATAATTCCAAAGAATGAAAATAAGAAAAAAGGGGATAGAAAAATAACTGAAAGAAAAGGAAAGAAACAAACGATGAAAATGTTAAGGAAAAAAGAATGATAGACCAGAAAGAAAGGAAAAGAAAAAAAAAGGAATAAAGAAAAGAAAAGAAACAAGCGATGAAAATATTGTGGAAAAAAGAATGAAAGACCAAAGAGTAAAAGAATAAGAAAGAAAAAACTGAATGAAAGGAAAAGAGAAAATAATGGAAGGAAAGTAGGAAAATAAAAAAGAAAGACAAACAAGAGGTAGATCCTTTCCCTAAAAAGAAGTATCCTCAGATTCTTGTTTTTTTCCTTCTAACATCCCCCTTTCCAATTTTTTTTTTGGGTTTTCTTTCTATATATCTATCCCTTATTTCCTTTCATTCTTTCTTCTGTTTTTCAAATGGGATTATTCTTAACTTGAAGAGTTCGATCATTATAATTTGAGATTGTGTGTCACATCTTAGTTTTTCTTTCTTTCTTTCTTTCTTTCTTTCTTTCTTTCTTTCTTTCTTTCTTTCTTTTAATTGATGTTTTTATTCTTTTGTTTATGTTTCTTTAGTTGAGGTTCTTTCTTTCATTTTTTCTTTCTTTTTTTCTTTCTTGTAATTAATGTTCTTTCTTTCTTTCTTTCTTACATTTCATAATTGCTTTCATTATAGCTTTCGGTTCATCTTCCTGTCTTTTCTATTGTCATTTCTTTCTTTACTCCCCAGTTGTTGTTGTTGTTGTTGTTGTTGTTGTTGTTGTTGTTCTTCTTCTTCTTCTTCTTCTTCTTTTGTCCTTTTTATTTCATTTTGCTTTTAAGGTTTCTTCAGTTACATTGCAACAAACATTTTAGAAATTTAATTTGCTAATGAAAACCAATAAGGAAACATAATATGTATACATTTGTACAAAGCAAAAGTATAACTATATATACGTTACCATACATATATATATATATATAATCAGAAAATATCGATATACACACGTATATGAGTTAAATAGTACCACTAGTTCTTCTAGAGGGATTGCTCTGGTATTAAATAATCCAAGAAACTTGTTATGCCATTAAACCACAAATTGACACACATATGAACACACAGAAACACATACATAAACGCATGCCCACAAGCATATCCACACACTCTCTCACACGGCCACAAACGCACATACACACAAACGCAAACACGCTTAAATACACATTCACACTTGTGTCTTCGTCGGTAGTCTCGAAATTTGTCACTTGATTTCAGGAGATGAAAGAAATGAACAAGACGCATTTACAGTTTGGTTCCTTTGTTTATTCATGTCTTATAATTCAGACTAGCCATCTAAGTGAGTTTCCAAACCATCCCTTATAGACAGGATGAAAGTCTTTGCACCCTTTAAAGATTATATTGAAATCCCTTTTAAAAGCTTTTAAAAGTAACTCCTAAAAGTTATCTCGCACCGTCACTGACCTCCCTAGCACCCCCAACCCCCAACAAAAACTCCTAAAATACTACAAGGTTCGATCTGTCTGAATCGAGATGAACTCTAACCGCTCATCGCCTCTACACTTCTGCTGGCGTGGTGTTAAAGAACGTTACATAACACACAACACACGTGAAAACACTCATGTACACAAAGACATATGCACACATATACACGAACACACAGACACTCGTACACACAGGATTGCCCAGTCAGCTGGGGCTGTAGAATACACCGACTACTTCTCTGCAGAGAGGTAAGACCCCCCCCCAACGAGTGTCCTGATAATATAACACTAAACAATCTGATGGTGAGGTTCCAGTAATGCTGGAACTTTGGGGAGTGCTGAGTACCCCTTTATTGCCTTCGCTCCCAGATCCACTCTGGTCCTGAGTGGTCGCACATGATAGGGCCCTATCTATGGGTTAAATAGAACTAACAGCATACTTATGCAAAACTGAGTTATTTGACTAAACTGAATAGCTTGAAATAGAAATGTTTTTGATAACTGTACTTACATTTAAACTGCGTATTTATACTAAACTGAATTGTTTAAAATAGAACTATTTTCATGAACTGCACTTACATTTAGACTGCGTACTTAAGATAAACTGAATTGTTTGAAATTGAACTGTTTTTGATATTGGAACTTTACTTACACTTAACTGAATTGTTTAATATAAACCTGTTTTGACATTTAACTGTGTAAACAAAATCTGTACTTATACTAAACTGAATTGTTTGAATTAGAACTGTTTGACGAAATTGAATAGCTCGAAATAGAAATGTTTTTGACAATTAAACTGTGTATTAATGCTAAACTGAATTGCTTGAAATAGAACTATTTGCATAAAATGAATTTGGCACTAAATAACCTACAAAGGTTGATATACCATAAAACCCAACCAACCAACCAACCAACCATAGAAATAACTCAAATAACCAATGAAAATTCTTGCTTTTATTAAACCTTCGTTTCGTGTTTCGGTTCTCGTATCTTTGCTGAACTCTCACCAGACATAATCCCCAAAACTTCTCAATTATGAACCCATTTTCGAAATGGATCAACTACACCGAGTTTTCTCCCTCACTATGTTTCAGGGCGCTCTGAAGATAAACAATAATTAGCAGAAGGCTATGTTGCTGTAAGACCTAAGTAATTGAGCAGAATTAAAATTTCTGTACTCTAAAAGAAAATAAAAAGAATTGACAACTATTTACTAGAATTTAATCAAACATTAAATTCTAGTAAAACAAATAGTCGTCAATTCTTTTTATTTTCTTTTGAAGTACAGAAATTTTAATTCTGCACAATTACTTAGGTCTTACAGCAACATAGCCTCCTGCTAATTATTGTTTATTTTTGTTTATTAGTAATGAGGCTAAAGTCGGACACTTAAGGTGTAATGATAATTGACTTTGGAAATGGACATGGCGATCTGAGTTCAGATGCGGAACGAGGCTGTTTGAGTTTCGTTTTCGTGCCAATGATTTTGAGGAAAGAGGTATACATTCTTTTCTTGTTTTTTTCCTACCCGCTATTGGTAAATAGTAGGATAGATTGTGCTTCAGCTTTAATTTTTGTAAAGCATCTTATTGAGGAGAAGGTAAACTTGGGAGACTGGGGTTGGCCACCTATCCCATAAAAACTAAATCGCTTCGAAACTGCATCACCAGTATGGTATGATTCCAGCCCAAACGGGCGCAGGTCACATTTCAATTGATTGATTGATTTTTACGGCATGTTAAACCGTCTTGGTTTATTTAATGCCGAAAGGTTAGAGAATCGCGTTCATTGTACGTTTTAATCTATATTAATTTTTTTTTTGCTCAAGTACGCATAATTTTGTCGAGTACGCATAATTTTTAAACAGAACGGCGTGATCGATTGATGAAACCGGAACAAATACTACCACTCCTAGTAAAAGTGGACCTAGGAGTAATGGCAATGAAAGCGTACTATAAAATCTCCAAAGCTCCTCAACATCGGGTGTATTTTAGTGTTATAACTAGGACGCCATTTTTTTTCAGGAATTAAGGTCTTACCCTTCTGCAGATATCCTCAACATATTCTGAGTCCCATCGATTAGGTGTGATATGTTTCGATACAATGACATTTATAAGGCCTGCATTATTAAACAGTTTTGTCTCGCAATTAGGACAAAATAGAATACACGGACTGCAACTCTGCAGAGGGGTAAAATACCTCCCGCCAACGAGTGTTCTGGATATGAAACCAGACAATCTCCAGTCTTGGTGCTTTGGGGAATGTGACGTACTTCTTCGTTGCCGTTACTCCCTGGTCCACTCTTACCTGTAATGGTAGTACACGTTAGGGTCCCATCTATGAGTCTAATAGAAATCTTTGCTAACAAATGACTGATGTTAAATTAAATTGTTAGCGTTACAAAGCAATACTCGAAACTATTTAACTGTTTGCAAATAGATAAGCACTTGCTTGTTTAAAATGTTACCTTCAAATTATTTGTTTTCAAATACTATATATTTAATACATATAATAATAATGATGATAATAAATAAATATATATTATATATATTTAATCCATGGAAAATATTGTTCTGCAGCCTAAGGTTTCTTGAAGTTTATAACAACATTCGTCAGGCAGTTAAGAAGATGGAATGAAATTGATAATCGAAAATTCGACAAAATACAGACAAAAAGCTGTTAAGATTTCGTTTATGTGTGGTTGTAAGTATGTGTGTTTTGTTTGGTTTGGTTTCTTTGTTTAATGGCATATCAACTCTTTTTAGGTTATTTAATGCCTCAGCCATTCTTCAAGAAGAACAGTAGTGGTACTATTTAACCCATAGCTGGGAGGATAAGGGGGTTCATACCTTTCTCAAGGGTATTTGCCCGAAAGTGAACGTAATAGCACGACTGGAGTACGAACTCGTGTACTACGATTCCGCAGCCCATCGCTTTAACCATTACACCACGAGGACACCCCCAAGTATGTGTATGTATAAGGGTGTGGGTGTATGTGTGAGCGTGTGGATGCGTGTTTTTAAGTCAGGGCAGGAACTTAAAGCGTTCGTTATAACGGATATGGGTAACGAATGTGTATACATTTGTTAACTGCCTTCTTAAACGTCTTCTTAACTGCCTGACGAATGTTGTTATAAACTTCATGAAACCTTAGGTTGCAGAACAATATTTTCCATGGATTAAATATATATATAATATATATTTATTTATTATCATTATTATTATAATAGCTCTATCGTAGATATTGAGCACTCTCCATATTATATTGCACTTTGTGCGACACATAATGATTTACTGACGACCAACACTCTCATAATATAATATTTAATACATATGTGTATAAACAGGATTTTGCTTTAAATAACCTACAAGGGTTGATATGCGGTAAGACTAAACCAACGTTACCTCCCGAAAACTCCTACTTGCGGGTCGTATGGATCAAACCATGAATTTAAAAGAAAAGTGAGTCTACGAAGAAAAAGTGAGTTCATATAAAAAATGGTTACAAATCATATATAATTCATATATGCAAACCGGATTTGGCATTGAATAACCCATAGTAGTTGATGTGTCGTGAAACTCAACCAACCAACCAACCACCTGAAAACCTGTTAGGATTTCGCCTATTGGTAAAAAATAACTGTTTCACCATTTAACTGTGTGCAAACAAATTATTGATGTTAAATTGAACTGTTAGTGTTACATAGTAGTACTCGAAACCATTTAACTGTGTACAAACGAATGAATAAAGTTGAATAGAATTATTAGTGTTAGATAAAAATACTTGAAGCCGTTTAACTGCATGCAAATAAATGATTAATACTTTATAGAATTATTCGTGCTTGATTGGAATTCTTGAAACCATTTAACTGTGTGCAAACAAATGAGCTCTGGCTTGTTGAAAAAGTTATTTACATACTATGCGTATGCAAATCTCTCTCTCTCTTTCACACACACACACACACACACACACACACACACACACACACACACACACACACACACACACACACACACACACACACACACACACATATACATACATATATATATATATATATATATAAACATTTGGCACAAAATAACCCACAAGGGTTGATATACCATTAAACAAATGCCCAAAACAAACCTAAATTGTTCACTCTCTTTAGTTCTACTCTATTAAATTAAAAAAAAAATGTTTCTACAACATTCAGTGAAATGTTTCCGATGACAAGATTAACTTCATAAAAGAATATATAAAAATATAATTACCGTATTTGACGGCTTATAAGACACATTTCCCTGCAGGAACTTATACTACGCCTAAAAGGGTCAAGGATCAGCTTTGGGTTACTCGCTTGTGCTGCAGTGACCCTCAAATTAAATCGCAGACCTCTCTGCAAATAAAAACAGAATGACCATCCCATCTACATGAACAACAGCAAATCTTTTTAAAGCTAGCTTTGTCGAGTGGGACTGTAGAAAACACTGACTGCATTTCTTCAGAGGTGTACGACCCCCACCAACGAATGTCTAGAATATGGTACTCACCCATATGATGGTGAGGCTACAGTCTTGGTGATTGTGGAGTAATCCTTCATTGCCATTGCTCGCAAGTCCCTAAAGACTCGAAGAGTGATTGCACATATCTATAGATCAAATAGATCTGTTTGACATTTGACTGTGTGCAAACAAATGACTTATGCGAAATTGAATTATCAAAAATAGAAGTGTTTGATCATTTAACTGTGGGTAAACAAATGACTGGTGTTTAATTGAATCGTTATTGATATATTGCCATACTTGGAATCATTTAACAGTATGCAAAAAATTAACTGAAGCACGTTTAAAAATGTTATCAAAAAATGTGTTTACAAATTATATCTTTGGTATTTATGTAAAAACAGGACTAACCATTAAATAACTTACAATAGTTGATATGCCATAAAACCTAACCAAACCTAATCAATCTTTTTTTAAGACAACAATGTATTCTAATTAACAGTACTTCATATACAATAACACCAGTAGATAGAAAATGAAGTGACAACGCTTAAACACGCATTCACTTAAAGGAAACTATGAAGTCTATAATCTTAAAATAATTAGGATCTGAATATGTATGAAACTTAAAAATGACCAGAGGGAGGTGGGTTACTAACATTGGGGAAAACTCTTCAAGAAATATTCGGGGTTTAAACTCATTAATTTTTTAATTCTTTTTTAAATGCCCAAATTGAAACGCGTCTTATACGTACTTGTTTTCTTTTCTTTTCTTTTCTGTTTTCTGATTCCTCTTTTCTTTTCTGTTGTGTGGATTTCTCTTTTCTTTTCTGTTTCGTGGATTCCTCTTTTCTTTTCTGATGTGTGGATTCCTCTTTTCTTTTATGATGTGTGGATTTCTCTTTTCTTTTCTGTTTCGTGGATTTCTCTTTTCTTTTTTGTTTCGTGGATTTTTTTTCTTTTCTATTGTGTGAATATCTCTTTTTTTCTTTTTTTTTGTTGTTGATTTCTGTTGTGTGGATTTCTGTTGTGTGGATTTCTCTTTTCTTTTCTTTTCTGTTTTGTGGATTCTTCTTTTCTTTTCTTTTTTGTGGATTTCTCCTTTCTTTTCTGTTTCGTGGATTCCTCTTTTCTTTTCTGTTTTCTGATTCCTCTTTTCTTTTCTATTGTGTGGATTTCTCTTTTCCTTTCTGGTTTTTTATTTCTCTTTTCTTTTCTATTGTGTGGGTTCCTCTTTTATTCCTCTTTACAAAAGTTTGGAGTGAATTTTTAATTGACAACAAAACTTATTAAATAGAAATTGTTTCGGAAAAATTAAATATTAAAAAAAGGTTTTTCACATTAGTCATTTCGTTTCTTCCTGTTTACGATGCATATTTTAAACGCAGGTGGAGATGGGTATTTCAGCTAGTGTCTTTTATATAAACACATTTCTACTCACCCTCCGCTATATATTTTGGTTGCATTCAAAGAACCCGTTTTTGCTGATAAAAGGTGTCTTCCGGAAAAACATGTTCGACACTGAAAGTAAACTAAAGACAATTGCAAGCAGATAGCAAACAATCACGAAAACATTGTAATGCTTTCAGGAACAAACAAAGAAATAACAACAACAACAACAACAACAACAAAGCAAAAAAAAGCAAAAAAATAAAGATAAAAAAACGATAAGAAGTCTTCGAGTTCCTCGTAAATGTGTCCGGGCCGAATTTTTAAATAAGTCGCTTGTGAAAGTCAACAAAATGACGATAATTGATGAGAGAGAGAGAGAGAGAGAGAGAGAGAGAGAGAGAGAGAGAGAGAGATTGACTAAATGAATGATTGATCTATCTGTTAATGTATTTATCTATTTCTGATCATTATCTATCTATCTATCTATCTATCTATTTCTGTTCATTATCTATCTATCTATCTATCTATCTATTTCTGTTCACTGTCTATCTATCTATCTATCTCTGTTCATTATCAATCAATCAATCAATCTATCACACTCTCTTCTTGCCTATCACATTAAAAGAGCTATTCTTTTTACACTGAACACTCAGCATTATAAGGTACGGTTCAAGGGTAAAGTGGAGCAATCCTGGGAATGGAGTAGCGCCCTCCCCTACACCTTGGTGTAGTAGCTATCGAAAAGGGAGCCTTCGGGTCACCCTCGACTATGGTCGCTAACTTTACTTACTTACTCATCTAATTCCTTTCATTCATCTCGCTCCCACTTTTACATTTTAATCATCTGTTTGCCCTTTTCTTTTAATACATATCTTACCCTATTCATATCTATCTCGTTTTGTTCAACTCTACCTTCTCTCTCTCTCTCTCTCTCTCTCTCTCTCTCTCTCGCCCCCTTTCGTTCATTCTGATCACCACTTCCAACTCTACCTTCTCTCTCTCTCTCTCTCTCTCTCTCTCTCTCTCTCTCTCGCCCCCTTTCGTTCATTCTGATCACCTCTTCGTTTCTCTCTCTCTCAGTCTCACCCCCTATCGTTCATTCTGTTCACCTCTCCCTTTCTCTCTCTCTCACCCCCTTTCGTTCATTCTGTTCACCCCTCCCTTTCTCTCTCTCTCTCACCCCCTTTCGTTCATTCTGTTCACCCCTCCCTTTCTCTCTCTCTCGCCCCCTTTTATTCATTCTGTTCACCTCTCCCTTTCTCTCTCTCTCTCTAACTCCTTTTCGTTCATTCTGTTCACCTCTCCCTTTCTCTCTCTCTCTCACCCCCTTTCGTTCATTCTGTTCACCTCTCCCTTTCTCTCTCTCTCTCTCACCCCCTTTCGTTCATTCTGCTCACCTCTCCCTTTCTCTCTCTCTCTCTCTTACCCCCTTTCGTTCATTCTGTTCACCTCTCCCTTTCTCTCTCTCTCCCCCCTCTCTCTCCCTCTCTCTCGCCCACTTTCGTCCATTCTGTTCTTCTCTATCTTTCTCTCCCGTTCATAGCTGTCAATCGCTACCACTTGCTGTTTCTACTTATCACAGAATGTTCCATTCTACCTCTCTCTCTCTCTCGTTAATACCCCCTCTCCTGTTAATTGCTATCACACACTGTTCCTGTCTATCTCTCTCGCTCTTTCTCTCTTGTTCATTCAGTTCACCTCTCTCTCTCTCTCTCTCTCTCTCTCTCTCTTACCCTGTTTACTATCAATCTATCTTTACTTCTCTAAAAGCACCCATTCTTTTCAAAACCGCGTGTATTTAAATTTACTATCAACTTTTCTTTTTTTCGTTCTATTTATTTCAGTAAAGCGATGAAACGGTTTTGGCATCTGTTAAAATTTCTCACCAACTAATTAGATAATTACATTTTAGTAAACTGCATCAACATCAGGATGAAAAATTCTAATCTTTCTTTACGAAAGGGTGCTGAAAAGTTCTCGTCTCAAACAATACTTAGAGGGTTTTTCGAAGCGCTGAAGAAACTTCTGAAACAATGTATCAAGCGTATTTTAATTTTAGAGACGTAGAATCGAACGCGTATTTCACTTTCTTCTTGGTTTGACCGAGAACTTATCAACAATCAACGTAAAATTTGGACACGCATTAAACAGCTAATAAAAATGGGTATGAAATTAATTAGAATAAACGGGGAGGTTGTGACATAAGATCAAGTTTTAAGCGGCGTAAAGCTGGTTTGAATTCAGAATTTTCCTTCTCTTAGGTTAGTTGCCTTACTCAAGCTGAAGTAGTTAACCATTATTGGTTCGAGAAATCAATTCAGTCTCGCACAGACAAAAGTAATATAAATAATACCTCGCATAATACGATGTCACTGTTCAGTACTACAATCTCTACAATGTAAAAAAATAAGAAATATCAATTCCATTACAACGACTTTATCACAAGACAAAACATGAACAAATATATTTATGATACAAGAATCAAGATGTATGTATTTACCAAACCCCTTTGCAATTCGTAGAATGCGACACAAGGCCAGTTTTTAAGTGAAGTGCAACTGGTTTTAGCAGGGGTACAACAAAAGTTTTCCTTCTCTCAGATTGATTGCCTGGTCAAGACTGAAGAATCCAGTCTGTTCTTCAATTTACCTATAGCTGGAGGGAGAACTGATGGAGTCATCCATTTCCCAAGGGCATTCGCGTGGAATGAAACGCTAACAGCCTTGTCCAGAATCTGAACTCGGCTCAAAGATTCCTTTTTCTACGTTGATAACCGTTACGCTAAGCGCGTCTCCGAACAAACGGTAATAGCACTGTGATTGGGTATTAAAAATTCATACCCGTATTTTTTTCTGGATAAGACACGTTGCTACATTACGTAGCAAGCTCTCGAATTTCGAGTTTCATTTGAAGTTATTTCTCTGAATTTCGAGTTTCATTTGAAGTTATTTCTTCGTTACCATTGCTCGAATCTAATTTGAAGGCCGAAGTCAGAATCGGTGAGAACGCGTGTAAAAAATTACAAAATTGCTGAGGATTCGATAAGAAAAAAGTGTACGATAAGGAAAAGTTTTAATTTGAGAATAGCCATGCATTTAGGATAACCTGTTATTGTTTGCTTTTGTATAATGGCATATCAAACTGACAAAGCCATCATTGTAGGACTGTAGTTGTACTATTTAACCCATAACTGGTAGGATAAGGAGGGGCCGTATCTTTCACGTGGGTATTAGATCGAAAGCTAATTTAATAGCGCGATGGGAGTTCGAACTCGCTTATAACAATGTCACAGTCCAGCTTGTTAACCACTACACTATAAGGATTTCCCTCTCAAGTTGTTGATGGCATTGTATATAAATAAATTTTTGAATAATATGTTTAGATTTAATTAAAATTGTTTTTATTAGTAGCCAAGTGATAAAAACCAGAGGAAAAATCTTTATATTAAATTACTTTGGTTCTAGTTTCTTTATTTAATGGCATATCAACCTTAGTGGGTTATTTAATGCCAAAGCCATCTTTGTTGGACAGTAGCTGTACTATCTAACCCATATATGGAGGAGATAAAGAGATTCATATGTTTCTGGGAGAATTAGCTCGAAAGTGAATGTAATTGTGCGATCGGAGTTCGAACTCGCTTACGACGATATCACAGTCTCGCATGTTTGTCTAGCTTTAGAATACACCGACTGCTTCTCTGCAGAGGGGTAAGACCCCCCCCTAACGAGCGTCTTTGATATGACACTAAACAATCTGATAGTGAGGTTCCAGTGATGTTGGAGCTTTGGGGAATGGGGAGTACCCCTTCATTGCCATCACTCCCAGGTCCACTCTGGCTCGGAGTGGTAGTACCTAATAGGGTCTTATCAATGGATCAAATGGAACTAAACTGCGTACTTGTGCTAAACTGAATTGTTTGAAATAGAACAGTTTTGACATTTGACGGTAAACAAAAGCTATACTTATACTAAACTAAGTGTTTGAAATTTGATTCTGGTTGGTACGCCGTAAAACAAAACAACCAACTCAAATTTTATACAGATCTATTTGACACAGACATGGAACCCTATTAGATATTGCTATTCCGAGTGAGAGTGTGGAATAATGGCAATGAAGGGTTACTCCACACTCCCCAGTGCACCACAAATGGAGCTTTACCTGTAGATGCAAGTTAAGTAGTTTGATTTCATAAGCGGACACTGGATGCCGTATAGAAGACCTGCTTCCTCGCGATTGACTTTTGAGACCGATGGAGAGAGAGAGAGAGAGAGTCAAGGGACTCCATGCTATCAGCATTACTCAATCATGATGATGATGATGATATATATATATATATACGTGTGTGTGTGTGTGTGTGTGTGTTTGTTTGTGTTTATATATTGATCTTGAGTATGGCAAGTCAGGCAAAATGCCATATTTAATATTTACAAAACCCTGCAACGTCGTAGAACGGTTGGTTGATTAAAATAAACGGATACAAGAACGGGACGAAAAATCAATCAAGTTGCGAAAGAGAGAAAGAAATAAGAAAAAGCGAAAAGAAATAAAGAGCAAACATCGCTGTAAATTCATACATCATAAATAAAAATGATTTACGTTGTTAAGAAGACTTTGCAGTCCATTGGTGAGACGTTCCTTAATCAATAGACTTTCCTCTTGCCGTCACTTTTGGTCGGTTGGAGCCGAAGCCTTCCGAAGATTACCGACTGCTTTAGCCGCCAACCAGTTGAGTGGAAAACACTATACAGCTGGCCTAGAATAAGAAAGCCAACGTTCGCCTTTGGCTGACATTAATTTATTGAACAAGTGATTTCATGACTCTAATATAAATATGCATATTGATTTCTTTTCACCCTCTTTTTTTTGTTATTATTTTTTTTTGTTTCATCAATTCTTTTTAATTCTTATTCTATTTTCTATTTTTTTTGCTTCTCAGCAATCACACTTTCTTTTTTTTAGCGACTATATTCTTTTCTTTCGTCTAAATAAATTAATTTTTTTACATCCAAAAAACAGATTCCCTTCTTTCTTTCTTTCTTTCTTTCTTTCTTTCTTTCTTTCTTTCTTCCTTTAGCATATCTATGTTTTTGGTAATAATGATTTTATTTTTCTTACCTTAATCTATCTATCTATCTATCTATCTATCTATCTATCTATCTATATATCTATCTATCTATCTATCTATCTATTTTTATTCTTTCTTCATCTTGCTTAAAGTATTCTTTCCTTCTTTTAAAAACATCTTCCTTCTTTCCTTTCTTTTCTTTCTTCTTTCTCCATCCAATAATTTCTATCTTTCTTTCTTTCTTTAGCATATCTATGTTTTTGGTAATAATGATTTTATTTTTCTTACCCTATCTATCTATCTATCTATCTATCTTTATTCTTTCTTCATCTTGCTTAAAGTATTCTTTTCTTCTTTTAAAAACATCTTCCTTCTTTCTTTTCTTTTCTTCTTTTTTCATCTAGATAATTTCTTTCTTTCTTTCTTTCTTTCTTTCTTTCTTTCTTTTGCATATTTATGTTTTTGGTAATAATGATTTTATTTTTCTTACCCTAATCTATCTATCTATCCTTTCTTCATCTTGTTTAAAGTATTCTTTCTTTCTTTTAAAAATATTTTCCTTCTTTCCTTTTTTTCTTTCTTCTTTCTTCGTCCAGATAATTTCTTTCTTTCTTTCTTTCTTTCTTTCTTTCTTTCTTTCTTTCTTCTGAAACATTCTATCTAACCTAGTCGGCTGTTGCCGTTGAATATGCTGATTGCATCACTGCAGAGGAGCTATGACACCCCCAACAACGAGTGCCCTGGATATAACACTGAACTGAACCTGATGGTGAGGTCTCAGTCTTGGAGCTTCGGGGGATGTGGAGTACTCTTTCATTTCCACTACTCCCAGGTCCATTCTGACTCTGGGTGGTAGCACTTGTTAGAGTCCAATCTATGGGTGAAATAGGTGTAGCATTTTGAGTATGACACTAAACTGCATCTGATGAGGAGGCTTCTGTCCTAGAGCTTTGGAGAATGAATAGTATCCTTTCATTGTCATTACTCCCAGGTCCACTTTGACCCAGAGTGATAGTAACATCTATAGTTTAAATAGAAATATTCAATTATTTAACTATGTGCAAACAAATGTCTGTTAAATTGTTAGTGTCACATTACAATAATAGAAATCATTAAACTGTATGCAAACAAATCGATAATGTTGAATTGAATTATTTGTGTTAAATAGCAATAATTGAAACCATTTAACTCTCTGCAAACAAATAAACTCTGGATTGTTTGAATGTTTCCTACATACTATTCGTTTACAAATTATATATATCTAATATATAAACAGGATTTGGTATTCCCCAGTCGGCTAGGGTTGTAGAATACACCGACTGCACCTCTGCAGGGGGATAATACCCCCACAACTAGTGTTATAGCAATAATAGGTTATATGGGGAAAGAGATGAAACAATCAATCACATAATAAGAAAATGCCGCGAAAAAAGATTATACGACTATACACGACTGGGTAGGGAAGAGGATCCACTGGGAATTGTGCAAAAAACTGAAGTTTGACCAAACGAACAGATGTTATATACACAACCCTGAATCTGTCTTAGAAAATGAGACACCCAAACTTCTCAGGGATTTTGGGGTTCAAACAGATTACCTATTGCCCAGTCGACTGGGGCTGTAGAATACACCGACTGCTTCTCTGCAGAGGAGTAAAACCCCCACAAACAATGTTCTGGATATGACACTAAACAATCTGATGTTGAGGCTGGAGCTTTAGGTAATTCGGAGTACCCTTTCATTGTCATCACTCCCTAGTTAACTCTGACTCGGAGTGGTGGCACCTGATAGGGTTCTATCTATGGGTCAAACAGAACTAAACTGCATACTTATGCTAAACTGAATTGCTTAAAATAGAACTTGCGTACTTATGCTAAACTGAATTGTTTGATTGTTTGAAATAGAACTGTTTCTGACATAAAACTGTACTTAGGCTAAACTGAATTGTTTGAAATAGAACTGTTTTGACATTTAACTGAGTGTAAACAAAACTATACTTATACTAAACTAAATTGTTTGAATTAGAAACGTTTGACTAAACTGAATTGCTTGAAATTGAAATGTTTTTGAAAATCAAACTGCGTACTTATGCTAAACTAAATTGTTTGAAATAGGTCTGTTAATTTTTATAAAAATGGATTTGGCATTAAATAACCAACAAAATCACAAACAAACAAACAGGATTTGGCAGAATATAGCTAACCATATTTACCAACCCCACTGCTCGGGCAGGATATGACACAAGGTCAATTTTTAAACGGAGTTTAAGAGATGTGAATTCAGAGTTTTTCCTTCTCCTAGACTAGTTGCCTCACCAAGGCTGAAGAACCTAGTCCGTCCTACTATTTACCCATAGCTCGAGGGAGAATAATTAGATTCATACCTTTCCCAAGGGTGTTAGTGCTATGTGAAATGCAATCAGCCTAGTCCAGGATTTGAACTCGTGTCGCCGAGTCCATTTCCTATGACGATAACCATTACACCACGGGCACCTCCACAAAATATAGAATATAGCTAACAAGGGTTTATATGCCATAAAATCCAGCCAACCACCCAGCCAACCAACCAACCAACCTTTTCCTTCCTTCCTTTCTTTCTTTCTTTCTTTCTTTCTTTTCCATCATTTTCATAAGTGTACGAAACTCATTATTAGGTAGTTCAAGTCTAATTTTTCAACGTTATCTCTGCTCAAACAGTCCTGCTATTGACGAATGGTCTTTCTAGAAGAGCTGGGGACTTTTTCCAAAACTTCCACCTTACTCGTTCTCTCCCTTCCTTTCGCAGCTGGTGATGACAGGTACTTTTGAGGTTGATCGCATTTCTGACGCCAGGCTCAACAATGGGTTGCCGTTAGAAAGAGAAGAGCATTCGCCTGGCCTACGTTCAGAGCCGATTAAAATTCAGAACAAATACAGTAAAACCACTGGGCCATATTCTCATGTTATTGTGACGTCATGTCCTTCTGTCAGGAGCACTTAAAGACATTAGCGACAGAGATGCTTTCAGAGAGAGTGAGTTACACTGGAACAGACAAAACAATACCGATACACACACACACACACACACACACACACACACACACACACACACACACATGCACATATACACACACACGCACACACTAGTTAATATAAACATACTATCAGGGACGCACGGGTCGCTTGACGTTGAGCAAGTGTAAACAAACTGATTATAAACAATAAGGTCTGTCTATTAAGTAATGAGAATGTGTGCAAAAAAGAAAAGAAAAGATGTCTTAGAAGAAAGAAAGAAAGAAAGAAAAATATACCTTAAAAGAAATCAATAAATAAAAAAGTAAAACGATCCATGGTGAATTCAATAAGTTTCCAGACATTTTTGTACAGGCATTTAAAATTGTCGTAGACTCTTGAAAATTCAGTATCTTATTGCTTATGAGATGACTGACCAATTTTTATGATTTCAGCTTCAAATGAACAGCTACTGCAGCAATTGGAATACACTCTACTAAAGCCTGATTGTCACAGCTGGTGAATTTCAAAAATGCAATCTGGACGTGAGGACACTTTAGAAGAACGATATGCAATAAAATTGTTTTAAACTTGAAAAAAAAATGCCACAGAAACGTATGGAATGCTTCAGACTGCTTTTGGAGCATCTTGCATGGATCGAGCATCAGTTTTTGAGTGGCATAAGAGATTCAAGGAAGGCAGGGAGTCTGTGAGGAATGATGAGAGGTGTGGGAGGAGTAAGGAAGCCAGAACACCAGGGTTGATTGGCCAAAAAGTTAGGGTTAGGGCTAGGGTTACTATGTTGAGGTTTTAAGGGAGTTCAGGAATAGATTCGGTCGGAAGAGGCCAGCACTCTTCAAATCGGCTCAGTGGCATTTCCACCAGGATAATGCACCAGTCCATAACTCCATCCTTATCACAGACTATTTGACCAAGATAGGCATCAAGACAGTTCCTCACCCTCCTTATAGTCGAGACCTTGCTCCCTGTGACATTTTTGTTATTCCCTAAGCTCAGAGGCTGTCGTTATGAGACAATTGAGGAGATGAAAGAGGCTGTGACGAAGGTCATTGACACGCTCACACAAGAGGACTTCCATGGGGCCTTCCAGAAGTTGTTGGAACTGTACAAGTGCATTGCAGCCGGAGGAGATTCCTTCGAAGGGGACTAGAGTTTCATAAGTGCACTATCAAGAAAAGTGCCCATACGAAAAAGGTCTGGAAACTTATTTAATGATCCTCGTATCTAAGAAGAGAGAGAGAGAGAGAGAGAGAGAGAGAGAGAGAGAGAGAGAGAGAGAGAGAGAGAAATAAAACAAGCATGCAAGAAAGAAATGGAACCACTGGGATATTAGTTTTGGGCAAAATCTCGTTTACAGGGAGTGCATCTAAAAGATAATGAGATTGATTTTTTTTTTATTTTTCAGGTTGGCAACTCCAACTGAAAATCAGCTCGTTAATCACTTATCATTCTCATTGTCAACATCGGATAAATCTGAATACTTATTTTTGTCGTATTTTCATCAGTTCGTGAAGTGATGGGTCGATCAGAATGGGGTTCATCTTCCATTGTCACTTGGTCACCGAAAAATACCTTGCACCATTTGGGGGTGTCCCTGTGGTGTAATGGTTAAAGCGATGATCTGCGAAATCGTAGCACACGAGCTCGAACTCCAGTCGCGCTATTACGTTCACTTTCGGACAAATACCCTAGGGAAAGGTATGAACCCCCTTATCCTCCCAGCTATGGGTTGAATAGCACCACTACTGTTCTCGGGGAATAGCTTTGGCATTAAATTACCCACGAAGGTTGATATGCCATTAAACAAAGAAACCTTGACCTTGTACCATTTGAAAATAAAAACTTTTTCCAAGATAGAACCTGATCAACATAACCCCGTGTCGACTTGATAAATGTTTCTGTCGCTTTGTCTAGAAGTTTGACGCAACGTTCTCTTTTCGATTCACACTGCCGGTTTGAGGAGGGAGACTTGTTGAGAGGATACTGCGCTGGCAAAGTTCAGTGTTTTGTGACCCTCAATAAAAGAAACTTTTTTTTTAGTTCTCTCTGTTTAGTGATTGGGAACACAAGGAGAGTGATTGAAGCATTTTAAGATCCTAGAAGAGCTGGTTCCTAACGAGAACCAACAATCTAACCTACACATTGTGTCCGTAATCTGTTTTCACGTATTTCCTCGGCTTCCGAAACTGAACAGAGAAAATAAAGCAACATAGGGTCGTACATTTGTGGCAAGTTGTGTTTTTGTATCCAGTTCCCAATCCAGTGTCCGTACAAAAGTGATTAGTGTAAGTTTCTGTTAATCGGCCAACACTGGTGTGTCCATGTGTAGGAGTCCATAGAGGAACGTCGCTTTTGAGCTCGTTCATACTTCACCAGCAGAGCCCAGCAAATTGTGCTCGTCTTACTTGGCTGATTTGTGAGATGGGAGGCAAGTGGTCGTACAGCTGCAGTTTTGCAAGGTGCTGGTTCAAAGATTTGTTCAAAACAGCACGCAGTTCTCATTTAGCTTTTTTTTTTCAGAATTTTCGTTAGCGTTCAATTTGTGCAACCATATAGTAGTACTGACACAGCTATTGCTTGGAAGAATTTCCGTTTTATTTTATCAGTGTAGATCAAGATGTAACTATACAGACACAGAGGGACACAATTATACACCTTGAGAGATTGAAAGAATTATTGTAGGATTTTAACGGCATGTCAACCCGTTTGGTTCTATTTTACGCCTAGAGGTCAGGGAATTGCGTTCATTGTACGCTAAAAATCTAAATAAGATTTTTAGCGTAGTTGTTTCTTAAGAGGATTTTTTCATTCGATCCTATCGAATAGGAATAATCTTTAAACATATGCATTTGATCCATAGTTCGTAGCACTAACAGGAAATACTACTTTTGGTTGTAGTGGATCTGGGAGTAATGGCTATGAAGAGGTACTGCACTCTGTCTAGATCTCCAGCACAAGAGCCTCAACATTAGATGCAGCTTAGTATCATACCTTTTTAGGAGGGTTTTTTACCCCTCTGCAGTTGATACAGTCAGCAGATTCCAAACTCTGCTGACAGGAAGTAAAGAATGTTTGAACCGGAAATGAACTATGACGTATTTATGTATATCTACCCTCAGGCCATTCTTTTATTCAAAGTATGGATTCCATAATATTGGATGTAGTATTGAAACTGTCATTGATAGCGTGACTAGTTCTTAGGGACACTTAATGAAGATGAATATGTTTAGTCCCACTGTAATTCTACAAATGGAGAGACTGGGATTAATGAAAGTAAAACCCATTAATGCTAGTCTGGAGTCGCCAGAATTAATAGCAGAGGGAATTGGTCAGGAATTCGAAATTATATTGCAAGAGAAGTGTTGGAATAACCTTTCGGATAAAGGCCTGAAAATATTAAATTACAGACGATTTTTACGTTTTGCGTTTTGCTTTCGGAAAGTTTAGTGAAATTATTTATTTTGTATTTTGTAAATTAAAGTTTTTATTTTTTATTTTCAGTGTGGAATGTTAATGTATTTTATTTATTTATTTATTTATTTATCTTTGAGATAAAATTATTTCCCACGCCATTCGCCCAGTCTTGCAGTTGGAATATTGTGTGTTTGTTTATGGGGAAGTTTAATAAGTTTGAAGTAAAAAAGAAAAAAAAAAACTTTTAACATTTGTTGCTTTAAAAGATCCATTACCTTAAAGAAGTCGATTTAATTGAACCAAGAAGAAAAAAACAAATAAACATGAGTTAGATTTTTTTTGTGTCTTTCTGAAATGAAATGTTTCCACTTGACTATACTTAATCTAAACATGACCAATAGTGACACGTTGCAAGTCAGTCGGAAGATTATTTCTAATCTAATGAAGAAAATAAATACATAAAAGTGTGGCTGCTGTAAGAGCTACATTGTCAACAAATAGTTGAAAAACCACTTACAATAACATCTTATCATAATAGAGATTATGTTTCAGTCCGTAACTAAAACTACGTCACCACCGACGTCACAATTCCTTTAGTTATTTACATTATATTCATAATTAATCAGTATTAAATATACATTGCTTAATAAGGATCTTATTTATTAACGATATTTATTTTAAAGTCTTGCCGAATCGTAATTTAGGAAGCTTTTGCTTCGATATGGTACATAGGTCGCATGTGGTTTACAGTACTAAACTGGTCATCCATTTAAGTACTGCACAGATTCATCGCTGCTTAACTTCGGTGACCGAGCGGGAACCGGTGCGATCAGCCTGACTTGGTCATATCTAAAGTCCAGATTGAGTTTATCGGGAACATAATTCATGTTTTTGAGCATAAAGCTCAAGTCTCTTTCTTTTTGATTGTTTGTTTGTAGGTTATTTAATGCCGAATCCATTTTTATAAAATAAACAGTTCAACTTCAAACAATTCAGCATAGCTATGGTATAGTTTTGTCAAAAACATTCCTATTTCAAGCTATTCAGTTTAGTCAACAGTTCTAATTTAAATAATTCAGTTTAGTATAAGCATAGTTTTGTTTACACACAATTAAATGTCAAAACAGTTATATTTCAAATAATTCAGTTTAGCATTAGTCCGCTGCTTAAATGTTAAAACAATTTTATTTCAAACAATTCAGTTAAGCACACAAAAACTGTTCCATTTCAAACAATTCAGTTTAGCATAAGTACGTAGTTTAAATATAAAATTAGTTCTATTTCAAACAACTCAGTTTAGCATATGTACGCAGTTTAAATGTCAAAACAGTTCTATTTCAAGCAATTCAGTTTAGCATAAGTACGCAGTTTAAATGTCAAAACAGTTCCATCTCAACCAATACAGTTTAGTTCTATTTGATTCATAGATAGGACCCTATCAAGTACGACCACTCCGAGCCAGAGTGGACCTGGGAGCGATGGCAATGAAGGGTACTCCGCATTTCCCAAAGCTCCAGCATTACAGGAACATCACCATCAGATTATTTAGCATCATATGCAAGACACTCATTGTGGGGGTCTTATCCCTCTGCAGAAAAGTAGTCAGTGTATTCTACAGTCCCAGTCGACTGGGAGAATCTCAAGTCTTGCTCAAGTTTTGCTGACTTTAGTTTTGCCTTAAAACAAGCCATCTTATTAATGCATTTTAAATCTGTGTTATATTCGGTGTGGATAATCTGCCTACTGGTTTTAACAAAACTGGATTAACTTGGTGTTATTGATTTTTAATGCTATTGTTTTATTCTCAAGCGTATTAAAATCAATCCTATGCATAGTTTTATAGAGACATCAATCAAAATAAGATAAGAATAAGTGTATTCTTATATATCTGTTCTTATCCAGTTTTGTTAATATTTTTCATTTAATATAACTTAAAATATTTGTACCCTGAGGGCGTATATTTTTTCTAGTATATTATATAAAATCTACTTCTGCTGTATAGACCGGCGCAAGCAGAAAGAGGCATTGGTCTCTACGTGAACTCAGATAAAATAGAGTTCATGCCTTATAACCACGATAGTACCATCTCCTCATTAAATGGATATCTGATCTCTCTGATAAAATAAAATGGGTATTCTTTCAAACTATAGCTGTGTCGATATCGTTAGATATTTGATGTTTGACAGGTCACGTAAGTTACGTGGATATCAAAACAGGATGTACACCTGTACCTTAACGTAAACAAACACAGCAGAAATTTCATGTGAATTGCATGGTTGGCAAGCTGTAAGGAAGAGTGACCACGACTGGTTACGACTGAAGATTTTCGACTACAGGAGAAAGAAGAAAGAAGCCGACAAATGAGTGACGAGAATTTAGGCTGCTCTGGGCACTGGTCTTGTGCCAGACAGTCTAGGGTTGAGAGGTAGAGAAAGGTATGAACAGAGCGCGAGACTCACTAAAGTCGAAAGCGGGTATGATCCAAGAAAAAGGAAAAAGGGGTGCCTTGCAAAGACCCTCTCAGTTGAAAAACATATAGAAGCTGAAATGATTAAATGCCTTAAGATAATGCACAGAAGGGTGAAGAAAAGTTGAAAACGGATATGATCCCAGAAGAAAAAAAAGCGTGCCTTGCAAAGACCCTGCAGTTGAAAAACGTATAGAAACTGAGATGATTAAATGCCTTAAGATAATGCACAGAAGGGTGAAGAAAAGTTGAAAACGGATATGATCCCAGAAAAAAAAAAAGCGTGCCTTGCAAAGACCCTGCAGTTGAAAAACGTATAGAAGCTGAGATGAATAAATGCCTTAAGATAATGCACAGAAGGGTGAAGAAAAGTTGAAAACGGATATGATCCCAGAAGAAAAAAAAGCGTGCCTTGCAAAGACCCTGCAGTTGAAAAACGTATAGAAGCTGAGATGAATAAATGCCTTAAGATAATGCACAGAAGGGTGAAGAAAAGTTGAAAACGGATATGATCCCAGAAGAAAAAAAAGCGTGCCTTGCAAAGACCCTGCAGTTGAAAAACGTATAGAAATTGAGATGATTAAATGCCTTAAGATAATGCACAGAAGGGTGAAGAAAAGTTGAAAACGGATATGATCCCAGAAGAAAAAAAAGCGTGCCTTGCAAAGACCCTGCAGTTGAAAAACGTATAGAAATTGAGATGATTAAATGCCTTAAGATAATGCACAGAAGGGTGAAGAAAAGTTGAAAACGGATATGATCCCAGAAGAAAAAAAAGCGTGCCTTGCAAAGACCCTGCAGTTGAAAAACATATAGAAACTGAGATGATTAAATGCCTTAAGATAATGCACAGAAGGGTGAAGAAAAGTTGAAAACGGATATGATCCCAGAAGAAAAAAAAGCGTGCCTTGCAAAGACCCTGCAGTTGAAAAACGTATAGAAACTGAGATGATTTAATGCCTTAAGATAATGCAGAAAAGGGTGAAGAAAAGTCGATGACGGATATGATCCCAGAAGAGGGAAATAAGCGTGCCTTGCGAAGACCCTGCAGATGAAAAACATACAGAAGATGAGATGATTTAATGCCTTAAGATAATGCAGAAAAGGGTGAAGAAAAGTCGAAAACGGATATAATCTTAGAAGAGGGAAATAAGCGTACCTTGCAAAGACCCTGTAGTTGAAAAACGTATAGAAGCTGAGATGATTAAATGCCTTAAGATAAGGCAGAGAAGCGTGAAGAAAAGTCGAAAACGAATATGATCCAAGAAGAGGGAAATAAGCGTATCTTGCAAAGACTCTGTAGTTGAAAAACATATTGAAGCTGCGATGATTAAATGCCTTAAGATAATGCAGAGAAGGGTGAAGAAAAGTCGAAAACGGATATGATCTTAGAATAGGGAAATAAGCATGCCTGGCAAAGACCCTGCAGTTGAAAAATGTATTGAAGCTGCGATGATTACATGCCTTAAGATAATGCAGAGAAGGGCGAAGAAAAGTCGAAAACGGATATGATCTCAGAAGAGAGAAATAAGCGTGCCGTGCAAAGACCCTGCAGTTGAAAAACATATTGAAGCTGAGATGATTAAATGCCTTAAGATGATGCAGAGAAGGTTGAAGAAAAGTTGAAAACGGATATGATCTCAGAATAGGGAAATAAGCGTGCCTTGCAAAGACCCTACAGATGAAAAGCATATAGAAGCTGAGATGAATGAATGCCTTAAGATGATGCAGAGAAGGTTGAAGAAAAGTTGAAAACGGATATGATCTCAGAATAGGGAAATAAGCGTGCCTTGCAAAGACC
>OY757930.1:64991449-65123949 GCA_963585895.1 Sepioteuthis lessoniana | reverse complement strand
CAAACCGTCCGAGTTATATCATTAAATAATAAAGTCACTGTATCTATTATTTGGAAGGTTGAGTAGAATTTGAAAAAGTGAATTCGAAATTGCACTCAGAGACATTGGGTTAATTGTGTATGAGTGACAGAGTCTGACCCCGAGATTAGTCTGAGAGTTTGGTAGGATTTAGAGAGTCTCGGTCATGTGACTAAAACGTCCATGAATTTAGAAAAAATAGTTAAAAATTTAATCTGCTGTTTCCCTGGCATATAGGAGCACACATGAGCAAAAATGGTGTTCTCATATTTTCATCTAGGGATCTCAGGGGCGTTCTCTGAATGTTGTCGGGTTATATATATATATATATAATACGTTTTAGATTTAAAAAAAGTACTGAGCACACAAAAATATTTTGGTATTCATTCTTCCCAATAGGAGATTTCTTCGAGTTTATTCCTCACAACAAAACATCGTGCGGCTCAAAAAAAAAAAAAATAAAATAAAAAATAAAATAAAATAAATAAAATAAAATAAAATAAATAAATAAAAAATAGATAAATAAAATAGATGAGAAATCGGAATAACACAGCCTAAGAATCAAAGCAAATGAAGAAGTTGTAGACTTGGGTATTTATAAGTCTTAGAGGTTAGAGAATCGTTTTCATCGTACGTTCATAATTACATTTTTTGTGTATTTTTAGCACATGGTTCTACTGAATACGAATAATTTTCAGAGAGTTTGTTTTGTTTTGTTTTGTTTAATGGCATATCAACCTTCGTAGGTTATTTAATGTCAAAATTATTCTTGAAGAAGAATAGCAGTGGATTATTTAACCCATAGCTGGGCCAGATAAGGAGGTTCATACCTTTCCAAACCATATTAGCCCGAAACTCGCTTCCTGCGATGTCACAGTCGAGCACTTTTTACCACGAGGCTGTGTGGTTTTCTCCATAGATCTATTTGTCTCATAGAGGAGACTCTCACAAGCACTACCACTCCTAGTTTGAGGAGACCTGGGAGAATCAAGTTCTGATTTAGAGGGAATCCCCGAAGTGTTGTAGTTAATGCGCTGAACTGCGACATTGTAACTAGCGCGTTCGAACTTCCGGTGAACTATTATGTTCACTCTCAGCCAAGTACCTTTGGGAAAGATATCAACTTTCTAATTCTTGTAGCTCCACTGTTGTTCTTCAACAATAGTCGCTTTGGTATTAAATAACTTACGATTGCCCAGTCGGCTGGGGCTGTTGAATACACCGACTGTTTCTCTGCAGAGGAGTGAGACCCGCCCACCAACGGATGTAATGGATATGACACTAAACAATCTGATGGTGAGGTTCCAGCAATGCTGGAGCTTTGGGGAATGCGGAGTACCCCTTTGTTGCCATTGCTCCCAGGTCCACTCTGGTCCGGAGTGGTAGCACCTAATAAGGGTCCTATCTATGGCTTAAATAGAACTATATACCATGCTTCTTTCACTTTACTGATGTTTGCATTTAAACTGCGTATTTATGCTAAACTGAATTGTTTAAAATAGAACTGTTTTGACATTGAGACTGCGTACTAATGCTACACTGAATTGCTCGAAATAGAACTGTTTTGATGTGCAAACTGTGTACTTATGCTGAACTGAATTATCTGAAATAAAACTGTCTGACATTTAACTCTGTGTATTGCCCAGTCGGCTGGGGCTGTAGAATACACCGACTGCTTCTCTGCAGAGGGGTAAGACCCCCCCTAACAAGTGTCCTGAATATGACACGAAACAATCTGATGGTGAGGTTCCAGCAATGCTGCAGCTTTGGGGAATGCGGAGTACCCCTTCATTACCATCGCTCCCAGGTCCACTCTGGCCCGGAGTGGTAGCACCTGATAAGGCCCTATCTATGGGTTAAATAGAACTAACAGCATTCTTATGCTTAACTGAATTGTTTGAGTAAACTGAATTGCTTGAAATAGAAATGTCTTTGACAATTAAACCGTACTTACATTTAAACTGCGTGCTTATGCTTAACTGAATTATTTGAAATAGAACTGTTTTTCGACATTAAAATTGTATTTACACTTAACTGAATTGTTACATATAACTGCTTGAATAGTTTGAAATAAATGTTTTTGACAATTAAACTTTACTAATGCTAAACTGAATTGTTTTAAAAAGAACAGATTATTTACATAAAAATAGATTTGGCGTTAAATAACCTACAAAGGTTGATATGCCTTAAAACCCAACAAACCAACTAGATAACCTACGAAGTCTGATATGTCATTAAACAAAAAAAAAGTTATGATTTTTTCCCATTTTTTTCCAAGATCTTTCACGTTTCTATTGTAGACAAATGATAAAATAAGAAAAAAAAATCAAAAATTTAAAAAATGTCTTGAAGTTTAGATGAAAAAACACGAATTAGGAGATCCTTCTTTAAATGACAAATTCACGTTTCTTTCTTGAATACTAATTTAAATTCATCTGATTAGATTAGTTGGCCATTATTCCGAAGAGAATGAAATAAAGAATGTAAAAATACAGTCGAAGAACACGATATACGTAAATAAATAACACAATATATCACATAAAATAAATACCGGCCTATTGGCCTAGTGGGTACAGTGTTCGCTAATTGGTCGGGAGACCGCGGTTCAATCTCAGGTAGACTTAAACAATGTGAAGATGCTGTTGAAATCTGTAAATTCGGCAGTTAATGTCTGCTCGAATAGGATTATCTGTTGTGCCGTTAGTCCCCGCACCTACTGTTATTTAAGTAAGACCTTTAAGGGTCTGCCTACTTCTTTTGCTTTTTTTTCAGCACGAGCAGAAGGCTCTATTTAGCTCTCTCTTTTGCTTTGCGAGTTCTTGTCTATTCGACTTCGACTTTAGGCAGTTTTTCTTGAGTAAAAGGCCCATTAGTCGTTTAGGCTAACCCTCTTTTCCTTACAGTTTTTTTTAATTGTTACTTGTTGAAACAATAAGCCTACTGCAGGCTATTTATGATCTTGATATTCTGTCCCTTTCAAAAGAAAGTTGCACTTTTTGCTGACAAAGGAAGTTGTTGGCCGGGTCAGAAGATGTGGTAAAAACTTCCGTAGGGACAACAGAAGAAATTTCGAGTTGAAACTGAAAGATATTCATCTCAGAGAAGGAAGCGATGGTCTATTCGAAGTTCGCTTAAAGAAATTGTAAACTTCGTTTTCAACAAGTCTACACTGGAAACTAGAAGAACACGGTTGTCCAGGTTGATTCTACTCAAGAAGGAGATACCGAGAAGAATAAACCCTAAAAATTGACTTCAAAATGAACTTTGACATAAAATACCAAATAAAGGTATTTTATCATTAAAAAAAAGTTAAACTGACAGTAGGTGGCTGACGGCAGGGCTTCGAGCAAGTCAGTCGTTATATTTCTTTATACCCTTCTTTTTTTTATTGTTATAATATTGTCGTTACTTGAATGTATGTTACTTTTGCTACCTTATTCAATGTTTTCGACAAGCATAGGGAAAATATACAAAGTCGGATTTTGTAAAGTTTATTTCTCTTGAAATAAATCACTTTGTGGAAACTGGTTGTTTTTGATTTTAAGAAATATAGACACACTTTTCTTTCAGGAAACAAAAGCAAGCTTCCTTTCCCCCTATTTTTTAATCTCCTTTATTTTTATACTTTTCCGTCCCTTTGTGTCTCTTTTAGAAATAAAGACAATTCTCCACCCACTCTGCTCTCTCTCTCTCTCTCTCTCTCTCTCCATCCTCTCCTAATCGCTATCACTATTGGTAATTCCTCTTGATGGTATCCAGTAACCGCGCAGAGCTGATTGTTGTATAGCCACATAATACATAAACATCTGCATGCAGAACACAACGACACAATAAAGACGAGCGACTCAGGTTCTTAGAAAAATATACCTCTCACTTTATTTGAAAGGGTTGTGTGTGAGAGGGAGTTAGGGACCGAACAGAACTGCAACATATTGACCCCCACTCTTCTGGCCATAATAACGTTTCTTCCCTGTTCTCCTGTGCTGCTCAATCAGGGGCCTGGGGACCCACTCTGCTAGGTGCTGGTTTTCTCTACCGCATCTTATCTCCAACTGGTCTGATCTCCAAACTGATTGGATTTCCTGTGCACCGCGTTATATAATTGTTCAACGTCCACCTTCTTGTGGGCGTCACAAATCGCACTCATTCAACCCGCCCACGGTCAAGGTTGTTTTCTGATATTCCTCGACCGGATGCACCTGTTATTTACACAGGTGCATTTCCTATTTTGACAGCCCAGCCGGGTCAGAGGTCAATATACATGATGAATTTTTGTTTTTGCTGGCCGAGCAACACTAATATGTCCATGTGTGGAAAAATATCACTTACAAGTTCATCTTTGCTTTTCCAGCTGAGCCCAGCATATTGCTTCCTGGCAGTTACTGCAAGATAATTTGGCTGGGCAAAGATTAAGTTTGCTTGATTCGGGTAGAATTGTATTTTATAGCAACTAGCATTCGGATAATTTTGTTAACTTTTTGTATGTTGATTGTAATGGTTTAAGACCTAAAAAGCCAAGCATATCGTGACCAGAGTTCAAATCTTGAACGAAGCTGTCTACGTTTCACTTTACACCAACGACCTTGGGAAAGGCATGAATCCATCTACCCTCTTCGAACTGTGGGTAAATAGTAAGGTAAACCGGTTTTTTTTGTCGCTTATAATGTTGTGGACGCCTCTCATAAAACATGGTGTTTGGCTGCGTGACTGACTGCAAGGAGTCGTCAAATATGGGAACTCTCGAGTTGGATGCGAGAGACTGGAATATTTGGAAAGGTTCAGTCAGTTAGTCGGTAGCCGGGAGAGTACTAATAACGGCCTTAATGTCTAGGCTCGCAAAACCGACCCCCACAAAAAGTGGGTTGTGATTTAGCAATTTCTTTATCAACTCGAAAATACCACTTCACCTCTCTCTATTTTGAAACACGTCCAAAAGGAAGTTGGAAAAGCAGTAAAATGGATGGCATTTTTTCTGAGGCCACGTATCTGACTTTCACTTTCTTTCTGGAAGTCCCTGTGTTACTGTGGCTAACGTGCTTGACTGCTATATCATAGCAAGCGAGTTCGAACTTCAGTCACGCTATGATGTTCACTTTCGGACTAATACCCTTGGGACAAGTAGGAAGTCTTTATCCCCAAGCAATAGGTTTTAATAGCACCACTACAGTTCTTCTTTGACATTAAACAACCCACAAAGGTTGATATGCCATTAAACAAACAAACTAAATCAAATTGTTTTTCCTGATGTATAGTCATCGACATCTCGCTTTTGTTTCCGTCAACATTATTTGAGATCCAGCTATAGCAACCAATGTGGGAGAAGAAAAACTAGCTGTACTCTGCTTAAATAATTCACCTTGTTCTGCATCATGCCTGTCCTCCATGCCAGGCAAGATGCAGCAGATGGGCAGGGTAAATACGCACCCTAATCAGTCTTTACCATCTTCATGTGTGCTAAGAAACAGTATATATCCGATCCTTCATAGGTTAGCCCAGTCGGCTGGGGTTGTAGAATACACCAACTGCATCTCTGCGGAGAGGTAAGACTCCCACTACTACGAGTGTCCTGAAAATGACACTAAACAATCTGATGGTGAGGCTTTAGTAACGCTGGAGCTTTGGAGTATGCAGAGTACCGCTTCATTGGCATCACTCCCACGTCCACTCAGGCCTGGAGTGGGTGGCACCTGATAAAGTCCTATCTATGTGTTTGAGATTTAAACTGTGGGCAAACAAATGACTTATGCTAAATTTAATTGTTTTGAAATAGAACAGTGTGATCGTTTTACTGCGTGCAAACAAATGACCGATGTTTAATTGAATAGTTAGTGATACACAGTAAAACCTGGAACGATTTAACTGTGTGTAAACAAATGAGATTAGTCTCGGTTTAAAGTGTTATCAACAAAATATGTTTACAAATCATATATACTTAATATGTACGTATAAAAATAATGTACCATTAAATACCTACAATGGTTGATATGTCATAAAATCAAACCAAAACTTCAAACATTAAAACAGTAAATGTGTTACACGTCACTAGAGGGTACCATACGTGACAGGGCTGTGGTTTCGTAGCAAGTAGGTTTTTATAGGGTGGGGTTGCAAGGTCCCTGCGTCCTGATTTTGGATTCAGAAATTTTTCTTCACGTTCGATTTCTCTTCTAAGGCAAAAAATCCTGCTTTCTCTTTATTTACTAATGGCTGGAGAGGAAGCGAAGGATTCATGCCTTTCTTAAGGGCATTAACACAAAAGTGAGACGCCTACAACCTCGTCCAGGATTTGCACTAGGCTCGTCGTGTCCATTTCTTCTGGAAGCAACGCCCTACAAAACAGCAGTTGTATGGCCACTTACCTCCCATCTTGCAAACCATCCTAGTAAGATGAGCAAAATATGCTGGGCTCAGCTGGAAAAGCAAAGATGAACTTATAAGGGATATTCTTGCACATATGGACATACTAGTGTTGCTCGGCCAGCAAAAAAAATAAATAAATAAATTCATCAGCTCTGCGCAGTTACTGGATGCCATCTAGAGGAATTACCAATAGCGATGGCTATTTAGGGGAGGATGGATATTGAGAGAGAGAGAGAGAGAGAGAGAGAGAGAGAGAGAGAAATGAATCCTATTATTCTCCCTCCAGCTATGGAGGGAGAATAATTGGATTCATACCTAGGGCAGACTAAGTTCTTCAGCCTTGGTGAGGCAACTAGTCTAGGAGAAGGAAAACTCTGAATTCAAACCTGTTAAACTCCGCTTAAAAATTGACCTTGTGTCATATCCTGCCCGAGCAGAGGGGTTGGTAAATATGGTTAGGTGGCGTTATCAAAGTAGCATATGAAACGGCGCGGCAAAGTCAAAATCTCTCTTTTCGTCTCGGCCTCGACAACAAGGAGAGAGAGAGAGAGAGAGAGAGAGAGAGAGAGAGAGAGAGAGAGAGAGAGAGATAAGAGTGGGTGGAGAATTGTCTTTATTTCTAATAGAGACACAAAGTGAATCAGCTTCTGATTTTTTCTTAATTCATTTTTTCTTTCACTTTTCTATCGTAGGCAGATAATAAAAATTATTCATTAAGAAAAAAGAAAAAAAAAAGAAAAAAGAAAAAAGTTGGTTTGATAAAGAAGTTGTTCGCACAGTTTTTATTTATTTATTCATCTACCACAATTTTCTTTCGGTTTGTCATCGATAATTATGTTTCTTCCTCGAGGCAGAATTCTAGTCTTAAGGCTCAGATTGAATATTCGAAGCACAGCAACAAATTTTCTGAAACTGCTATTGTATTGTTACTTCATTAGAAGTTCCTTCTCCAAATGACAAATTGATATCTCTCTCTTCTCATGCTTCATTAAATTCCAATTTGAACTCATACAATAAGAAGAGGCGGTGTTCGTTCCAGAGATAAAATATTTCCAAGAGAAGAAAATCAAATATCAGGAAGAAAACGGACAATGCGAACATGAATTGCAATAGTAGAAAAACACGATTTACAATAACAAATAGTGAAATTTGAGTTGTGTTCAAAAAGTATCAAGACAAAAGCTGTATTTGTCAAGAGAGAAATGAACATGGAAGGAAACATTAATTTTTTTCAAAATAGTCCCGTTGATATTCATTGATCAAAGCACCTCTGAAACTTCAATTCTCTGGGTGACTCATTTTTGATATCTCCTGCCAAATCTAAGCAAGGCTTATTTCTTTTGAGTGTAACGAAAACTGATGGAACGCGTTTTCCTTCTTCCTGACGAACGACAATATTAATTTCTTCTCTTTCTGTCTGCCTGTCTGTCGTTGGGAATAGAAAAATAGAAATAGAATAAAAATACATTTAAAAAAAATGTAGAAACACTCCGAAATCCCTGACAGGAATTACAGGCAACGCATGTGCAAAAAAAAAAAAAAAAAAAAAAAAGGAACTGTCCCTGCGAAAAGGAGAAGATTCTCTATCACTTCAGCTGAACCCTTCAAACTGAAAGAGCTTTCTTTCACCTTGCTGCTAGAAATAGCACACGTATTTTGCCGGTTCTCCTGGATTTCACGTGTGGGTTGTGTCTGCTGCTAGCGAATCGATTCACCGAAGCAAGCAACATAAAAACACCACTGGATATGATCACACTGAATTTGGACTTATTAACCCCCGGAGACGATTAGTCTATTTCAACGCTTGATTTGGAGAAACGACGGTTTTCAAATAACCCAGGAAGACATTTCCTCGCTACAGAGCAGCCGTGCACATACCAAAATGAAATATAGTTGAAATTGGAAAGATATTTTCTCTCTTCAACTTCCTTATTCTTCCTTTGCAGTTTTCGCTGACAAGAAGACGCCCAGCAAATTAAGATGGAGTAAGAAGAAACTAAAACGGGGTCAGATATCAATAACCAACAACAACGACCTGAATATTCTGTAGCCCACAAACACACACATTCAGATCTAAGGAGACAATCGTCTGGCGGTCGCAGGTTCAATTCTGACTGCAGCCGAGTAACAATACAGGAACACTTGCATCCGGTTATGGCAAACGGAATCAGAACAGGCGAACTGCGTGGATTCAATAAAGGACGTAGTTTGAAGTTCTGTGTAGGTTCCCGAGTTCGACAAATACCTGAAGAAGGCCGGAGGACATATCGGCAGAAACGTTGTGTAAATAACAATAAAGATGAAGACAATAGTCCGAAAACCCTTAATGATAAAAATCATCAAGGTTTGTCTCAGAAATTCAGACAATTAACTCTCGTTCTGGTTTGTTTCGAATGGTCGTTGACTAAAGAGTACCATCTGTCACTTTGGAGTCTATAAGTACATAACAATTCATGCATATTCATACGTTGTAGTAGTAGTTGTAAGGACTCGAGCTTATCCATCCATTCGAATTACAATACAAATGACCACTTACACGAAAAATATACAACTTTTTTGCTTCAGGCATGGTGAAAATCGTCAGACAGAGTAAATCACAAGGTGTAAGATAACAATATTACTAGTGAGTTCGATTGGTTTTAGTGTCTTCTACGTCATCAAGTCTTAGTCGTGTGAATAGCAGTGTGCATAGGAGGGTGCATCACTTGCACAATCTTGTGTTTTTAGCACTGACTCGTACAGACGATGTCAGGACGTCTAGACAACAATGCAGATGTCTAAACAAGAAAGTAAGTTGCTCAAATGTGCACCCATCTTTATATAAGTTTTGAAATAAAAAATGATTACATTATTGACAGGGTGTCCTATTAGTCCCCATTCACCTGGTTTTTAGCATTTCACCTCGTGGTGTAATGGTTAAAGCGATGAACTGCGGAATCGTAGTATGCGAGTTCGTACTCCAGTCGCGCTATTACTTTCACTTTCGGGCAAATACCCTTGGGAAAGGTATGAACCCCCTTATTCTCCTTCCAGCTATGGATAAATAGTAGGACGGACTAGGTTCTTCAGCCTTGGTGAGGCAACTAGTCTAGGAGAAGGAAAACTCTGAATTCAAACCTGTTAAACTCCGCTTAAAAATTGACCTTGTGTCATATCCTGCCCGAGCGGAGGGGTTGGTAAATAGTACCTTTTAAATTTCAGATACCGTAAAAATGACGCTTTCGGACCTTTTGGATATTGGTCTATGAAAGGTCCGAAAGCGCTCGGGACAATATTGGTAAATTCATTTACCAACTCCAACTTAAAACCAATACACATAACAGGAAACTTTAAAGGATCTTAAAATTATATAGACAAAATGTGTCTTTGTTACAAAGCACCTCTGAAACTTCAGTTCTCTCTGGGTGACTCGTACTGGATATCTCCTGCCAAATCTAAGCAAGGCTTATTTCTTTTGAGAGTAACGAAAACTGATGGAACGCGTTTTCCTTCTTCCTGACGAACGACAATATTAATTTCTTCTCTGTCTGCCTGTCTGTCGTTGCGAATAGAAAAATAGAAATAAAATAAAAATACATTTTAAAAAATGTAGAAATACTCCGAAGTCCCTGACAGGAAGTACAGGCAACGCATGTGCAAAAAAAAAAAGGAACTGTCCCTGCGAAAAGAAGAATGTTCTCTATCACTTCAGCTGAATCCTTCAAACTGAAAGAGCTTTCTTTCACCTTGCTGCTAGAAGAAGCACACGTATGCATGCATAAATGAAAGACTACTGCCCAACCACACACATACACACACACATATATACATATCATCATCATCATCATCATGTCGCGCCGCCTGCGCGGATATCCCTGACCGTCTCTAGCCATTTCTCCCTATCATTCATCGCCTCCGGCAGGTCTTCAGGGTTACATCCCGTGTCCTCACATAGCTGCTGTATGTAAGTTCGTGCTGGTCGTCCCACTCTTGCACATCCATGTGTAGGGGTCCACAGGAGTACATCGCTTATGAGCTCGTCCTTGCTTCTCCAGCAGTGTCCTGCGTGTCTGGTTCGTCGAACTTGTATAGTTTTTGTGATGGGGGGCAAGTGTCCGTATAGTTGGAGTCTCGTGGGGTGTTGTCGCCAGGACTTGTTTAATACTGCTCTCAACATTCTTGTGTAATTTCCGTCCAGCCTCCTCTCCAGCCGCTTCGTAAGCGTCCATGTGGTGCATCCATATAGCAGTATCGACACAACCGCTGCCTGGAAGAAACTGCGTTTCATTTTATCAGTTAGGTCCGACTTCCATATGATCGAGAGCCTATCGATAGCTGTCCATGCCTTCGTCAGTCGTGTGTCGATGTCTTTCTCGGTTGATGAGACGCTGCTTCCTAGGTAGGTGAATTTGTCGACTAGTTTCAGAGAGGCTCCGTCTAGTGTGGCAATGTTGCCCGTTTGGTTGTAACACATATATTCGGTTTTGTTTGCATTGACATGGAGGCCAATGCCAGCTGCAGCTCGTTCCAGACTATGTAGTAGTGTCTCTGCTTGATTAGGCGTATTCGCTAGTAACGCCAAGTCATCAGCGTAGTCGGCGTCCGTGATTGTTTTTGCGGGGTACCTTTTGCTTCTTCTCTTAGTCAGCTCGAAGCCATTTTCTCTGATTTTGTCGATCGAAGTCCTAAGCACATAGTCTAGACAGATGATAAAGAGGTACGGGGCTAGTGTGTCTCCTTGTAGTACTCCTGCAACAATGTCGAAGTATTCCGTGTCTCCATCTGGTGAACGTACTTTCACTTTGGTGTTCCTGTAGAGAATCATTATCGCTGCTACTGTTTCTTTTGGTAGGCCGTATGCTAGTAGGATTTGCTCCATCTTCCCTCTGTGTATGGAATCGAATGCCTTGGTAAAGTCGACAAATAGTAATGTCGCCTGTAAGTTTTTTGCCCGCACGCCTTCCAGGATTCTACGGATGGTCAGTATTTGTGAGGTTGTGGATCTATTTCTCCGGAAGCCATTTTGGTTTTTCCTAAGGATGTTGTCTATTTTGGGTTCTATGCAGTTTCGTAGTAGGGCATTGTAGATTTTGGCTGCTATGGATGTAAGTGTTATCCCTCGGTAGTTCTTGGCTAGTCCGAGGTCGCCTTTTTTAGGGAATGGAAGGATGCATCCCTTCGTCCATCGTTCTATCCTATTTTGACTATAGACTGCGTTGCATTGCCGGAGCAGTATATCGTCGAATTGTCTCGTCTTCCACACTTCTGGGGGGATCTCGTCTAGCCCCGCCGCTTTCCTATTTTTAATTCTTCTGAGAACCGAGTCGAGTTCTTCTTTGGTGAAAGGACCTAGTTTTACGTCTAATTGCTTACTAATAATTCTGGTGATCGGTTCATCCGTTATTTCCGGTGGGTTTCCTAGTAGATTTTTGAAATGCTGTTCCCACAGTTTTACTCTTTCTTGTTGGCTTGCAGCTTTCAATTTTGCTTTGGCTGTGCTCTTCCTTCCACTTACTTCGTTTATTGTTTGCCAGGCTATCCTGGATTGCCTATCTTCCACCGAGTCTCTAATCTTATCTATCTGATTTTGTACGTATTCTGCCTGTTCTTTTAGGTATATTCCTGTTAATTGATGTTGTGCCTTTTCTAGTTTTCGTGCATTTGTGTTTGTTGGGTTCTTTTGATAGCTTTTGGAGGCAGTCTTCACAAGTGCACGTTTTTCTCTAGCCGCTAGCGTTTCCCAAGGGACTCTATATTTAGTTCTAGGTTTTGTTGGGATACACTTTTCTGCCGCCTCAAGGTGTGCTTCTACAAAATTTTCATATTCGTCATTTGGGGTGCCTATTTCTGCCTTCTCTTGTAGTGCTTTATATACATATATATATATATATATATATATATATATATATATATGATTTGTAAACGAATATTTTGTAGGTGTCATTATTTTAAAACTAGCCAAAGCTCATTTGTTTGCACACAGTTAAACAATTTCAAGAATTGTTATCTAAAACTAATTGTTTTATTTACCCACAGTTAAATTTAACACTAGCAATTATATTCACTTTCAAGTATAGTAAATCCTTAAATAGTTCTATTTGACCGACAAAGAGTACCTAACAAATACTGCCACTTCGGTTCAGAGTGGATCTGGGAGTAATGGCAATGAAAGTCTATTTCACATTCTCCAAAGCACCAGGACTAGAGCCTCACCATCAGATGTTTGAGTGTCATATATAGGACACTCTCGGGGAGACGAGGAGTATTACCCCATTGCAGAAATGCAGTAGGCATATTCTGCACCCCCAGCCGACTGGGCTTTATTATGATTGTCATTAAAACACTTATTCCAGTGAGTGTTTCATTGGTTGAAGCACCTCTGAAACTTCTTTTTTTGAAATGAAGCTATGCCATCCTTTTATGACCTCCATGTCTTCAAATCTTAAAGTGAAGATAAATTTTCAATTTTGTAAACAAAAAACAAAACAAAACAAACAAAAAAACACATGCAACAAACATTTGCAAAAAACTACAGCTCAAAAAGTAAACCGATTGGCTACAAATTTATGAAAAAACTGACTGGTTGCTCGACTGTGCAGACGTCTTCATTTAAATATTAAATTAAAAAAAAAAAAACAACAACAACAACAACATTTTTTCGATAGTTTTTTTTTAACACCTCGTTTAATTCACATCTAATTTAATTTATCTTAATAAAACCAATTCCTCACTCGTCACCAATCCCACAATTGATATTCTACAAACTAATACCACAGCAGAAACTGATACAGCATAATACACACCTATTTAAATCTGTCTTGACAGAACCAAATTAAAAATCGTTGTCTATTGTGCAAATTAGGTTCTTCAGTCTAAAGTAACTGTAGAATAATTAAATCTAATGGTCGTCAGCAATCAGAATTGAAGTCACAAACGATGAAATATAATAGAAATGTACGTAAATCTACCATGAGAGACATGATATGTTATAATACATTATTTACTGTCGTTGATTATAAACGACTAACTTGGACTTGATATGCGTTCGCCCAAACCCACCACGAGTAGAATATGACACAGAGTGAATATAGCGTTGCTACTGGCCACTGTTACGTTTAGGGATTACATCTGTAATTTGTCCTCCAAATAGTACTTCCAATGGCCGTTATGTGGCGTGGTGTAATGGTTATCGTCGTAGGAAATGGACTCGGCAACACGAGTTCAAATCCTGGACGAGACTGATTGTATTTCACATAGCACTAATACCCTTGGGAAAGGTATGAATCCAAATATTCTCCCTCCAGCTCTGGAGGGAGAATAATTGGATTCATACCTAGGGCAGACTAAGCTCTTCAGCCTTGGTGAGGCAACTAGTCTAGGAGAAGGAAAACCCTGAATTCAAACCTGTTAAACTCCGCTTAAAAATTGACCTTGTGTCATATCCTGCCCTGGTAAATATGGTTTGGTGGCGTTATCAAAGTAGCATATGAAACGGCGCGGCAAAGTCAAACTCTCTCTTTTCGTCCCGGCCTCGACAATAAGGAGCTCGCACGAGTGTGTACATCTCCCAACAGGACGTTCTCGCCTCAACAAATCTCGTGTCGTATCACGCCCGGAACTAGTCTTTAACGTAAGTGTTCACACAAAAACTTCCTAAAAAAAAAAAGAAGGAAAAACAAAAGTAAAAAAAAACACATACCGGATTGAATAAATAGCCGAATAACGACGTCATCGCGGCAGGGAAAATAAGAGCAAAGTGGCCTCCGAATTTTAAAGGAAAGTTTCAGCAGTCATCAAAGAAGCTAACCTCTGATTGGCTGTAGCTAAAATTTAAAAGTGATACCCATAAATAGAACCATTCATGCAGTCGTTTGCCTTGTGTAAAAGATACGCAGTTTAGCTGCCGGGATGGGAGTTGGTGTTAGATCAATGCCAACTGGGCGAGGGGGGTCTGATGTTGCAAGACTCGAAACCCCCCGTGAACCCAAAGGAAACATCACTGATGACCCATCCTGATGCATCAATAAGGATGAATAATATAAGCCATTCTATTAAGGACTCTTATTTCAAGAGACTCGTCAACTATATAATTGGATTTTTTCTATAATGTACTCTTTTACAGTTGTTTTGCATTGTTTAAAACGGGGAAATATTAAACTATAATACATATCCTCTGCTATATATATCCGAGTTGTATTTTCCGCACTCAATTAATTGTGGTGGTGTGGTGTGGTACTCAGATACGACAAATATACGAATACAGACCTTCAAACCATTAATACCTAAAACCCACTCGATTCTATTCCTAAATTTTTCCAGTGATGGTTAATTGTCGGCTTAGGAGGGGAAAAACCCCAAAACGCACCTTTTTTAATGTTTGTATTTTTGTTGTTTAATTCCTTCTCTGTTCAGTCTTTGAAAGCCGTGGAAGGAACAGAAATCTTCTTGTATTTTTGAATCATTCTTCGTTCACAGCGAACGTTTATCTTGCTCAACCCATAGCTAGCAATGAAGTGGAAGAATAGATAAATTCATACCTTTCTCAAGGAAATTAGAGTGAAATGAAACGCTGACTCGTCCAGGATTTGAACTCGGATCACCGATTCCATTTCGTACGACGATAAGCGTTACACTTGACGGTGTGTCTAGCTTCCCTCGTTAGGAGACATTTAAAAATAAACCAGATACATTCTTCTTGCTTGGACGTACTCAACAGTCTGGATCTCAAATTTCCAGTGTATTCTTTTTATTTCCTTGTAGAACCTTGTTTGTGTTCATGACATTTGTTTACTCAGCCGGATTAGCTCAATACTATTTTATCAATATTAATCATCTATCATTTCGTTAAATAAGTGCGAGGATGTCATGATTACTTCTATAGAAAAAGACTGGACAGCGCCAAGAATATAAAGAATGATAAGCAACAGTTAACGTCAAGTCTTTACGTCATAAACATACCGCCTCTAATCAGACGTTTAAGCATTTTAGGCCGAGAGTTCAATAATGGCGACAGATTTGCGCGAGTTGGCCTAAGAGATCAGAATGTCAAATATTGATTAATGCAAGTGTATAAAACAAACGAGCATCTGTTTTTAGGTCAGGAATTCGGGATTTAAGCCAAACATTATAAAGACTGCACATTCCAACATTTTTGCAAAGCAAGTGGCGTTTATTTAGTTGATGATGAGACTGGGTCTCCAGGATTAAAGTTCAATTCTTGGTGTTAGAAACTAGTTATATCAGAATATTATTGTTCTTGGGACTTGATTTGGTTTAGTTTGGTTTGGCTTTATGGAATTTCAACCATTATCAGTTATTTAATGCCAAATCCATTTTAATACACTTAAACAATTCTATTTCAAACAATTCAGTTCAGCATAAGTACAGTTTTTTGTTTACACATAGTTAAATGTCAAGACAGCTCTATTTCAAACAATTCAGGTTAGCGTAATTACAGAGTTTAAATGTCAAAAACAGTTTTATTTTAACTACTTCAGTTCAGCATAAGTACACAGTTTAAACGTCAAAAACAGTTCTATTTCAAACAATTCAGTCAAGTATAAGTACGCAATTTAAATATAAAAAATGTTCCATTTCAGACAATTTAGTTGAGCATAAGTATACAATTTAATTCTATTTGACACATAGATAAGACCCTATCACATACTACCACTCAAGACCAGAGTAGACCAGGGAGCGATGGCAAATCTCCAAAGTTCCAGCATTACTGGAGTCTCACCATCAGATTGTTTTGTGTCATATCTAGGACTTTTGTTGGGACAGTCTTACCCCTCTGCTGAGATGCAGTTGGTGTACTCATCTTCCCCAGCCAACTAAGCTATTGGGATTTGAGTATCAGACCACTGCTATCAATGGATGATTCGACAGTATCATACCTATACTATACTGGAAAATCAGACCTGATATCAATCGTTGACACTGAAGTATCATACCTACAATATCAATGGTTAAGAGTGACGTATCAGGCCTGATTTCATTGGTGGAGACTGAAGTGAAAAACCTATATCAATTGAGACTTGGGTCTTATACTTATGTTATCAAGGGCTGGGACTGAATCATCAGACCTTTTCTGCCAATAATTGATACTGGAGTATCAGACCTGAAATCATTGTTTGAGAGTAAAGTATGATACCTTTTCTATCAATAATTGATACTGGAGTATCAGACCTGATATCATTGGCTGAGACTGAAGGATCAGATCTTTTCTATCAATTATTGTCACAGGAGTATCAGACCTGATATCATTGGTTGAGACTGAAGGATCAGATCTTTTCTATCAATTATTGTCACAGGAGTATCAGACCTGATATCATTGGTTGAGACTGAAGGATCAGATCTTTTCTATCAATTATTGTCACAGGAGTATCAGACCTGGTATCATTGGTTGAGACTGAAGGATGAGATCTTTTCTATCAATTATTGTCACAGGAGTATCAGACCTGATATCATTGGTTGAGACTGAAGGATCAGCTCTTTTCTATCAATTATTGTCACAGGAGTATCAGACCTGGTATCATTGGCTGAGACTGAAGGATGAGATCTTTTCTATCAATTATTGTCACAGGAGTATCAGACCTGATATCATTGGCTGAGACTGAAGGATTAGATCTTTCCTATCAATTATTGTCACAGGAGTATCAGACCTGATATCATTGGCTGAGACTGAAGGATTAGATCTTTTCTATCAATTATTGTCACAGGAGTATCAGACCTGGTATCATTGGTTGAGACTGAAGGATTAGATCTTTTCTATCAATTATTGTCACAGGAGTATCAGACCTGATATCATTGGTTGAGACTGAAGGAACAGATCTTTTCTATCAATTATTGTCACAGGAGTATCAGACCTGATATCATTGGTTGAGACTGAAGGATCAGATCTTTTCTATCAATTATTGTCACAGGAGTATCAGACCTGATATCATTGGTTGAGACTGAAGGATCAGATCTTTTCTATCAATTATTGTCACAGGAGTATCACCTGATATCATTGGTTGAGACTGAAGGATCAGATCTTTTCCATCAATTATTGTCACAGGAGTATCAGACCTGATATCATTGGTTGAGACTGAAGGATCAGATCTTTTCTATCAATTATTGTCACAGGAGTATCACCTGATATCATTGGTTGAGACTGAAGGATCAGATCTTTTCCATCAATTATTGTCACAGGAGTGTCAGACCTGATATCATTGGTTGAGACTGAAGGATCAGATCTTTTCTATCAACTATTGTCACAGGAGTATCAGACCTGATATCATTGGTTGAGACTGAAGGATCAGATCTTTTCTATCAATTATTGTCACAGGAGTATCAGACCTGGTATCATTGGCTGAGACTGAAGGATTAGATCTTTTCTATCAATTATTGTCTCAGGAGTATCAGACCTGATATCATTGGTTGAGACTGAAGGATTAGATCTTTTCTATCAATTATTGTCACAGGAGTATCAGATCTGATATCATTGGCTGAGACTGAAGGATTAGATCTTTTCTATCAATTATTGTCACAGGAGTATCAGACCTGGTATCATTGGTTGAGACTGAAGGATTAGATCTTTTCTATCAATTATTGTCTCAGGAGTATCAGACCTGATATCATTGGTTGAGACTGAAGTATCAGCACCTTTCTCTCAATAATTGTCACAGGAGTATCAGACCTGATATCATTGGTTGAGACTGAAGTATCAGCACCTTTCTCTCAATAATTGTGACTGGAGTATCAGATCCATGCTAAATGTTGTCTTTTACGTGATGTATTTATGTATGTAAAACATTTTTCTCGATATTTCTTTTGCCTTTCTCATATTGTTATTTAAGTAGTGTTATTATTCCATTTATTTTTCTCACTAATTTCTTCATCTTTGTTCTTCTTAACATTTTGGTTGATCTATTCAACTGCCTTTCGTATTCTGTTTGAACTTCTGAGATAAAGTATGGTAATTATTTCTTATCCTCTTTTTTTTACTATTATTTTTATTTTTGTTGTTTTTAATACAATGCCATTTAGATATTCTATTGGCAAAAATCACAGAATTAGCACATTTTGTGAATGTTCACCGTTTTTTATTTAACAGTAAATAAACTAATAAAAGAAACGACACCAGACATAATTTTTGCCTGGGGTAATGCAAATAATCTTGATTTCCTAACTAAAAACCAGATGTTCATTTGTTTTATTCACCGGCATTAATCAATATATGGCATTCTGATCTTTTTAGCCAACTCAGGCAAATCTGTCGCTATTATTGAATTCTCAGCTTAAATTGTTTAAGCCTTTATATTCTTCATGTGTATTTTGTGACTGGTCTTTTGAAATCGCTTTTACTTTCTTTCTATTTATTTAAGCGTAAAAAGAAAGGCGCACCTGTTAAAAGAGCCGTAAAAGAAATTAAAAAAAACAAAACAAAACAAAAAAACAAAAACAAAAACGAAAAACAATAAACAAAAACAAAAACAAAAAAAACCCCGATCGGTTTGTAGACCAGTTCATTTACCTAGGTAGCAATATCTTAACTACTGAAAATGATGACTACATATGCATTGGTAAAGCACAGAATCCTATTGAGAGGTTAGATGGTTGGTTGGTTGTTTTTTTTCTAGCATATCAACCTTCGTAAGTTATTTAAACATATTTACCAACCCTTCAGCTCGGGCAGGATATGACACAAGGTCAATTATTAAGCGGAGTTTAACAGGTTTGGATACAGAGTTTTCCTTCTCCTAGACTAGTTGCCTCACCAAGACTGAAGAACCTAATCTGCCCTATTATTTACTCATAGCTGGAGGGAGAATAATCGGATTCATACCTTTCGCAAGGGTATTAATGCTATAAGAAATGCAATCAGTCTCGTCCAGGATCGAAACTAGGGTCGCCGTCTCCATTTCCTACGACGATAACCATTACACCACGGGCACCTCCTTCGTAGGTTATTTAACGCCAAATCCATTTTTATGCAATTAGTTCTATTTCAAACAATTCAGTTTTTTTAAAACAGTTCTAATTCAGCTAATTCAGTTTAGTATAAGTATAGATTTTCTTTACACAGTTAAATGTCAAAACAGTTCTATATTTAGCAATTCGGTTTAGTATACGTACAGTTTCAATGTAAAAAACAGTTCCATTTTAAACAATTCAGTTTAGCATAAGCGCGCAGTTTAAATGTAAGTACCCAGTTTAATTGTCAAAAACATTTCTATTTCAAGCTATTCAGTTTAGTCTATCTGTTCTAATTCAAACAATTCAGTTTAGCATAAGTATGCCGTTAGTTCTATTTAACCCAAAGATAGGGCCCTATCAGGTGCTACCATTCCGGGTCAGATTGGACCTGGGAGTAATGGCAATGAAGGGGTACTCCGCATTTCCCAAAGCTCCAGCATCACTGGAATCTCACCATCCGATTGTTTAGTGTCATATCTCGGACGCTCGTTGGTGGGGTCTTACCCCTCTGCAGAGATGCAGTCGGTGTATTCTATAGCCCTAGCCGACTGGGCCACCAGGACTCTCGTTATGAGAGTCTTACCCCTCTGCAGAGATGCAGTCGGTGTATTCTACAGCCCTAGCAGATTGGAAAATATTGAGAAGTTAACGAACAAATGGAAGAAATAAAAATCTGATCTCTCTGATAAAATAAGACGGGAATTCTTCTTAGCAGTAGTCGTGTTAGTACTACTAGATGGATGCACAATAAAGACTTTAATAAAACACCAGAAGAAAAAGATGGGAACTACACAAGGATGCTGCGTACTGTTTTGAAGAAGTCCTAGAAGCAGTACCCAACAAAACTGCCGTTGTGCGGCCACTTACCTCCGATCTTGCAAACCATCCCAGTGAGACAAAAGCAAGGCTAGCCGGGCATCATGGAGAAATAAGGACGAACTCGTAAGTGACGTTTTGCCATGGACTCCTAAACATGGACACACCAGAATTGGCTGACCAGCAAAAAAATATTTTCATCACCTCTGACACTGGGTACAGTATAGAAGACTTAGCAAGAGGGATGGTCGATAGGGATTGATGAGGAGAGAAAGTCAAGAGAATCCATGCTGTGGGTACTCCTTGATGATGATGATGATGATGATGGACACTTTCACTGTCTCAAAGGATCATCCTTTTTTTTTAATTTCCTCCAAATCGGGTAATTATCAAATTATCAGATTTTGGTACTTTAATAAGAGACGAGATTTCTTTAAAAAAAAACAAAATATTTTTACTCGAAATTCTGGTGTCCATATGTTTTTTTAAAAATCATTTTGTTGTTATTTCTTAACCCCACTGCTATCATTTGTTTGATTAGATAACCAATTACATAATGAAATTAATCAAGTTGAAAGTAAATAATTTTAGAATTAAAAAAAAAAAAGTTCCATCGAGACAAAACTTCAAACAGGATAAGAAAGTCCGAAGAAGGTACCATAGCTAAATACGGATACGTGTGAAATGGACATAGCATACCGATGTGAAATATACATATATATAACATAGGAATCTCGAAACACGAAAAACACTTACGACTTCTTAGTTCAGGTACGAAACTTTTTATTACCTTTGAGTTTAAAGGTTCTTTGACATAAGGAGAGAGATACACATTCTTTCTATTCTGGCTTTTCCATCTACCCCCCAACACGTGTGGCACCCGCCACAAAGGCATCCGCGAGCAAGCGAAAGTCAATCGTCTTCTCCCGAGGCAGGACTCAACTCAACTGACTTTTTCAAAATCCCCCAAATCCTCCGCGCGCTTCCGGTGCGTGACGACACCCGCACTCTGTAGCTCCATTTCCCATCTGGGCTATTGTGACATCTCTGAGTGACACGTCCGATCTGTGCCCGCGCGAATACCTGTGTTAATGTTGCACCTAAGTAACCCATGCACAGAGCCGAAAGGTTCTCAGCCTAACTAAACCCAAAGGCATAAAACGAAATCCCTCGGCCATTATATTACAAGAAAAAAATCAACCAAAATGTTATAAAGAACGGAGATGAAGAAATCAGATTGAAATATAAATGGAATAACGACAAAGCAAAGGATATATCGAGAGAAATGTGTTAGATTTTTTAAAAGTGATTGTACGGATGCTATACCTTTTCCTTAGTTCAAAAACAAAACAATATTGATCTTATCGGCATTAATTTTTTCTAGTTTCTTAATTTTTAGGAATATGGTTTTACATATTCACTTTAATCTTTTACGAGGATCATTAAATAAGTATCCAGACTTTTTCGTATGGGCACTTTTATTGATAGTACACACATGAAACTCTAGTCCCCTTCGAAGTAATCTCCTCCGGTTGCAATGCACTTGTTGTACTGTTCCAACAACTTCTGGAAGGCCCCATCGAAGTACTCTTGTGTGAGCGTGTCAATGACCTTCGTCACAGCCTCTTTCATCTCCTACATTGTCTCATAACGACAGCCTCTGAGCTTAGGGAATAACCAAAATTCACAGGGAGCAAAGTCTGGATTATAGGGAGGCTGAGGAACTGTCTTGATGCCCATTTTGCTTAAATAGTCTGTGACAAGGATGGAGTTGTAGACTGCTGCATTGTCCTGGTGGAAATGACACTGAGCCGATTTGAAGAGTGCTGGCCTCTTCTGACGGAATCTCTTCCAAAACACCCTTAAAACCTCAACATAGAAACCCTAACCTTAACAATCAACTCCCATACCTCTCATCATCCATCACAGACTCCCTGTCTTCCTTTAATCTTTTATGCCACACAAAAACTGATGCTCGATCCATGCAAGATGCACCAAAAGCAGTCTGAAGCATTCCATACGTTTCTGTGGCATTTTTTCCAAGTTTAAAATAGAATTTTATTGCATATCGTTCTTCTAAAGTGTCCTCATGTCCAGATTGCATATTTGAAATTCACCAGCTGTGACAATCAGACTTTAGTAGGGTGTATTCCAATTGCTGCTGTAGCTGTTCATTTGAACATGAAATCATAAAAATTGGTTAGTCATCTCATAAGATGTATAGCAATAATATACTGAATTTCCAAGAGTCTACGACAATTTTAAATACATGTACGAAAAAGATTGGAAACTTATTGAACGCATCACATATTTTGGAGATATATATTTTTCTTTTACAACCTGACTGGGATTTTGGTTAATATAAAAATACAGAATAAATATGTAATAAATATTGTTTGTAATCAATAAGTATGATTAACATATTGAAAAAATATTGACTGTTTATATATTTTCTAATATTGATATTTAATTTCTATTTTTGTCTGTGGAATATATTTTTCGTATGGGTGTCTCTAAGTGCTATTAATATACCTTTAAGGAGAAATAATACTTTATATAATTAAATACTTAACATTTTTTATTCTTCAGCTGCAAAACAATTGTCTGTGTATATTTCTTTGTACAGGTCTTTGTACAAGCTTTTTTTTCGAGAATTTTTTCCCCTTTTTTTTTTGTTCAGTTCAGGAAAATACCGTTTAGTGGTCATCAGACACAAACATAAAACGCAGAAGTCACCAATAATTATTACGTTTTTGATTATCGCAGTAATGTAAACAAAACAGAGAAATTGGCCAATTAATGGCGACAGTTTACGTTAAAGTAGATGAAAATTTAAAAAAAAATTTAATTTCTTTTTTTGAGACAGAAACTTGGAATTGTTTCTTTCTGGTAAAAAAACAAACAACATTTTAATTTTAGTTTTATATATAGTTTGTGAACTTTCCACCAAATATTTTGCGTATTTTAATTTGTTTTTTTATGCCTTCTGGGTCATCTCTTTTCACTATCTTCTCACCTTATATAAAAAAGAAAGTAAAAAAAAAAAAAGAATCTTGGCTCAGAACATATACAGTATTAACATAATATCTATGGATAGATAAAATTTTGTTTAATAATTAATCCGATAGTTTTTCTTAGCCTTTTTTTAAAAACCATCCAATTTAACTTTATTTTTTTCTTTTTTACATTATTACTGTTTTTGATCTTACTAGGTAATTTGTTCTAAAAACATATTATTCTGCCAGCAGAAAAAAAAAATTAATTGGATAATAGACTTAATTTTTGAAATCTCTTTTGATAGTAAATTTCCAGTTTGAGGAGAAATATTTAAAACTATTTACCATGATTAGAAATTCCATTAATTATTTGAAAAGTTTAAAGACTAAAGTAGTTAATTCTAATTTCTAAAGTTATTAATATTAATTTCTCCTGTAACAGTAATCTTTTACTCTTTTCATTAGTTTTGTCACTCTTCTTTTGCCCTATCTTAATATTACTCTCCAATTTCCATGTCTATCACCGGAAGTTCCCCATTATCTAATAGAACCTTCCATTTTTACAGTATAGTGGAGAAATTCGATTTATTATTTTGAAAGTTTCAATTAGATGAATTCTTATTCTTTTTATTAGTAAAATTGTTAATCCTTAATTCTGGGTGGTGTCCTCGTGGTGTAATGGTTAAAGCAATGGACTGTGGAATTGTAGTAAGCGAGTTCGAACTCCAGTCGCGTTATTACGTTCACTTTCGGGCAAAGACTGTTGGGAAAGGTATGAACCCCCTTCTTCTCCCAGATATGGGTAAAATAGTATCACTATTCTTCATTTAGAAGGCTGGGTTTGTCAGTAAATAACCTACAAAGGTTGATATGCCATTAAACGAAGAAACCAAACCTAATCTCTCTCTTTTTAGCAACTCTTATATCAGGTTTTTTTTCCCCAAAATTTTGATAGGAAGTGGTTTACTAGCAATTTTGTAAAGCTACATTCCTTGGTTTTTCTTAGGATATAATTTAGCGGTATCATCCTTATAAGAATTAATAGATGGGAATAATAAGACTCTTTGAAAGATGCCTTTTTGTCTTTTAACTTTTCCTTAGCTTTGTTCCCCATCAGTTTGTTCAACTCACCAGCTCTCAGTAGTTCTCAGGATGAAGCTGACTTCGGAGAGTGTGCACTTTTTTTTTTAAAAACATTGTATTTATCTTAGGATTTGGGATCATGTTGCGGAGAAACAGGTCGACGCGAAAAAGTAGGCGAAAGTTGGGTGAGTTTTGTGCGGTACGCTCACTCGAAATTAGTTACGTTTCGAGTTAGAGTTATGTCCCCTTTTAACAATTAAATGCTTGGAGAAGAAACTCAGCCACCGTTGGTAGAGCTAATAAAATCCATGTGGCTGTCGTTGTATTAATTTTTACTGATTTGCAAAAGGATTGGAACTGGTCGCAAATCGGTCAATAGTCCTCATGGATTTGAAGCGAGGCTGATAGAGAACACAGATTTCGTCATTTTGGAGAAGCCCTCATGATATACAGAAAAGGGTATTGGCAGTCTTGATATTTTATTTTTGGTGGGAGGTATCATGTCATATGCTTTTCTGTAGTCTATCCACAATATCGCTAATTATTTACTCCTTGATTTCAGTATTTGTTGACACAAAAAATGGTAATTGATGCCTCCTTGCTTAACACTCAGCATTATAAGGTAAGGATCAAGAGCAATGGAGCAATCTAAGGAATGAAGAAGCGCCTTTCCCTACACCTCGAAAAGGGAACCTTCGGGTCACCCTCGACTGCAGTCGCCAACTCTACTTACTGTACTTTAGTATTTATAGGGTACAGATCAAGGAAGAAGGGAGACAACTATGCTCAACTAGATAAACCTGATAATATCATTGGGCATCTTGCATGGTGTAATGTTATGTGAACCATTGTTAGTGTTATAAATTGAATTAACATGACTAGAAAATCCGACAAGCACTGAGTGTGGCATACAGAATCACTGGACTGCTATTTCAACCTTTTATTAGGTTTCATCAGTAGTGTGTACTGTGATCTCCCCCACTAGAGATCGAACCAGCGATCACAGATTTCAGAGCCGAAACTCTACCACTGACTACTGGTTCACATCGCGCACAAGCGATCCCAAATTAACAAGCAATCCAGGGAAAGGAGTAACGTCCACCGCTACACCTTGGTGTAGTAGCTATCGAGATTATCATAATTCCAAGTGTTATTTTCTAAAGTTTTAAGATTTTGAACCCAGGTCTCTCTCTCTCTCTCACTCTCAGGTTTATCACCTGGTGCCTGATGTGTCTTGTAAGTTACATCCGTACTCTTACAGAGGACACGGCCACTTCCAGGATAACGTCTTCCCAAGAGGATTGAAGATATGCATCCGTGTAATCATAACATCATGGGCAAAGAAATAGACACGACAGGTTAATTGGCCACACTTTTGCCATTCAACGAATTCTCTTCTGTTGTTTTGAGATAAAGAATTATCATAATTCCATGAGTTATTTTCTAAAGTTTTAAGATGAAGAAATTGTAGTAAAGTGAGACCGAGAGGTCCAAGCCAACACGATGCTAAGCGGTCCTGATGTTTGATTTGTTCTATCATGGTCGTCTTTTGCAATTTTGTCATGGCACGTGCGTGAAACGAATCAGTGATTTGCATGCGCAAGCAAGTTGTTCAATCTTTCGCAGACTTTGGTTTCAGAGTGTGGTATGACATTGCACTGCGTCTGCTCGTTCGATTCGTTTCTCCGCAATGGCCGTGTCTGCTTCGCCACTGGGCCGGGATGCATTGCGGCCGGCTTTGTTCGCTGGTACATGGATCAGGTTGGGTGTGTCTTGGCTTTGTGGAGGTCGGTTGAGGCTGCCTGACATGGGTACCAGGGAAGCCTAGCATTCGCGTCTCGTGGCTGATACCGATATCCTTGAGCATCTTGGGGTAGTCCCCCAGTCTTTAACCCTCTTCGGAGGGGTTAAGTTTATCGCCTGGGGTCTGAGGCGCCTTTTTAGGGGAATGCCGACGGGTCTCCTGGCATTTTTGGAACCGCCGGCGCGTGTGGGTTTCGACCCTGCGCCTAGCCCTACCTTAAAAAAGGCATTGTGCCATACTCGTTCGGGTGGTGGGACGTGCGACAAATACCAATCTCACGAATAGAGTGCGGAGCGAATTTTGAACCAATAGGTGTTCAGACCTCTCTCCCCCTTTCTCTCTCTGCAGTTAACTCCAACTGTCTACAGAATGGTCAGAATTCTACGAATTCTTTTCAGTTGTTTTTTTCCCCAAAATTTTGATAGGAAGTGGTTTACTAGTAGTTTTGTAAAGCTACATTCCTTGGTTTTTCTTAGGGTATGATTTAGCGGTATCATCCCTATAAGAATTAATAGATGGGAATAATAAGACTCTTTGAAAGATGCCTTTTTGTCTTTTAACTTTTCCTTAGCTTTGTTCCCCATCAGTTTGCTCAACTCACCAGCTCTCAGTAGTTCTCAGGATGAAGCTGACTTCGGAGAGTGTGCACTTTTTAAAAACATTGTATTTATCCTAGGATTTGGGATCATGTTGCGAAGAAACAGGTCGACGCGAAAAAGTAGGCGAAAGTTGGGTGAGTTTTGTGCGGTACGCTCACTCGAAATTAGTTACGTTTCGAGTTAGAGTTATGTCCCCTTTTAACAATTAAATGCTTGGAGAAGAAACTCAGCCACCGTTGGTAGAGCTAATAAAATCCTTGTGGCTGTCATTGTATTAATTTTTACTGATTTGCAAAAGGATTGGAAATGGTCGGAAATACGTGTTCAGACCGCTCTCTCTCTCTCTCTCTCTCTCTCTCTCTCTCTCACTCTGCAGTCAACTCTAACTGCCTACAGAATTATCATAATTCTACGAATTCTTTTCAGTTGTCATGATATCACAGAAATTTTGATAAGGAATAATATAATGAAATTTACACGCACTCAAAGCAATGCATTCTCTAGTATTTGCTCACATGAAAAGATACCTTAAGTTGCAAGTTTTCATCCATAATTATACAAAGTTGATATCTCCTAGAGAGTTTGGGTTTTATTAAATGGTTGGTGGTTGGTTATTTCTTCTTTTAAACTCCAAAAACTGTTGTATTCTTTTGCTAGTCGCGTTTGCAGAAAATGGAATGAAGGAAAGAAAGAAAGAAAGACAAAGAGACGACTGAAGCTATGAAGACTCAACTTTCCTTCTGAGGAAGTTTGCAATAAAATCTTGAAGGGGGAAAACCTCCCTGAGCAAAAATTGCTGCCTTCCTAGTCGAGGTCTGAGTTTTCTCCCGCGAGTTTCTTTTTGGCGCCAGGAAGCTTTTTTTTCCGAGAATGCTCAAATTGTTCTTCCTGTCAGAGGCTTCCAAGGAGATTATTATTTCTTTTGTATTGATTTTATGTCGCTATTTTTTAAAAATCTGGTTTTATTTTATTATTTATTGTTAGTGCTTTTATTTATTATTCAATGTCCACACTCCCACCATCAAGCAGCATGAAGTAACACTTCCTACAAAACGTCAACGCTTCGTATTTTGTGTCTCATTCAAAAGTAATACATATATATAAAATAGAAAAGAGGAATAAATATCAATCAACCCAACAAAATTCCCAAGAATTAGAAACTGTCGACTGCCTTCTCCAGAGACGAACAGGAGATAAGACAACGTAAGTATGACGTCGGTAAAGTTTGCGTAAACTACAGCGGGTGAGTCGGTTTCAAGATTTTCATTTCAGAATTCAGAAAGAGGCTGCTACATGCAAGACAAATCAGTACGATTATATATATATATATATATACGATTATATATATATATATATATACATATATATGTTTGTACATCTTTCAGGCTTCCACACGTTGTATGATGAAAATTTGAACACTAAGACTCTCTGGAAAGCAAGATGACTCTTTGGAAAGACAAAGTGACTCTTCAGAAAGTTGGAGTGACATCCTGGAAAGACAGGAATTTTAACAAATATGGATAATACAATGAAAAAAAAAAAATGCCCTCAGGGTGTCTATAGCGGGGAGGGAGAATATATCACCCATCTTACTTGCTCCTACGGTAACGATCTGGATATGTACCCGGCTACAACGTGTGATTGCGGTAGAAAATTCAACAGTTTGCGAGGAACACGAATCCACAAGGCGCGCTGGTGCGAAGAACGTAATTCTCCTGCCGGAGAATGTAAATCGATTGATGGGCCTATGAGTCAGGTTTACCCCCGCAGTATTCACGAGCCCATTGCTGACCATCAACGTCCTGGAGACATTTTTTGCAAGCCAAGAATTTAGTGACCCAAGGGTAATCAGATAGCTACATGGACTAACTTAGACCAGGAGCTTTCTTTTTACTCACCACCCATCTTGAGGGCCCATTGATCAACAAATAAAATCTTTTAGCGGAATTATATATAACGTTTGTCTCGAGTGCTTTTGGGCAGTAACGCATAAATGAAAGAAAACGAATCGAAAAGATAACGGATATAGAAAGGATTTCAACACGAATGTTATACACGTGTAACCACCATTCTCGTGTAATTACGCAAAATCAAGAAACGGTTGCTATGACATCTAACGGCCGTAAGTAAACGCTTTTTTAAATCACAAACTGCACCAAAATGAAGATGAACGAACGTCTAATGTAATGTCCGCTTTTAGTTGATCTTGTGTATACATAGATTTTTTTTTTAAATACCCTATCCGGTGGCAAAAGCTGCTCGGTAGCGCAGGGAGTGGCTGTACCGCCTTGAGCTACCGAAACTGTGTTATCACCCTCGTTGGCGGCTGATGAGGCTAGGGTATTGCACGTGCTTCCACATGTTGTATGATGAAAAAAAAATACATATATATGTAAGTACGTTGACCGAGCATAGTCAAAGCCGACTTGAAGGTTCTCTTTTTAATACCCACAACACCGTGGTAAAGGGGAGGGGGCTTCTCCTTTTCTTTGATTGCTCTATTTACCCTTGATCCGTACCTAAAGATGCTGAGTGTTAAGCAAGGAGGCATCAAGTACCTTTTTTGAGTCTTTGGTATGACTCAACCAAGGGTTGAACCCGGGTCTCTCAAGCCATTGGCGAAAACTCTAATCATTTTGCCAATGGACCGGTATATATTCAATCTCTAGACTCCCATCATCAAGCAGTACGAAGTAAAACTTCCTACAAACATCAATGCTTCGTATTTTGTGTCTCATACAAAAGTAATGCATATATATAAAATAGAATATATATATATATATATATATATATACCTTTCAGTTGATATTGCTACCGAGGTATATGAAGTGGTTTACGAGCCGATTTTAGGGTATTATTTGTAAAAAACCGGCACTTTTTAGCAGATGCCCATTTCCCCTTGTGTATGTTGACATATTGCTACCGAGGTATATGAACTGGTCTTCCAACTGATTTTAAGGAATTCTTTGTTAAGAAACTGCACTTTTTAGCAGGTGCGCATTTCCCCTTGTGTATGTTGACATTGCTTTCAGTAGATGTGATATTGCTACCGAGGTATATGTACTGGTCTTCCAGCTGATTTTGAGGGAGTCTTTGTTAAGAAACTGCACTTTTTAGTAGATGCGCATTTCCCCTTGTGTATGTTGACATTGCTTTCAGTAGATGTGATATTGCTACCGAGGTATATGAACTAGTCTTCCAACTGATTTTGAGGGAGTCTTTGTTAAGAAACTGCATTTTTTAGCAGATGCGCATTTCCTGTGCGTAGGATAACATCGCTTTTAGTAGATGAGATATTGCTACCTAGGTATATGAATTGGTCTACTTGCTGTTTTTAGTGGGATTATTAAGAAAAACGGTATTTTTAGCAACTTCGTAATTCCTTTGTGTATCTTGGACCAATCTTTGGAAATATCACATTATTAGTAGCAAGCATCTTGTCTAAAATTTAATTGCCTTCTCTCACAGTAAACATATCAATATTAGAAAAGAGTTTGTTTATTATGTCCTGTACACTTTTCACCGTATCCAATCCTTTTTTGAGTAAGCTTATTTAATTCAGAACTTATAACAAAACAATGAAAATCTAAAATAAACGAACACTCCCTCAAACGCCATATTTTCCCTCTGACCCACAGACATTTAGGTAATAATTCTTAATTTATATTATCAGTAAACATCATTAAGAGAAAATACGACATGTCCATTAAAATATTATCTGACATTACACAGTCCATCATTATAGTGTCGTAAAAATGATATATTATACTCCAGAATCAGTCCTCTATTTCCAAAGGGTGATCAATAAGTCTATAGCCTGACACGTACTTAGCTGATCGAAAATATTCACAATATAATGACAGCCTTGTTAGCGAGGCTTAGAGTAATCTGACTGTATCCCCTGCTGAGGGGTAAGAACCCTCCAAAAAGAAGTATCCTGTCTATGACAATTAACTGTATCTGATGGTGAAGCTCAAGTACTGGAGCTCTGTAGAGTGTGGAGTACTCCTTCATTGCCATTACTCCCAGGTTCACTTAAACTGAATAGATCTTTTTGAAAATTATTAGAATAGAAATACTTGATGCAATATATATATATATATATATATATATATATATATATATATATATCCAGCCCACTCTGCACGAATTGGATGTGACAAAAAGTCAATTTTAAGATGAGTTTAGAGGTTTTAATTCAGAGTTTTCCTTCTCTTACAGTATTTGCCATGGCAGGGTTATTTAGCCCAATCTGCCCTATTATTTGTCCATTGCTGGAGAGAGAACAAATGGATACAAATCCATATTTACTAACCCCTCCGCTCGGGCAGGATAAGACATAAGGTCAATTTTTAAGCGGAGTTTAACAGGTTTAAATTCAGAGTTTTCCTTCTCCTAGACTATGTCCTCACCCAGGCTGAAGAAAACAGTCTGCCCTACTATTTACCCATAGCCGGAGAGAGAATAATTGGATTAATACCTTTCCCAAGGGTATTAATGCTATGTGAATTTGAACTCGTGACGCCGTGTCCATTTCCTAAGACGATAACCATTACACCACGGGCAAATGGATACATACGAGGATCATTAAATAAGTTTCCAGACTTTTTTCGTATGGGCACTTTTATTGATAGTACACACATGAAACTCTTGTCCCCTTCGAAGTAATCTCCTCCAGCTGCAATGCACTTGTTGTACCGTTCCACCAACTTCTGGAAGGCCCCATCGAAGTCCTCTTGTGTTAGCGTGTCAATGACCTTCGTCACAGCCGCTTTCACCTCCTCAATTGTCTCATACCGACAGCCTTTGAGCTTAGGGAATAACCAAAAGTCACTGGGAGTAAGGTCTGGATTATATGGAGGGCGAGGAACTGTCTTGATGCCCATCTTGGTTAAATAGTCTGTGACAAAGATGGAGTTGTGGACTGGTGCACTGTCCTGGTGGAAATGCCACTGAGCCGATTTGAGGAGTGCTGGCCTCTTCCAACGGAATCTCTTCCTGAACTCCCTTAAAACCTCAACATAGTAACACTAACCCTAACCCTTTCGCCGACCAACTCTGGTGTATTGACTTCCTTACTTCTCCCACACCTCTCATCATCCCTCACAGACTCCCTGCCTTCCTTGAATCTCTTATGCCACTCAAAAACTTACGCTCGATTCATGCAAGATGCACCAAAAGCAGTCTGAAGCGTTCTATACGTTTCTGTGGCATTTTTTCCAAGTTTAAAACAGAATTTTATTACACATCGTTCTTCTAAAGTACCCTCACGTCCAGATGGCATATTTGGAATTTACCAGCTGTGACAATCAGGCTTTAGTAGGGTGTATTCCAATTGCTGCTGTAGCTGTTCATTTGAACGTGAAATCATAAAACTTGGTCTGTCGTCTTATAAGATGTATAGCAATAACATAGTCAATTTTCAAGCGTCTACGACTATTTTAAATACCTGTACAAAAACGTTTGGAAACTTATTGAATGCACCACGTATCTTTCCCAAAAGTATTACAGCTATGTGAAATGCAAACAACTTGAAATCTGTTCGCCGGGGCCATTTCCAACGATGCCTCTATCTGATGCAATATAACATTAAATTATTTGTATCAAGAATACTTACTTGAAGCTATAATTCTTTGCTAAGGATTATTATTATTATTAGTTATATGAAACGATATAACTGTGTGTAAGTAAATTACTATTATCAAATTGAAATTATTACTGGAAACCATTTTGTTATTAGTATTAAATTGGAATACTTGAAACCATACAAGTGTGTGAAAAAAACAAACTCTTCGTAAACAACTACACAAAAATGTAAACATGAACGCGCACTCGACGTGTTTCCCGAACCTCTTGACATAAAAACAAGCCTTGACAGGTTGAACTGCTCTTAGAATCAATCAATTAAACAAGAGCTAGATCTTTGTTTATACGCCCCCCCACAAAAAAAAAAGAAAAAAGCCATTTTCTTGGTCTTTGTTGTGAGATTAAAGCGTAAAATCTGTTTACCACCTCAGATCAGTTGTATTGTATTAGGGTTATACGAACCATAAAAAAAAAACACACACACATGAGACGAGTCTGGTTGGTGGGGTACAATTTTCATTGCCATTACTCCCTGGTCCGCTTTGATTCAGAGTGTAGTACCGGTTCGGGTCCCATCAGTGCGTAAATAAATCAGTGTAAAAATTGTTGAATCGTAATTATGCCATATAACTGTAAATTATTTGTATAAAGAATTGTTACTTGAAGGATTATTATTATTATTAACTACTTGAGACCATATAACTGTGAAAACTGAAGATCATCAAAGAGATAGTTAACTAAAACTGTATAATTGTGTATATATTGTAAGTATTTGGATAGATTAGGCTTTTTGGTTTATTGGCATACTAATCGTTGATAATTATTCAATGCCAAATCTTGTTTATATATATATATATATATATATATATAACTTGTAAGTAAAGTAACGCACAGCGTTAAGGCCAATGGCATTAATTTGCTGTTAGCTTTGACGCCAGCAGGTATTGTCCAGCAAAGGCAGACTTGAGGCCAAAAAGCCTCCAGTTTCGGCTGGGCCACCTACGGGTGGGCGAGCTGCATCATTGACACCTTTGTACAGCACAGGACCTTGTTGTCTAGTTTAAGCTATAAGGCATCCGTGCCTGGACCCATGTTTGTCACTGCCTCCACCAGACAGGACTTGATACAAGGTCAATAACCCGAAAGTCAACAATAGTAGGCGTTTGAGGGAGGAGAAGGTCGGGTACAAGCCGAGGCTCGAGCCCTGCTGGACTCTGTTGGTCATCGGCACACTTAGTGCAAAAGGACTGGAGGACTTGGAAATAAAAGGTCGAGTGGAGACAATCCAAACTAATGCATTACTGAGATCGGCCAGAATACTGAGAAAAGTCCTGGAGACTTGGGAAGACTTTTTTTCACTCAAACTTCAGTAAAAGATCATCAGTTTTAGCTGATGTGAAAAACTCTCAAATCATAATGATAATAATAATCTCATGAAAAAATTCACAGTTCTATTTGATGAAACAGATACAACCATTTCTGGTCAGAGTGGACCTGGAAGTAATGGGAATGAGTTTAATATCATAACCAGGACATAAAATGGTTTCAAATATTGCTATGTAACACTAATAATTCTATTTCATATTATTCATTTGTTTTCACACAGTTAAATACAACCCATTCGACTGGAGCTGTAAGACCCCCTCCCAACGACTGTGCTAGATAAGCAATCTGATGGTGAGAATGCAGTCCTCGAACTTTGGGGAATGTAGAGTACCCTATTACAGCCATTGCTCCCAGCTCCACTCTGACCGGAGCGGTAGCACCTGATAGGATCCTATCTATGAGTCAAATAGAACTGTCTGACATTTAAATTGTGAGTAAACAAATGACTTATGCTAAATGGAATTGTTAGAAATTGAACTGTTTTACCACTTAACTGTGTGTAAACAAATGACTGATGTTTACTTAAATTGTTAGTCATACATAGCAATACTTGGTACTATTTTACTGTGTGCAAACAAATGATTAATTGTAAATAGAATTATTTGTGTTTGATAGAAATACTTGAAAACATTTAACAGTGTGCAGACTCATTTGAAAATGGTATCAACAAAATGTGTTTACAAATCTTATTTAATATATATGCATAAACAGCATTTGGCATTAAATAACCTAGAATGGTTGATATGCCATAAAACTTAACCAAACGGTTAAATTGTTTCAAGTATTGTATACCATTTCAAATATAGAATAAACCGGCTGAATCTCTACAAAAGGTAAGACCCCTTGAACGAGTGTCCTGGATATGACACTAAACTACATCTGATGGTAGAGCTTCAGTCTTGGAACTTTTCAGAATGTGGAGTACCCCTTCATTGCAATTACTCCCAGGTCCACTCTGGTCCACAGTGGTAGTACTTGTTACGATCCAATCCGTGGGTCAAATCGACCTATTTAATCCTTAAAACCGTTTATGTTGAATAGAATTACTCGATTTAAATATCAATACTTGAAGCCATTTAACTGCGTGCAAATAAAACTATAAGCTGACTATATAGATGACTCTATTTCACAGTGTGCAAACAAATGAAATCTGGCTCGCTTGAAAATAATATTATCTAGAAACTATTCATTTACAGATTATATATATATATATATATATATATATGCTCCCATATGGGGGTTGAGCTCTCTGGCGAAGGAATTGCCGGCCGTCGCTAGCGTAATGCGAAGCTCTTCGAAAGAATTGAGCACTCTGGTAGCCGATAGGGTATAAAAAATGTAAACAAAGGCTGCTGCTGCTGCTGCTGTTTCTAAAAATAAAAATACCTTAAAATTCCCTGAGCCAACGTGGTCTGCTTGGTGGACGAGTGGTCTGAATCACAGTCTAGCGTAAAGAGTTCTGATAGAACGAAACAGTCTGTCTGTGGATGACTATATATATATATATATATATATATATATATATATATATATATAAAGTAAATAAGGATTGAATATGCAAAGAGTAAGTGCACGACTATTTAATACAAAATATAACTGCAGAACAAGATTTTATTTTTGAAATCCATCTGATGAACTTGAGAAAGAGAAATAAATCTATTATGGAACACAATTTTAATTTTTTGTGATTTTAACCAATATATATATATATATATATATATATAATTCCATAATAATTTTTTTTCGCCTTTTCAAGCTCATCAGATGGATTTCAAACATATATCTTGCTCTGTAGGAATATTTTGTATTCAATTGCTGTGCATTGAGCACTCATTCTTTGGATAACAAATCATATATATATATATATATATATATATATATATATATATATATATATATATATATATAATTTTTAAACGAATAGTTTACCCCCTCGTACGCACACACACATATGTGCATATGTGTGTGTGTGTGTGTGTGTAAACGAATAGTTTACCCCTAAATACGCGCGTGCGCGCGCACACACACACACACACACACACACATATATATGTGTGTGTGTATGTGTGTGTGTATACGTGTGTGAGAAGGAATGAACTAAAGCAGAAACAATATATGTAGAGAAAGGAAACGAATAAAAGAATATATATTGGTGTAGTTTTGATGATTCGTTTATTGTTTGTTACATACATATATATGTATACTCACATACAAACACTCACACAAATATGTGTGTGTGTGTGTGTGTGTGTGTGCATATTTGTTGGTATGTATGTATGTATGTATTATAATAGGATTTAGCGTTAGATAAGTTATAAGGGTTGATATCCTATAAACCATATCCGATCAACAATCAAGTATAGTAAATGATAGAAATCGTTCTATTTGACTTGTTGATAGGACCCATAACAGCTACTCCTATTACGTCTAATAAACATGAGAAAGAGTTAACTTGAAGCAATGGTTACTAGGAACCGAATAATTGCTTGTGAAAAAAAAAAAACAAACAGTAAAAGAAAAAAAGATTGTCTCAAAGGTTGACATGCCGTAAAACATCAGCTCAAATTCATGTCTGGGTGGACAGCGGTTAAGTAAAATGTAAAAAGCGGGTTGAAGGGGAATTTCTTGATCGATTAATGGGTGTTGAATTGATAGCCGTCGGATTTTCCGTTTGTATAAAACTTTCCTTTTTCCTAATCCGAAACTATAAAGGCAATTTTCTCTTAAGATTTATTCAGGCTTCGTTCCCTCCAGAAAAGATCGAAGTCAATCCAAAGTTTTATTTTATTGATTTGTTGGTATTAGCATAAATTAGTTTTCTTCTGTCGATAGTCTCAAGTTCTTTCTTCTTTCATCTTCTTCCGCTATTTATTCTTTCTTCATCTTTTTTTTTCTCTCCAGATTCATTCCATATGTTTTGCTTTTCTTTCTTTCTCTTTTCTGAAGATCATTCATTCATTCTTTTTTTTTTTTATAAATTTGCTTCTCAGTTTTTGTTTTTTGTCTTTCTTTTATCTTCAGTTGTTTATCTTTCCCATTTCTTTCTTTCTTTCTTTCTTTCTTTCTTTCTTTCTTTTATTTCCACCCGTTAGTTTCTTTCTTTCTTTCTTTCTTTCTTTCTTTCTTTCTTTCTTTCTACCCATTAGTTTCTTTCTTTCTTTCTTTCTTTCTTTCTTTTTTTTTCTTTCTTTCTTTCTTTCTTTCTTTCTTTCTTTCTTTCTTTCCACCCGATAGTTTCTTTCTTTCTTTCTTTCTTTCTTTCTTTCTTTCTTTCTTTCTTTCTTTTATTTCCACCCGTTAGTTTGTTTCTTTCTTTCCACCTGTTAGTTTCTTTCTTTCTTTCTTTCTTTCTTTCTTTCTTTCTTTCTTTCTTAGAACGAAATATATCTACTTTCACAAGTCATTTCCTTACCGATATAATTCTTCCCGCTCCCGAAATTCGATGGATCCAAAACCTTTCAACTAATGCACAGTCTCTATTTGTCACACAAGAGACACATCTTCTATCCCTGAGGGAATCCCATTCAACTATCTTTCTGTTATTCTAAAAGATATCTACAAGTCCGACGTGTGCGTGTGTGTATAGGTCTCTAGTAATCCACTATTCCTATTTGGGTTTGTATAGATCACCTACCAGGAGAACATTTCACGTGAGGCCTATACAGTGTAGTGCAAAAATCCCTTTACATTTCAAAAATTTGATTTTTTGTTTTAATTTCTTTCTCGATTTATTCATTCATTCTTTTTACTTTTGTTTCTATTTTTTCTAATTTGTCATTTTTTGTTCTTTTCTACCTCCCGTTTTCTTTCTTTCTTTCTTTCTTTCTTTCTTTCTTTCTTTCTTTCTTCTGCGCTGTTCTGTCGGAGGGGCTTTGAATAAGCTGACTGTACGCTCCGCTGAGGGGTAAGCCGCTCACACTCCCCCTAAAAAAACATATATAACACATAATTGCATCTAACAGTAAGGCTCTGGTTCAGGAGTTCTGGGGAATGTGGAGTAGCCCTTCATTGCTATTACCCCTGTTGTATAGCCATGAACAACTATACATACACATATGCATGCAGAATCATAACGACACAATAAAGACGAGCGACACAGTTCTTTAGAAAAAATACCTCCCACTCTATTTGAAAGGGTTCAAAAGGGTTACTAAAGGTTTTACTGTGTGAGAGGTGAGTTAGAGACTGAACAGAACTGCAACAAACTGACCCCCACTCTCATGGACATAACAGCGTTTCTTTCCCGTTCTCATGGGCTGCTCAACCGGGGGCCTGGGGACTCAGTCTCTCTGGGAGATGGTCTTCATTTCAGCATCTTTTCTCCAACTGTCTCGGGCTCTGAACTCCAACTGCAACTGCTCAATCAGGGGCCTGAGTCCCTCCTCTGCTGGATGCTACCGCATCTTATCTCCAACTAACTCGAACTTTCTGTGCACCGAGTTATATTATTGTTTTCCGCCCACTCAATTCAATATGTCCACAGTCAAGGTTATCCCCTTGATACCTTCGACCGGATGCACTTGTTATTTACACATATGCATTTCCTATTTTGACAGCTTGGCCGGGTCGGAGGTCAGTATGCAACACTCTCACATTTGTTTTGACTCGGACAGGTAGTACCTCTTAGGGTCCTATCAATGAATCAAATCGATCTGTTTGAAAATTGTTCGTATTCGATGAGAGCGAGTGGAAAAATAAAACCCTTAAAAAGCAAAAGGGAAAATGTAAATTTCAACATGTAAATGAAATAAATAAATAAATAAAATATTTGATTGGAACACTTGATACCATATAACTGTAAATTATATATATTAAGAAAGTTACTTCAAGCTGTAATTTAATTATTGTTATTACTAGTTACTTTAAACCTAGTAAATGTATGCAAACAAATGACTACTATAAAATGGAATTGTGAGTGAGAGGAAAAATCAGACTAGTATGTTGCAAAGATAAACGGAAGAAAGACATATACTTTGGTGTGGATACAAATTTATTGTATTTGCTTTGCCAACAAGTGTTTCGACAAAAATTCTGCTCACATACTAGGTATTCTATTAAGAATTCTTTTAAGTATAAAAATAAGAATAAAATAAAATAATAAAATAATAATAACTGAAAGTATGCTAACCATGCATACACACGAGGGTGTCCTCGTGGTGTAATGGTTAAAGCGATGAACTGCGGAATCGTAGTACGCGAGTTCGTACTCCAGTCGCGCTATTACGTTCACTTTCGGGCAAATACCCTTGGGAAAGGTATGAACCCCCTTATTCTCCCTCCAGCTATGGGTAAATAGTAAGACGGACTAGGTTCTTCAGCCTTGGTGAGGCAACTAGTCTAGGAGAAGGAAAACTCTGAATTAAAACCTGTTAAACTCCGCTTAAAAATTGAGCTTGTGTCATATCCTGCCCGAGCGGAGGGGGTGGTAAATAGTACCATGCATACACACAGACACACACGCACAAACACACACACATGCAAACACACACATATACGTATATATATATACATATATATATAAACACACACATGTATATATAGAAACTGCAAAAACTAGTTAGTTCAAGTCTCATTGAGTACCCCATTAACAAGGCCTTGTACCAAATATATTTTCTGATGAAAGCAGCAAGCTGGAAACATACACGTATGTAAGAACAAAATAAATAAATGAATTTAAAAAATACAAATGTCTTCGTGGACATACCTATTTTAAAACATTTTTATTCTCTATTTGGACCTACAATAATTTTTATATACACACATACATATACACATATACACACACATATTTATATACACGCATATATACTTATATATATATATATATATATATATAGACACACACACACACACACATATATATATATATATATATGCACACATATATAGATCGGGTCCAGTCAGTTGGGACTGTACAATACACCAAATGCTTCTCTGCAGAGGAATTAGATCTCCCCCAACGAGTATCCGGGATATGACACTAAACAATGTGATGGTGAGGCTCTAGTAATGCTGGATCATTTGGGTATGTGGAGTACCCTTACATTGCAATTGCTCCCAGGTCCGCTCTGGCTCGGAGTGGTAGTACCTGATGGAGTCCTATCGAATAGAACTAAACTGTAATTACCCTAAACTGAATTGTTTAAAATTAACTGCTTTCCCATTTAACTGTGTAGCCCCCCCAAAAAAAAACAACAAAAAAAAAACAAAACAAAAACAAACAAACAAACAAACAAACTGAGTACTTGTGCTAAACTGATTTGTTTGAAATAGAACTGTTTTGATATTTAACTGTGTCTAAACAAAACTGTACTTACACTTAACTGATTTATTTGAAACTTTTATCAAAATGACTTAATTTGGTGTAATATGACCCGAAAAGGGTTGATACGCCGCAAAACAAAGCAATGAACTTCCACACCAAAGTATATATCTTTCTTACGGTTATATTTTCTGTATAAATTGTGTATAAATTAGCATTATATTGGAACACTTTAAACTATACAACCATGTTCAAATTATTTGTGTTATTTGTATTAGGTAGGAATATTTGATATCCTATAATTGAGCAAATTATTAGTGTTGGATAGGAATACTTGATAATTACTGTGTGGAAAAAAAAATCAGAAAAAACAATTACACAAAAAATGTAAATGTGGACAATGAATGCAATTTCGAATAAAATAGTCTTTAAGCGGTTGGCATCAGTCAATAATTTATTTTGCTGTTATTTTGTTACATAATCAGGGACTTGGGTTGAGTGTTTTAGTAGTAAATTGTTTCTTAACAAGACGTAGAGATGCCCCAAGTCTTGATCGGGATAGCAGTTAACGCCTAACTTAAAAATAGAAATGTCTCGGCAATAAATCGGCTGCTGGCAGTGATTGGTTGAAAAAGCTTAAATGAGGGGCCGTTGGAGTGGATGTGGAATAGAAAAAAGGAAAAGAGTCGCGAGACGCAACGATATGATAACGGCACCTATTTTGGGTGAGCTGCCTCAAGGGGTCTTACATTTGCTGCGGAGCCGTGAAGATGGAACCAACGAACAAGCACATGTGAGAACTACAATTGAAAGCGAGAAATATAATATTAAGGTCTGTGTCTGCTCTCTTTCTTTTCTCACGACGTTTTATTTCTCTCGGTCTAGATAAATTGTAGGAATCATTTTTCATACTCTGTTTCTCTCTTCTTGATGACTGCTAAAAGGTGTAGTAGCGAATAATTTTTTTTTTCAAAATACTAAAATGCAAGCAAACACTACAAATAGCGAAATTTAACGTAAGAACCTTAAATAGAATAGGACAACTACCAGAGCTAATCGCATCGGCCGTAGAACATAAAATAGACATAATATGCATACAAGAACACAGATACACGCACACCGAAGATATCAAATATCACGAAGCTGGCAATGGATGGTCGCTCGTCACTGTGTCCGCATGGAAAAACTCTGTCAACGCCGCAGTAGGAGGGGTAGGATTACTTATAGGACCTAGAGCATTAAAAACGCTAAATAGCATTGAGAAAATACAACCTAGAATGACGGCAGCTACTTTTAACGGCAACCCCAGAGCAACAATCATCTCCTGCTACAGCCCTACCAATGTTAGTGAAAAAACTGAACTAGTCACTTTCTACGATGAGTTATCCTCATTAGTGCGTAGCATCCCGAAACACAACATGTTAGTCATTGGCGGAGCCATGAAAGCCCAAATCGGGAAAAACGGAAACAACAAATACAGCCTTCACAACACGTCAAATAGGAATGGGCAACATCTAACAGACTTCATGATAGAAAATAGATTAGCATGCCTCAATACAAACTACCAAAAAAGGGAGGGAAAACTATGGACATAGACGTACGCAAACAATACTAAAGCTCAGATAGACTACGTCCTATAAACAAGAAAGGGAAAAATAGTGCAATGAATAGCGAGGCATACCACCGATCACCGAATAGTCACGGCGAAAATACGGTTAATCCTACGAAAAAACGCCAAACGAACAGCGACCACCAAACACTATGACTGGGCCCTATTGAACAACAGAGATATAAGAGATAAATACGTATGAGAATTAAGAAACAGATTCGAAACACTACAAGAAAAGACGGAAAAAAGTACACCAAACGACGAATATGAAAATTTCGTCAATGCGCACCTCGAGGCAGCAGAGAAATTCATTCCAACAAAACTCAAAACTAAATATAGAGTCCCATGGGAAACTTTAGCGGTGAGAGAAAAACGTGCACTAGTGAAAACAGCCTCCAAAAACTATCGAAAAAACCCAACAAACACAAATGCCTTAAAACTAAAAACGGCACAATATCAATTAGCAGGCATATATATAAAGGAACAGACAGAATACATTCAAAATCAGATAGATAAGATTAGAGACTCGATGGAAAACAATAAACGAAGTGAGTAGAAGAAAGAACACAGCCAAAGCAAAACTGAAAGCAGCAAACCAACAAGAAAGAATAAAACTGTGGAAACAGCACTTCGAAAACCTACTAGGAAACCCACCGAAATTAACACATGAACCAATCACCAGAATAATTAGCAAACAATTAGACATTAAACTAGGACCGTTCACACAAGAACTCGACTCGGTTCTCAGAAAAATCAAAAATAAGAAAGCTGCAGGGCTGGACGAGATTCCCCCGGAAGTATGGAAGACCAGACAATTCGACGACATACTGCTCAGACACTGCAACGCAGTATACAATCAAAATCCGATAGATAGATGGATGAAGGGATGCATACTCCCCTTCCCTAAAAAGGGGGACCTCGGATTAGCCAAAAACTACCGAGGCATAACACTTACATCCATAGCAGCCAAAATCTACAATGCCCTACTACGAAACCGCATAGAATCCAAAATCGACAACATACTTAGGAAAAACCAAAATGGCTTCCGAAGAAATAGATCCACGACCTCACAAATATTAACCATCCGTAGAATCCTTGAAGGTGTACGGGCAAAAAAACCTACAAGTGACATTAATATTTGTTGACTTTACCAAGGCTTTCGATTCCATTCACAGAGGAAAGATGGAACAAATCCTACTACCGTACGGCATACCTAAAGAAACCGTAGCGGCAATAACGATTCTCTATAGAAACACCAAAGTAAAAGTAAGATCACCAGATGGAGACACAGAATACTTCGACATTGTAGCAGGAGTACTACAAGGGGACACGCTGGCTCCGTACCTCTTTATCATTTGTCTAGACTACGTACTTAGAACATCGATTGACAAAATCAGAGAGAATGGCTTCGAACTGACGAAGAAAAGAAGCAGAAGGTACCCCGCAACAACAATTACCGACGCCGACTACGCCGATGACATAGCGATACTGGCAAATACACCCGACCAAGCCGAAACACTACTGCATAGTTGGGAACGAGCAGCCGCAAGCATAGACCTCTATGTTAATGCACACAAAACGGAATATATGTGCAATAATCAAACGAGGGACATCTCCACTCTAGAAGGAACCCCTCTTAAACTAGTAGACAAATTCACTTACCTAGGAAGCAGCGTCGAATCAACCGAAAAGGATATCGAAACGAGGTTAACGAAAGCATGGACAGCAATCAATAGGCTATCGATTATATAAAAAAATCAGACCTAACCGATAAAATGAAACGCAGTTTCTTCCAGGCAGCGGTCACATCGATACTGCTATATGGCTGCACTACATGGACGCTAACAAAACGGCTGGAGAAGAAGCTAGACGGTAATTACACAAGAATGCTACGTGCAATCTTGAACAAGTCCTGGCGGCAACACCCCACAAGACACCAACTGTATGGCCACCTGCCACCTATCACGAAAACTATTCAAGTTAGACAAACCAGACATGCAGGACACTGCTGGAGAAGCAGCGACGAACTCATAAGAGATGTACTCTTATGGACCCCCACACATGGCCGTGCAAAAGCAGGACGACCAGCACGAACATACATTCAGCAGCTGTAGGTGGATACGGGATGTTGTCCTGAAGACCTACCTAGGGCGATGAACGATAGGGAGGAGTGGCGAGAGAGGGTCAGGGATATCCGTGCTACCAGCGCGATATGATGATGATGATGAATGCCAGAGCCATTCTCCTAGAAGAACAGTAGTGATACTATTTAACCCATAGCTGGGAGGATAAGGAGGTTCATACCTTTCCCAAGGGTATTTGCCCGAAAGTGAACGTAATAGCGTGACTGGAGTACGAACTCGCGTACTACGATTCCGCAGCCCATCGCTTTAACCATTACACCACGAGGACACCCCCCCGGTTTTCTATTTAGCTGTAAATAAACTAATTACAGATTAGACAGGAAAATTTTTTTCTTTAGCAGCTGAACATTCTGGCGTCATAAAATGTTTCTTAAACAAACTAGATTTAATTATTAAGATTAATGATATAATTTTTTTCCATCCCATTCAGAGGAAAATATTTTGGAATATCTCAATATTTCCAAATTAGTTTAATCGTAACAGGCAGCACGATAATGTGTAGCCTGTTGAATAAAGGATTAGACCGTAATGTGAAGAGGTATAACATTTTCTTTACAAATAAATATATGTCTCATTATCCTTTCTTAAGGTCGAAACTGGCGTGAGGAAAAGACAGAGGCAAGGAGATAAAGACAAACGCAGACACAGACTGGCTGAGGACCGGAGGGCTGCTATATTGACCTTTTCTTAACCCACGTTGTGACTCCATATTCGGGGCCTTACGTCATTGCTTCCTTGAGAGGTACTCAACCGGGGGCCTCTGTTGGCCACTCCCCTCCCTGGGTATCCGCCGGCCACTCGTTGGCTCACTCTAGACTTCTTGACTGCCCGACCGTGACTGAGACTGACCGTATCTGTCGTGGGTACCTGTGTATTTATAATTTCATAAGCCTACTCGTTCTTCCGGTTGTCAACCCACGTGATTCGGTTACACTCACGTATTGCTTGTTTTTCGATGATCAATTGTTTTACACAGACACATCCTGTGTAGAGGAATCCCTGATTGACAGCTCAGTCAAATGTCAATATGCAACACATTTTCAAGAAAGGTTTAGCTTCTTTGTTTAATAGCATTGGGGGTTACCTAATTCCAAAACCGGATTTGTAGAAGAACAGTAGAGGTACTTATAATCCATTGCTGGGGGGTTAAAGGGGTTCATAACTTTTCCATGGGAATGAGTTCGAAAGAGAACGTAATAGCGTGACCAGAATTCGAACTCGCTTACTACGATGTCACAGTCCAACATGTTTGCTACTACGCCTCGAAGACTTTACTTCTTTATGGTAGGAAACTACCTCCATGAGAAGGCGCCAGGTAAACCTATTTATTCCATTGATTATACCAACTAACCTGGACTTATTCTTGTATCAGTTGCCTTAATAAATATATTGGTTTCTTTATTTCATATTTACCAACCCCTCCGCTCGGGCAGGATATGACACAAGCTCAATTTTTTAAGCGGAGTTTAACAGGTTTGAATTCAGAGTTTTCCTTCTCCTAGACTAGTCGCCTCATCAAGGCTGAAGAACCTAGTCTGCCCTACTATTTACCCATAGCTGGAGGGAGAATAATTGGATTCATAGCTTTCCCAAGGGTATTAGTGCTATGTGAAATGCAATCAGTCTCGTCTTGACTCGTGTCGCCGTGTCCATTTCCTGACGATAACCATTACACCACGTGCACCTTCACTTATTGGTTTCTTTATTTGACTACAACTTATATATTCTACGCCCAGTTACTAGCATTTACCTACTGTCTTTTAAAATTCATCATCTTTGTTCAATGGGAATAGCTTGAAAGAAACCTCGGAATTGTTATCGGGTTGGGACAGTAGGGTAGTATCTGTTCCTTTGTTGTATTTTCGTGATCATACAGGACAGCTGTATATAAAAAGATTAGATTCTATGGATTCTGACTTCCACTACAATGGAGAAATAAGAAGGTATTCTTATTCTTTTATGGATGTGTCCGCTTGGTGTAATGGTTAAAGCACTGGACTGCGGAATCGTTGTAAGCTAGTTCTTCAAAGTAGCCGCAATGAAATGTAGATTTATGACGCTTCCATCACTCGCCGCGACACCGTCTACCGTCAGAGAAGCAGGATTCTTAGTTTGAAACACAGGTGGGACGTCAGAAGGGTCGTATGCAGTAACATAAGAATATCTGAGATTCCTCTCAGCGTCCACAGTGAACTTTTTCTCGTCCACATACACAAGAGCTTTTCCTGCACCTTGATGCTTGATGAACGACCGAAGCTTTGGAGATCCCTCGGCTCTGATGGCTTTGGTCTTGGCTATTAGGAGATGACGGCGTTTTCGAACATAGCTAGTCATGCCAAGGTTCCGGTTGATAGCTCTAGACACTGTGGAAAAGGACACATTGCATTTCTTTGCAAGAGTTGTCATGGATGTGGATGGGTTGGTTTGGTTTGGTTTGGTTTGGTTTCTTTGTTTAATTGCATATCAACCTTTGTAGGTTATTTAATGCCAAAGCCATTCTCCTCGAAGAACAGTAGTAGTACTATTTAACCCATAGCTGGGAGGATAAGGGGATATTTGCCCGAAAGTGAACGTAATAGCAGGTCTGGAGTACGAATTCGCTTTCTACGATTCTGCAGTTTATCATCTTAACGAGGACCACGCCCTGTGGATGGTTTGACTTCAATCGAGCGTTTGAAATCAGCAAGAAACCTGGGAGAGCGCTTAGAATCCCTTTGAGTCTTTTGATCTTTGCTATCAACCTTAGATTCCTCTTTAAATCGTTTAAAACACTATAAACTGTTGCTTTAGGGAGTTTCGTCTATTGAACAATGTTCTTTGTAGTGTGACCGACGCGTACTAACACGACTATGGAGGAACGATGTGTTGTTCCATGGCTTTCCGCTGTTTAAACAGTTTAGCTGAAAAGAAAGAGAATGACTAGACATTTATTTATGCAAGCAACATTTTGTAAGAAAATAACTTTTTGAACCCACAAAATCAATGTCTCAAAGTTGGTCTTAATTTACCTACAAGACCCTTTATCTAAAGAAAACAAAATTATAAATAGATAATAATGCTAAGTTACAAAGGAGTTTCAACTAATGCAATATTTCAAGTGATCAGATGGTTGGTTTGGTTTGGTTTGGTTTGTTTGGTTTGTTTGGTTTTATGGCATATCAACCTTTGTTGGTTATTTAACGCCAAATCCATTTCTATGTAAATAATCTGTTCTCTTGAAAACAGTTCAGTTTAGCATAAGTACGCAGTTTAATTGTCAAAAACATTTCCATTTCAAACTATTTTAGCAGTTATATGTAATAATTCAGTTAAGTGTAAAATGTCGAAAAACAGTTCTATTTGAAATAATTCAGTTAAGCATAAGCACGCAGTTTAAGTGTAAGTACGGTTTAATTGTCGAAAACGTTTCTATTTCAAGCTATTCAGTTTTCTCAATTCATTTTAGCATAAGAATGCTGTTAGTTCTATTTAACCCATAGATAGGGCCCTATCAGGTGCTACCACTCCGGACCAGAGGGGACCTGGGAGCGATGGCAATGAAGGGGTACTCCACGTTCCCCAAAGCTCCAGCATTGCTGGAACCTCACCATCAGATTGTTTAGTGTCATATCCAGGACACTCGTTGGGGGGGGTCTTACCCCTCTGCAGAGAAGCAGTCGGTGTATTCTACAGCTCCAGCCGACTGGGCAATCAAGTGATCAGATGATTTTCGGATATTCTCAGATGATTTTTGGCAACATGTATTTTCTTGTTATATCATTAATTTGATACTTGTTGTCTAATCGTTAGTTGAACTGTTTATTTCTTATTTTCATATATAACATATAACCATTGATTGTTTATTCTTTATTTTACACTTTTGATATCGAGAGATGAAAAAGTTACAATTAGAGCCATTTTATGTTACCAGTGGAAAAAAAAGACATAGTACAAGGGCAGGAACGAAAAAAAAAAAAAGATAATGATATGGAAGGCTCAGGGAACTGTCAACGAACATGTAGCATAAAACTAGTTTCAAGGAAGATGACCCGAGCCTCGTCAGAGAGACCTTCTGCCGTGGAAAATGAGGCCTTGCTTGAAATAGTTGAACAACTGCCAGTCACAAACACTCGTAGATTGTTGCCAGAATTTTGTCCTTCAAAAAGCACCACAATCGGTGCCTCCATAAGCTCGACCTGGTGAACAGACGCAGAAATACTTGAAATACAAAATAGCTTGAAATATCGCAAAACTTTTGATTCAGCATTTTTTTTTTACGTATAGCCTATGCTGAGACACATTCAATCGAAGTTACAGGAACGTTAGGCCAAGAAACAAGGTTAGCTTCGATGTTTTAAAAATATATCCTTCTTGTTTGCAACTAGAATATTTTATCTTCTATATGTTTTTGAATTTTTGAGCTCGTAATCTGCTTTGATAAAAACCTTGGTATGTTAGCATCGATATTGAATGTCTAAACAGCTGTTTTTTTTCGGAGTAAGGTTATTGGTTCACCAAAATCGATCGGGATATTCCATTTAGGAACAGGATCTCACAGTAAATTTGATAATGAGGTCAATATTTTTGAAGATACGTTAGCCACTAGCAGTATTAAAAACATGAGGAATGAAATCATAACCTTCCCGACAAGGTGAAAAAGACTTTTACTTTTTTCAAGGGACACATTATCGAGATAAACTCCAGGCAAGATTTTCGCTTATACGTCTAGTTTATGCGAAAAAGCTTAAAAAATAAACGAAGAAGAAAATGACGAAATACCAAAAAAGAAAAAAAAAAAAAAAAAAAAAGAAAAAAAAAAAAAAAAAAGAAAAAACAACTGGAAGGAAAAAGCAAGATATAAAACACTAGCTAGAAGTATGAAAAAAAAAAAACAAAAAAAACAGCGAATGATATTAACTAAAAAGAACTAAAAAAATTAAGACTGCAACCTAAGAATGTGTTGCATCTTTTATATTCAATAACGGAGTCCATGTAATTTATTTAACTGATTATCACCCATAAATATAAGTACATCCTCGTATTGAAACAAGACAATTTTCTTCTGAACACACATCCAAACACACATGTATATATAAAGTTTGGATCACGTAGAATTGTTATAAAATAGCCGAGGGATTTCGGTTCATGCCTTTGAGTTTAGTTAGGCTGAGAACTTTTCGGCTCAGCACATGGGTTAGTTAGAGGCAACATTGAAGCAGGTGTTAACGTGGGCGCGCGCGGGCGGATGGAGGTGTCACTCAGATGTCATAATAGTCCGAAACGAACCGAGATGACAGGGTGCGGGTGACGTCACGCACCGGAAGCGCGCGGAGGTTTGTGTGAGAATTTGAAGAGAGAAAGAGTCGGGTGCTAGACGCCAAACGAGAAGGATCGATTTTTGGAGCTCGCAGGCGCGAGGCGAACTTGCGCCCTATGGGGGGCCGCTCGAGTTGGGGGCCAAATGAATAGGACAGCATAGAAGATTGTGTCTCTTCTCCTTATGTCGAAAGCTTTAACTCAAAGTTAAAAAGGTTTCGTACCTGAACAAGAAGTCGTTACGTGTTTTCGAGTTCCGAGATTTATATGTTCTTGAAATGAATTATCGTTATGAACATTATATGTCCATTTCGCACACCGTTAATTGTGAATATGGTACAGAATTAACGGCGCTTGGTGACTCTCAGTTTCTCGCCAATGTGTTCATCAGTCCAAGTCTACGCTATCCTTAGACATACATGCTCTATCACTGGTATTGAGCACTCTTTATTCATGAATAATGCAAACTATATATATTCTCCGTTGGTCAGGTTGTGAGATGTTTCCCACATCTCTGACCACAATGAGCTTCCATTTCGTTTTTAATCTCGCCCTTCTCCACATTGGCACGAACTGATGAACGATTCCATCTTCCCATCTTTAAGTCTTCTGTGTGGTCGTTTCCGATCTCTCAAACATCATTCGATAACTGAAAGAGTCCAATTATTGTCTATGAACCTTGTAATGTTTCTGGCCTAGCAGAACTTCTGCTTTCGATACTCTGTGATCACGTCCTTCACTCCACTCCGCTCGTGAATTACCTCACTTCAGGTGTGTTCAAAATAGATATTTCCATAGAACTCTGTGTCGCAACTCGTTCTTATTCTTTATTCGTAAAAGCCCACAGTTCGCTTACGTATTTTCGCGGGCAAAATGGTGCTATTGAAGTGATTGGCAGTCTTGAACAGCTTCGCTTTGTGCACGTCTTTTGTCGTGCTAAATACCTTCCTTGTCACGGCACATATTACTCATCCGTCTTAAGTTGGCGTATTCTTTCAACTCAACAATTTTATCGCTACCCTCGATTATACTGTACTGTGACACACACACACACACACACACATATATATACATATATATTCATATATATTTACACATTTTTAAAGCAATCAACCACTTACCCTTTTAGGGACTGGTAGAGGACACAATCTTCTTACCATAATTTTCCATGATTTGGTATTGTATCTTATAGGGCTGAATAAATAGTGACAGACTCGGAACTCCTTTCAGTAACCCAAGCGGAAGTGTTCATCCAACAGCTACCGCTCATATGGCAAAGACGGACTGGAATTCAACCCTCACCACACATCTTCTTCTCGGACGAACGCTTGAGAAAAATAAAGAATTATAAAAACATTTTTCGACCATTCAGAAACCGATTCACATGACTCTCAACAAGTCGATTCTGAACCACCCGTGCAGTATATAAAAAGTCTAATTTTTATGTGAGGGTAACCAACAGCAGAAAGCAGCAGCAGAGGGAGAACACGTCCAGTTGACGGCTCAATCATCCGTGTAAGTCGGCGCAACTTATTTTTCATGTAAGATTTTTTTTCTGATCAAGAGAAAATAGGATTGCTGCACTTCCACAGTATCTACGAAACAGCCGCCACTGATCGAGAGAAAATAGGGGTGCTGCTCTTCCATAGTGCCGACGGGTCCCTAGTGATCAAGAAAAAATAGGGGTACTGCGGTTCCATTGTGTCTATAACGACCCGCAACTGATCAAGAAAAAATAGGGGTTCTGCACTTCCACTGTCTATAGAAGAGCCACAACTGATTAAAAGATAATAGGGGTTCTGCAGCTTCGTCGTGACTATAGATTAGCCACCACTGAGCAGTAGCAGCAATCTCAAAGAAGAATCGACTTACCAGGAATGACAACACGACGCAGTAGCCCAAGTCTACACGGCTATATTAGGCGACCAACTACATTATGCAGTTATGGCAAACTACAACATACAATAAATCTTACCAGTGGACTTTACCGACGTAGTCCTTCTCATTTACTCATACATGCAATATATCCTCACTCGTAAATTTCGAAAGTGATCCTTTTCAGCTACAACTCTCGTATATGACACGTTATCGAACGAAAAAACAAAACAAAAAAACAAACGACATCTCGAACGAATCTCTGAACCATTCATCATCATGTCGCACTGCCAGCACGGATCTCTTTGACTCTCTCTCTCTCTCTCTCTCTCTCTTTCTCGCCACCAGTCTCTATCGTCTATCGCTCCTAGGAGGTCTTCCAGGTTACACCCTGTATCGGCACAGAGCTGTTGTATATAGGTTCAAACTGGTCGTTCAACCTTTGCTCGTCCATGTAAAGGGGTTCACAGGAGTATATCGCTTAAGAGTTCGTCCTGACTTCCACAGCAATGTCCTGCATGTCTGGTTCGTCTAACTTGGATAGTTTTCGTGATGGCTGTACAGCTACTGTTTTGTGGGGTGTCGCCTCCAAAACTTGTTCAATACAGCTCGCAGCATTCTGGTGTAATTGCTGTCAAGCTTTTTCTCCATACGTTTAGACAGCTTCCATGTAGTACATTCATTTATCAGTATCGACACGACCACTGCTTGGTAAAATCTTTCTTCTTTTTTTTTATCTTTATCATATTTACCAACCCCTACGCTCAGACACGATATGACACACGGTCAATTTTTAAGCAGAGTTTAACAGGTTTGAATTCAGAGTTTTCCTTCTCCTAGACTAGTTGACTCACCAAGGCTGAAAAACCTAGTCTGTCCTACTATTTACCCATAGCCGGAGGGAGAATAATTGGATTCATACCTTTCCCAAGGGTATTAGTGCTATGTGAAATGCACTCAGTCTCGTCCAGGATTTGAACTCGTATCGTCCTGTCCAATTCCTACGACGATAACCATTACACCACGGGCACCTCCTCTTTTTTTTTAATCTTTAAGACGTTTCATCTCCATTGTTGTGTTGCTTCTCATTCATTTCTGGTTATTGTGAATCATGTTTAATGAAAACGATTACATTCGAACAAGCCCTATTCTCACTTGTCATTATTATAGCTTTCACTACAATAGTATAAAGAAAAATAAATTCGTACCTTATACCAGTAAATTTCAATAAGTGCGTTTTAAAAAGTTCATGTGTCGAAGAGAGCAGATCGAAAAGAAAGCGAAAATCAACAGATTTATCAAGTTATCAAAATTGATTAGACTTTGACAGCTGAATTTTTTCTTGTATATTAGCCTATAAGGGTACAATTACACAATCAACGTTAATTAGAACCAGTCTATTCAATCATCTTGTTGATTATCAACAGACAGATTCAATCGATAGAATGTTATTAAAATGTTTATTTTGAAGTAAAAATTCGAAAATACTTTATAAATCGACAGAGTGTCTGAAATTATAAGAATTCAGCTATGATAACAAAGATGTTGCGCTTAAAATAAATTTATTCGTGAGAACAAAGCGATAATATGCGGTGACAATTTTACCCTCTTGTTCAGAGTTGGTTTGGTTTATTTTTTTTAAAGGCGTATCCACCTTCATGGGTTATTTAATTCCAAAGCCATCCTTGTAGAAGAACAGTAGTGGTACTATTTAACCCATAGCAAGTGAGGATAAAAGGGTTCATGTCTTTCTCAAAAGTATTAGTCCAAAAGTGAACTTAATTGTACTACTGGAGTTCGGACTTGGTTATTACTATGTCGCAGTCCAGTAAGTTAGCTACTTCACCACGGTGACTCGCGCATGTCAGGAGAGAAAAGAAAATAGAAAGGAAGAAAATATCCAGGTATTGAGAGCTTGAAAACCCCGAAAACTCCAAAAACGTAGTCTACATAATTGAATATAAAAAAGGTAAAGAAGTATACATAGGATAGATACAAGTTCTCAATACCAGGATATCACTGTACAAAAGCAACATTAAAATTCCATATAATAGAAAAAAAAATGTATTCACCAATGGTACGAGAGACCGGGGTTCAATCCCAGGTCACGTCATAACAAAGACTTTAAAAATGGTACTTGATACCTCCTTGCTTAACACTCAGCATTAGGTACGTATCAAGGGTAAAGTGGAGCAATCCAGGGAAATGAGTAGCACACTCCCCTACACCTCGGTGTAGTAACTATTGAAAAAGGAGCCTTCGGGTTGCCCTCGACTACAGTCGCCAACAACAACTACAAACATCTATACGAATGTAGCAACGGAAATATATATATATATCATCATCATCATGTCAGGCTGGTAGCACGAATATCCCTGACCCTCTCTCGCCACTCCTCCATATCGTTCATCGCCCTAGGCAGGTCTTCGGGACAATATCCCGTATCCTCACATAGCTGCTGAATGTATGTTCGTGCTGGTCGTCCTGCTTTTGCACGGCCATGTGTGGGGGTCCATAAGAGTAAATCTCTTATGAGTTCGTCCCTGCTTCTCCAGCAGTGTCCTGCATGTCTGGTTCGTCTAACTTGAATAGTTTTCGTGATAGGAGGCAGGTGGCCGTACAGTTGGTGTCTTGTGGGGTGTTGCCGCCAGGACTTGTTCAAGATTGCACGCAGCATTCTTGTGTAATTGCCGTCTAGCTTCTTCTCCAGCCGTTTTGTTAGCGTCCATGTAGTGCAGCCATATAGCAGTATCGATGTGACCGCTGCCTGGAAGAAACTGCGTTTCATTTTATCGGCTAGGTCTGATTTCCATATAATCGATAGCCTAGTTTAAGAGGGGTTCCTTCTAGAGTGGAGATGTCCCCCGTTTGATTATAGCACATATATTCCGTTTTGTGCGCATTAACATAGAGGCCTATGCTTGCGGCTGTTCGTTCCAAACTATGCAGTAGTGTTTCGGCTTGGTCGGGTGTATTTGCCAGTATCGCTATATCATCGGCGTAGTCGGCGTCGGTAATTGTTTTTGTGGGGTACCTTCTGCTTCTTTTCTTCGTCAGCTCGAAGCCATTCTCTCTGATTTTGTCAATCGATGTTCTAAGTACGTAGTCTAGACAAATGATAAAGAGGTACGGAGTGTTGGCTGTCACTAAATTACTTTGGGGGTTTGTGTCGAACCAAGTGCAATATAATATGGAAAGTACCTTCACTTACACCCACACATACACACATTTATACGTAACTATAACCCACACAAGCATACGCACACACATACTCACACACCTACAGACATTCACACACTCACACACAATCACACGTAAAGATTCCTACAAAATCCCAACGGTTTTTTGACTGTATTTTTTTCGATTCATTTCATTTTCTTAACTGCCCGATGATTGTTGTTTTGCAAAAAACTCCATGAAACCCAGAAGTCGCTGTCTAAATTCCATGAATTATACATATATATATATATATATATATATAGTAAAAAGTACTTACCAGTTAAATCTTAAAACATTACTGCGAAAGAAAAAAAGCTTCTATATAAAATCAAGCCCACACTGAATAAAATATTAACTATACACACAGACAGAAAGAGAGAGACACACATACACACACACGCACATACACACAGAGACATACACACACACACACACACGCACAGACAGAAAGAGAGAGAGAGAGAGAGACAGAGACAGAGACAGAGACAGAGACACACACACACACACACACACAGACAGAAAGAGAGAGAGACACACATACACACACATGCACTCACACACAGACATACACACACACACGCACAGATAGAGAGAGAGAGAGAGAGAGAGAGACACACACACACACACACACACAGAAAGAGAGAGAGACACATACACACACACGCACAAACAGAGAGAGAGAGAGAGAGAGAGAGAGCGAGAGAGAGAGAGAGAGAGGAAAAAGTAAAAAAGCAAATGTTAGTTGAATTCTATACATTAACAAAGAATAGCCATAAATTCTATAGTATATTAATTATACACACACACACAGATACACATAAATGCAAACACACACATCGACCCAGAGTGAAACAACAAAAAAGTTTTATAACGTATCAAATATTAAAACCAAAGAAGGAAATAGATAAAAAGATAAATAAATACATAAAGGCACCCACATGGGAGAACAGGAAACACATTCTGAGAAAAAGAAAAAGAGGAAAAAAGAAAAAGAAAGAAAAAAGAAAAGGAAGCGAAAAAGAAAAAAAAGGAGAAAGAAAGAATAAACCCCACGAAGAATCTATCAAGAAATCAAAAGAAATAATTATCGAAACAGTGACCTCTATATAAACTTAATAAACACGCCTGAAAAAGCAGCAAAGGTTCCCTGAAGAAAACAAGCAACTTGCTGGAAACGTACGTTAGAACTAAATAAATAATTCAAAAATATATAAATCTCTTTGTGGACCTATTCATTTTGAAACATTGTATATACTATTGTTACACCATTATATTTCAATAAATAGTCGTTAATTGTTAACCGAGAATTTTTCTTATCTTTGAGTGGTCAACACCCAGGCAACTTGTTCCAATAAACCGCACCAACCCCCAGAAGTTCCGTATAGATTGTGACATCCTCTATCAGTGGACCTTTAAATATAACCGAGGGCATAGTAGGATTTGATAGACCAACTAGCCGGAAATGTATGTAGTAGCCATGGAACTAAGGCCACAATCACTTACCGTAACTAGCATAGGAACACAAAGTGATCGAGAGAAAGAAGGGGTTCTGCAGTTCCACAGAGCCTATAGACGAAGAGCCATTGATCAAGAGAAAATAGCAGATATTGCACTTCCACAGCGCCTATAGACGAGCCACCAGCGATCGCGAGAAAATAAGATTTCTACAGCTCCTCAGTGACTATAGACAAGCCACCAGCGATCAAGAGAAAATAAGGTTTCTGCAGCTCCTCAGTGCTCATAGACGAGCCACCAGTGATCAAGAGAAAATAGGGGTTCTGCATTTCATAGAGCCTATAGACGAACGGCCATTGATCGAGCCAACATAAGGGGTTCTGCAATTCCGTAGTACCGACAGATGCGACACCACTGCAGCATTTGTAGTGTTTTTACGCCTTTTCTTCATTCATAAACCCCTTTAGCAAAACCCTGCAGAGTGCTAAGACCCCGCAGAAATGTGATTTGTTTATTAGTTTACCGGCATATCAACTCCTTATGGATTACTTAATGTCGAAATTTGATTAATCTTTAATTGTAATAGCAATATTTTTAATGTTCCATGACTATTATCATTTGTTTTTACAATTTTCTGTGGTTTTAAGTATTGGTATCTAAACATCATTATTTATGCACAATTATATGGTATGAAGTAAGTATTCCGATTTCATCGGAGTGTTATATAGCCCTAATGAATGAAGGACCATAGCTCTTTCTTCTATATTACTCGAATGGTCCGAAATTGGCAGTACGTGTGTATATATATATATATATATATATATATAGAGAGAGAGAGAGATATGGAGGATTCAGACACGGGCTGATTGTTTACACATTTGTTGGTTATTTAATGCCAAATCTATTTTTATACAAATAAACAGTTTTATTTCAAACAATTCACTTTAGCATAAGTACAGAGTGTAATTATCAAAAATATTTCCTTTTAAAGATATTCAGTTTAGTCAAATAGTTTTAATCCAAACAATTCAGTTTAGTATAAGTAGAGATTTTGTTTACGCACAGTTAAATTTCAAAACAGTTCTATATTAAACAATTCAGTTTCGTGTAAGTAGAGTTTCAATGTCAAAAAAGTTCTGTTTCAAACAATTCAGTTTAGCATACAAAAACAGTTCGATATCAGACAATTCGATTTAGCATAAGTCCACAGTTTAAGTGTCAAAACAGTTGTATTTCAAACAAGTCAGTTTAGCATGAATACTCTGTTTTGTTCTATTTGACCAAGTCTTTTGGTATTTTCCAAGACAACTGCCGAATTTGGGCGACCTGAGCGTTCAGCATCATTTGTGTCAGTAGGACAGCGTTTAAAGTCAGCATACCATCATTTAACCGTTGTTTCCAACGGAGCAGAGTTCGAATAACTCTTATCAAGCCATTCCTTTGTTTGAACAGTGTTTCTCAGCATCAGAAAGCAATGCTTTATCAACATACGTAATCCAGATTTTTCCATGGTTTTGAAAATTTGCAACAGTAGCTTCACGTAAATAGCTGTAATTTGTCAACTGATAATCCGATTAGGCTCAAAATTTGACACGTGCTATTTGAAGGTTAGTACTTTATAAAAAAATGATATAAATTTTTTTATATGCCAGGCCCGGGACTTACTGAGTGAGGTATTAGTTGCTGGAAATTATACATTTGTGTGCAATCAATTTATAACTATTATTAAATATAGATAGTTACTTTTAACCATACAACTGTGGCCAGATGATTTGTATTAGAAAGGAAAATTTGATTTATAATTGTTTATGAATAAGTGATTAATGACAAGTGATAAACATTCCATTAAAAAAGCGAATTATGAAAATAGTCATTACAATGAAATATTAACAAATGAATCTAATTTCAGTATTAGTTTGTGTGTGTGTGTGTACCGTTGACATAGAGTCAACGATAGTTGGTGACAGTCAGTTTTTCACCTTTGTGATGGTTAGACCAATTTTGATATATGCATACGCTCTATCACCGATACTGAGCACTCATGTATATATATATATATATGTGTGTGTGTGAGGTCGGGAACACGTGAAGAACAAAGATATAAAAGATAAAAATCTAAAAAAAACAAATTCACTAGCGGACCTATTCTTTTTATAATAAGTTTTCTTTTGTTGGACCAACAAAAAGAAAAAAAAAGTTATATATATATATTTCTTTTTGTTGGTCCGACGAGAGAAAACTAAATATAATAAATTCATTTTATAATATTTATTTATTTTTATTTTTATTTTTTTTCCGTTTTTTTTTAAAAATCCAACGAGGGAAAACTAAATATTATAAATTCATTTTATAATATTTAATTTTTTTTATTTTTATTTTTTTTCCGTTTTTTTTAAAAAATCCAACGAGGGAAAACTAAATATTATAAATTCATTTTATAATATTTAATTTTTTTTATTTTTATTTTTTTTCCGTTTTTTTTAAAAAATCCAACGAGGGAAAACTAAATATTATAAAATTAATGGGTCTGCAAGTGTATTTGATTTTTATCTTTTATACCTTTACTCAACACGGGTTTACAGTTATCGTTTCGTTTCTTTGTTCAATGGCATATCAGCCTTTGTAGGTTATCCAATGCTAAAGCCATCCTTCGAGAATAGTGGTACTATTTAACCCATAGCTGAGAGGATAAGGGGGCTCATACCTTTGGCAAGGGTATTTGCCCGAAAGGGTATGTAAAAGCACGACTGGGTTTCGAACTCGCTTTCTATGATTCCGCAGTCCATCGCTATAACCAATACACCACGAGGACAACCACCTATAATTATCTTCAGGAGGAAGACGATTATGAAGTCTAAAACATGTGTTGTAATAGATAAAAATCTAAAATACAAAATTCACAATTCATTTTATAATATACAAGGGGCATACGATAAGTTTCCGGACTTGTTTCGTATGGGCATTTAAAATTGTCGTAGACTCCTGAAATTTCAGTATGTTATTGCTATACATCTTATGAGATGACTGAACATTTTTTATGATTTCACGTTCAAAGGAACAGCTGCAACAGCAATTGGAATACACCCTACTAAAGCCTGATTGTCGCAGCTGGTGAATTTCAAAAATGCAATCTGACACTTTAGAAGAACAATATGCAATAAAATTCTGTTTTAAACTTGGAAAAATGCCACAGAAACGTATGGAATGCTTCAGACTGCTTTTGGAGCATCTTGCATAAATCGAGCATCAGTTTTTGAGTGGCACAAGAGATTCAAGGAAGTCAGGGAGTCTGTGAGGGATGATGAGAGGTGTGGGAGGAGTAAGGAAGTCAATACACCAGAGTTGATTGGCCATAGGGTTAAGGTTAGGCTCTGGGTTACTATCTTGTAGTTTTAAGAGAGTTCAAGAAGAGATTCCGTCGGAAGAGGTCAGCACTCTTCAAATCGGATCAGTGGCATATCCTTCAGGACAATACACCAGTCAACAACTCCATCCTTGTCACAGACCATTTGACCAAGATGGGTATCAAGACAGTTCCTCAGCCTCCCTATAGTCCAGACCATGTTCCCTGTTACTTTTGCTTATTTCCTAAGCTCAGAGGTTGTCGTTATGAGACAACTGTGGAGATGAAAGAGGCTGTGACGAAGGTCATTGATATGCTCACACAAGAGGACTTCCATGGATCCTTCCAGAAGTTGTTGGAGCAGTACAACAAGTGCATTGCAGCCGGACGAGATTACTTCGAAGGGGACTAGAGTTTCATCTGTGTACTATCAATAGAAGTGCCCATACGAAAAAAGTCTGGAAACTTATCCTATGCACGTCGTATATATATATATATATACTGCTCTAGTGGGTAGAGTGTTCGCCAATGGTCCGGGAGACCTGGGTTCAATCCCAGGTCACGTCATAACAAAGACTTTAAAAATGGTACTTGATACCTCCTTGCTTAACGCTCAGCAATATAAGATACGTATCAACGGTAAAGTGGAGCAATCTAGGGAAAGGAGTATCGCTCTCTCCTACACCTTGGTGTAGTAGCTATTGAAAAGGGAGCCTTCTGGTCACCGTCGACTACGGTCGCCAACTTTACTTACTTTTACATGCATATATATATATATATATATATATTTATGAGAATTTTAGCAATATACCAAGTGATTATTTAACTTGTTAGAGTTCAGTTGTAATAAGAATCCATAATGATATTGATGCTTCTATCTAGGAACTATTCTTTCGTTGTTATAACGAGAATTTAAAAGACAAAATAAATAAAAGCGTGGCGTAGAATAAAATCCCACGGAATATTGAGAATATAATTATCATTACATTCAAATATTTACCAATGAATCAAATATCGGTATTAGTATATGTGTGTGTGTGTGCGCGCGTGTATTTGTGTGTGTGTGTGTGTGTGTGAGAGAGAGAGAGAGTTTTACTAAGCTTATTTGTTGAACTTGATTAATTTTGATTTAAATTTAAGCTAAATTATTAATTTGCTAAGTTTTACTTAGTATGGTACGCAAGTTTCAGAGTCTTTTAATTTGTCTTTTATGATACCAACTGTGAGTAAAAGTTAACAGACTGTTTCCTCAATATAGCAAGTTCGATCCTCAGTAGCCATTCAAGACCTCTGGTTCTTTGCCAGAATAAACCAAGCCTGTTTTAGCGGAGAGCAGAAATCAATATTTTATTGTTACAAGCTTAGAAGTACATTTTTTCTTTCCTTCATTATTTCGTTCCTTTTCTCTTTTTTCCTTCTATCTTTAATTTATTTTCTTTCTATTTGATTCCCTTTTTTATTTCGTTTCGATTCGTTTTCTTTCTTTCTTTCTTTCTTTCTTTCTTTCTTCGGGTCTATCATTCTTTAATTTTCTTCTTCTTTTTTTTCTTTTCTTGATTTCTTGATTTATTTTATCTCTTTTTCTTAACTTTCTTTTCAATCCTTCCCTTTATTTTTTTTCATCACTTTCGCTTTGCCTTCTTTTCCTTTCGTCCTTCACTTGTTTTTTAATTCGTTCCTTCCTCGATCTATTAATCTTCATTAATCTTTCTTTCTTTCTTTCTTTCTTTCTTTGTCTATTTTTTTTTTCTTTGACTATTTTTCTTTCTTTCTTTCTTTCTTTCTTTCTTTCTTTCTTCGTCTATTTTTCTATTTTTCTTTCTTTCTTTCTTTCTTTCTTTCTTTGTCTATTTTTTTTTTCTTTGACTATTTTTCTTTCTTTCTTTCTTTCTTTCTTTCTTTCTTTCTTTGTCTATTTTTCTATTTTTCTTTCTTTCTTTCTTTCTTTGTCTATTTTTCTTTTATCGTCAATTTTTCTTTCTTTCTTTCTTTCTTTCTTTCTTTCTTTCTTTCTTTGTCTATTTTTCTTTCTTTCTTTCTTTCTTTCTTTGTCTATTTTTCTTTCTTTCTTTCTTTCTTTCTTTCTTTGTCTATTTTTCTTTCTTTGACTATTTTTCTTTCTTTCTTTCTTTCTTTCTTTCTTTCTTTCTTTGTCTATTTTTCTTTCTTTGACTATTTTTCTTTCTTTCTTTCTTTCTTTCTTTCTTTCTTTCTTCGTCTATTTTTCTTTCTTTCTTTCTTTCTTTCTTTCTTTCTTTCTTTCTTTCTTTCTTTCTTTGTCTATTTTTCTTTCATCGTCAATTTTTCTTTCTTTCTTTCTTTCTTTCTTTCTTTCTTTGTCTATTTTTCTTTCTTTCTTTCTTTCTTTCTTTCTTTCTTTCTTTCTTTCTTTCTTTGTCTATTTTTCTTTCTTTGACTATTTTTCTTTCTTTCTTTCTTTCTTTCTTTGTCTATTTTTCTTTCTTTGACTATTTTTCTTTCTTTCTTTCTTTCTTTCTTTCTTTCTTCGTCTATTTTTCTATTTTTCTTTCTTTCTTTCTTTCTTTCTTTCTTTCTTTCTTTCTTTCTTTGTCTATTTTTCTTTCTTTCTTTCTTTTTTTCTTTCTTTCTTTCTTTCTTTCTTTCTTTCTCAATCAATGAAAATGTTGTTATTTCCCAGTTCAAACAAGAGATTTGTTTTTTTTTTTTTATTGAAGTGCTTGAATGTACACCATTTGGCTACTTACCGATTTTTATCATTTAGTGTTAACCACAAAAAAAAAAAAAAAGAAAAAAGAAAAAAGAAAAAGTTGGATAAATAAATAAAAAAAATAAAAGAAAGAAAAAATGTTTTTTCTTACACCCATTCCATTAATTCGCTCGCACCAGCCGAATGTAGTGACCTACTGACCAGTTTCAAAGAGGTTGACTTCCATTGCTTTTGTCCGTGGAGATATCAGATGAAACCTTTCACGCGCTCAACTCACTATCTAATACTGCTCTCTTTACCCGCGGTCACTTATTCCATTTCCGTACGATTACGGACGCTAGAAAACAAACAAACACTCTGCCACACCCATCATCATAACAACAATAAAAAAAAAGATAAGGGAAATAAAAACAAACGTATCTATCATTCGCTTCGTATTTATTAGATTATTGACCGTCTTCTAAAATCTAGAATTGGTTTGACGTTTTTGAACCATATCCACTCTCAGCTAAAGTGGTAGTACCTGCTTGGGTTCTATTTGTGTTTCAAATATAACTTTTTAAATTAAAAAGATTCCGCTGGTATGAAAACACGCTATGTACGAATTAGAAAGCTAACAACATTACTAATGTCAAATAAATACTGGAGAAGTTTCTGGAATGTTCAGGAGTTTATGGTCATTTGTTCTCCAATTAAGACCTCTTCTTGCAGCTGAATACAAAAAATAAAAATGAGAATATGAATATAACTGGCTTGGATACGACGAATTGTACTTGTACTGGGTATAGCACTAAACTGCATCTGATGGTAGGGATCCAGTTCTCGAACATTAGGGAGTTCTCGAGGACAGGAATTTTTGACATCTGGGGAGTTCTCGAGCATTAGGGGGTTCTCGAGCAATGGGGAGTTCTCGACAATTATGGAGTTCTAAACTGTTTGGAATAGAACTGTTTTGACATCTAACTATGTGTAAACAAAATCTATACTTATACTAAATTGAATTGTTTGAAACGTTTATCAAAATTACTTAATTCGGCGTTAAATGACCCGAAAAGGGTTGATATGCCGTAAAACCAACCAACCAATCAACCAACCAAACAGTTCTATTTCTAATTATTCAGTTTAGTTTAAATCGACAAACTTAGATGGTTACAAGTATTGGTATGTATCACTAACAATTCAATTAAATATCATTCATTTGTTTAAACATAGCTAAATGATCAAATAGTTCTATTTCAAGAAATTCACTTTAGCATAAGTCATTTGTTTGCACACTGTATAAATGTTGAAGAATTTTATATGAACCATAGAAAGGCCCCTGTCAGGTACTCTCTGTTGGATCGTTTGGGGAGGGTCACGATATATATATATATATATATATATAAGCTGTCTACAAATTGGTTGTAAGTATTTATAAACTTGCCCGTTAGTAGCAGCAGAAGATCGACCAATTGGAGATGACTATAGCATCTGTGAGGAGGGGCAAGTCACGGCCCAGTATCAAAGCGTCCTACAGCCTTTTACTGACAAGACGTACCTTTTATATTAAGAATCCCACAACTAGATGACTGACAAGATGGCAAGCCGAATTTCAACACTACCACTCCGGGTCAAAGTGGACCCGGGAGCAATAGCAATGAAGAGGTACTCTGCATTTCCCAAAGCTCCAGTATTACTGAAGCCTTCCCATTAGATTGTTTAATGTAATATACAGAACACTCGTCAGTGGGGGTCTTACCCATCTGCAGAGATGCGGTCAGTGTATTCTACAGCCTTGGCCGACTGAACTTATATTAAATGGAAAAATTCCAGCTGTTTAGTTGAAACAGAGTAGTTACAACCTTCACCGCATAGATATAATCTAGGGACAAAAATAATTAAAAGACGCTCATTTAATAGGTTTTATCATATTGACCCGAAGTGGTCGTGTTGAAATTCGGCTTGCCATCTTGTCAGTCATCCAGTTGTGGGATTCTTAATATAAAAGTACAAAGGCTGTAATACGTTTTGATACTGGGCTGTGACTTGCCCCTCCTCACAGATGCTATAATAATCTCTGATTAGTCGATCTTCTGCTGCTACTCATGGGCAAGTTTATAAATACTTGCTACCAATTTGTAGACAGCTTGTATATATATATATATATATATATATATATATATATATATATATATATATATATATATATATATTATGACCCTTAAAAAGATTTATACGTAAGACATAGTGAATGTAGGTCTTTGTACCTGTGATAAAAAGAAACTGTTGTCCGGATCCTAGGATAGAATATCGATGTCTCAATTTTTGAGAATGAGATCGTCGGAACCTTTTACAAATAAGTTTGCTTTTAGGTAATCCAGAAAAAAAACCCCGAAAACAATCGTTGAATTTTTTGACAAAGTTTAAATATTCCACTTCTTTCTTTCTTTCTTTCTTTCTTTCTTAAATTGAATATTTACTCCAAATAGTATGTATAATGGCGTCTTTTGACTAAGTATTTGTAAATCTTCTTTAAGAGTTATTTAACTCTTGCTCGGTAATTTTAGTAATGGATGTCTGCTGCCTTGTTTGAAAGACGGTCATTGTTAGAAATAATCTCTTCTCTCTTTGTTGTATCGATGAGAATTTCTTTATATTTATTAACCAATCAATCTTTTTGACTATCGATCTATTTTGGTTTCTAATCTTAACATCAACACATAAATTCGAAGCAATTTTCTTACGATATTTTTGTGCACATGAAAAATAAATCATCACAGAAGAGGTTTCTTCCGTTTGTCACATTGTTTAAATCTGAAGTCTTGTTTTCAAATTTGCCTTTTTTATTTTTTCGTTATTTAAAATAGACGAGAATTGACGCCATCGTTCCGTTCTTTTCTTTTAACAGCATTCTTTGGTTATGTCTTTTTGGTTTAAACTTGTTTTAAATTCTGTTTCATGTATTTCTATTTTGGCTATAATTCCAGACACAAGATCCATTGACACATGAGCTAAGTACAAGTCCTATCACAGTCTGTTAATATCTATCTATCTATCTATCCTGATTGTCTGAATTTTTTTATCATCTAATAAATTACAGAGAACTTTTGGAGGTGCGTTTAGCCTATGGGTGATCCTTGTAAGAAATGGAATTGGTATCTTGATATCGAATCCTGGATAAGGCTGTTTGCATTTTACTTCACGCTAATTCTATTTAGAAAGCCAGTAACCCGTCTCTTCTATCCCAGCAATAGATGAATAGTAGCACAGACTGACTTTGGTTAGGCAACCAATCTTGAAGAAGGAAAAATCCAAATTCAGACTTGCTTTATTCCATATCAAAATTAAACTTGTGTCATTGGTTGGTTGGTTGGGTTTTCATGGCATATCAACCATTATAGGTCATATAATGCCAAATCCTTTGAATACATATACGAGGATCATTAAATAAGTTTCCAGACTTTTTTCGTATGGGCACTTTTATTGATAGTACACAGATGAAACTCTAGTCCTCTTCGAAGTAATTTCCTCCGGCTGCAATGCTCTTGTTGTACCGTTCCAACAACTGGAAGGACCCATGGAAGTCCTCTTGTGTCAATGATCTTTGTCACAGCCTCTTTCATCTCCTCAATTGTTTCATAACGACAGCCTTTGAGCTTGGGGAATAACCAAAAGTCACAGGGAGCAAGGTCTGGACTATAAGGAGGCTGAGGAACTGTCTTAATACCCATCTTGGTCAAATAGTCTGTGACAAATAGTCTGGAGTTGTGGACTGGTGTATTGTCCTGGAGGAAATGCCACTAAGCCGATTTGAAGAGTGCTGGCCTCTTCCGACGGAATCTCTTCCTGAACTCCCTTAAAACCTCAACATAGTAACCCTAACCCTAACCCTTTGGCCAATCAAATCTGGTGTATTGACTTCCTTACTCCTCCCACACCTCTCATCATCCCTCACAGACTCCCTGACTTCCTTGAATCTCTTATGCCATTATTCAAAATGGAATCTGATGCTCAATTCATGCAAGATGCTCCAAAAGCAGTCTGAAGTATTCCATACGTTTCTGTGGCATTTTTTTCCAAGTTTAAAACAGAATTTTATTGCATATCGTTCTTCTAAAGTGTCAGATTGCATTTTTGAACTTCACCAGCTGTGACAATCAGACTTTAGTAGGGTGTATACCAATTGCTGCTGTAGCTGTTCATTTGAACCTGAAATCATAAAAATTGGTCTGTCATCTCATAAGATGTATAGCAATAACATACTGAAATTTTGAGAGTGCACGCTAATTTTAAATGCCTGTACAAAAAAGTCTGGAAACTACGTATATTGAATATATGATTTATAAACTCATTTTGGTTAATGTTCTTAACTATTCTCAAATACCGTTTTGAGTTTTAGGAACAAGAAAGAGACACAATCGCTTAGATCTGAGGTTTACTTTGATATTCTCATTATTTGTGGGATCAATAAACATTTCTGTATTTCCTATGAAAGTTTCTATCTTGTAAGAATATAAAGCGGCATATCACTGAGTAAAATTGAAAGAAAGCGAAAAGAAAGATAAGTACCAGGACCTTGCTTGGGAACTGAAAAAAACTGTGGAACATGAAAGTGACAGCGATACCAGTTGTAATTGGTGCTCTTGGTACAACCACCAAAGAATTAGTACAGCAATTGGAGAACTTGGAAATAAGAGGAAGAGTAGGTACCATCCAAACTACAGCATTATTAAGATCGGCCAGAATACGGAGACTTGCTGTCACTCAATCTCCAGGGAGAAACCATCACCTAACGCTGATGTAAAAACTCTCAAAAGAGTGAAATAATAATAAATCAGAACGCTCAGAGAAAAGGAAACTCACCATAACTTGGGAATTTTGGAAGCGGACACCATCAAATAAGTGGAGATGAAAACGAGAAAAATACTCGAAAACAAACATACAGCTGGAATCTCCTCACACTTGGGCTGTCTCTCTTGTAAGATATTTCGGACCATTCATGAAGTGGAAAGAGAGAGAAACTTCAACAAATGGACCAGCGAACAAGAAAACTAATGACGATACATGAGGCTTTACATCCCAGAGATGACGTTGACAGGCTTTATGTATCAAGAAAAGAAGGAGGAAGAAGACTTGCAAGCATTGAAGACAGCGTTGATGCATCAACTCAACGACTCGAAGATTACATTAACAAGCGCGGAGGAAGACTGATTATAGCCATCAGAAACAATACAAACAGTACAAGCACCAACAGAACAAAAATAACCAAATTTGCTTTTCTACTCCGAGATTGGTTGTCCTTATCAATTTTTCCAACTATTTACAAGTTGGAAAGAAAAAGATATGATTTCATGCCTTTGGATATGACGGTAAACTGCATTTGAGGCTCAAGTTCCAGAGCTCTGGAACTTGCCATTACTCCCACGTCCACTCTGGCTCGGAGTGGTAGTATCTGTTTGGTTCTCATGTATGGGTTATATAGATCTGTTTGAAAATTATTAATATTGGATTGGAATACTTTAAACCATACAACTGTGTACAAACGAATTAGTTGGTTCGTTGGTTTGGTTCCATTTCAAACAATTTAGTTTAATCAAACAGTTCTAATTCAGTTTAGCATAAATATGCAGATAGTTCTATTTAACCCATTCCGGGCCAGAGTGGACCTGGTAGCAATGGCAATGAAGGGGTGCTCTGCATTGCCCAAAGCCCCAGCAACATTGGAACCTCACCATCAGATTGTTTAGTGTCATATCAGGACACTCATGGGGGGTATCTTACCTCTCTGCAGAGGTGCAGTCGGTGTATTCTACAGCCCCAGCCGACTGGACAAACAAATGAATTAATATTGAATCGGAATAGTCACTTGGAATCATATAATTGTATATGAATTATTTTTTTTTATGAATTGAAACCATACAACTCAGTGAAAATTACTTGTATTTGATAGGAATACTTGATATAACTGAGTGAAAATTTTTGATTATTGACTGATAAAAAGGGCTATTAAAATGCAATAGAACTTTGAAAATATAGTTGTAATTACAATAATCTACAAACTAATCAATTTTGTGCATTAAATAACATATAAGGAATTGAAATGCCATAAAACAAATAGATCAAACAAAACTAATTAAACAGCTTCATTCAGAATATGGTCGGGTCTATTTTCTGCGACGATGACTGCTACACCAACGACGTCTGAATTATTCATTGGATACTGAGCTTACGTCATCCTATAAAGTCGTATGTGCCAAGTTGACCTCTGAAATTATTGAAGATCATCAGATGTCAAAATATATAATTTCAGATCAATTGAAGAAGTATTTATGAAATTTAAAAAATGTTTTTGGTCTCTCAAATGTTGGGTAGGACAGATGGGGTCAGATCCATTTTTTTTACATGGCCAGTTATATGTTGGATGCTCTCGAGTAAGTATCGAGAACGAACTTTTGGTATTTCCGAAAGATGAAGGAAATAAAGATGTTATTTTGGTTTTGTTGGTTGGTTTTACAGCATGTCAACAGAGATTAACATGCCAGGTTCTGTTTTTTTTTTTTTTTTTGCAATGAGATGGTTCCAAGTGACAATTACTATTTAATGATTACTTGTTTGCATCCAGTTATATGGTTTCACACATTCCTAATACAAATAATTTGCTTCCAGATCTATTTGACTGATAGCTGTAACCTTAATAGATACTATACTAAGCGAAAGTGGACCTAGGAGTAATGACAACGAAGAAGTGACTTGCCACAAGCCTCACCACAAGATGTAATTTAATGTAATAACCAAGACAGCTCTTTTTGGGGGGGGGGGAATGGGGAGGGGCTTACCCCTCTACAGGGGATGCAGACTGCGTATTTTAATCACCGCCAACAGGAAATAAATATGTGGAAAATTTTGGAAAAAGTTAATTGGTTGAATGGCACCTTTGGCGGCTATTAACCTCGAAATCAAATTGCATCCTATTAATAGAATTCATAGTCTAATTATTTTCAAATAAATGAATAAATAAATAAAGGGAAGTACTCTATAATAGGTATTTAATAGTTATCAGTTTTGAAAGATTATGATGAGCAGACCCCACATTATCATTGATATCAACAAGGTGGGGGGGGACTGATGTTAAGATAAAACAATTGATAGTCCGAAAACCCTTAACGATAAAAAGTATCAACAACAATTTATCTACAGACACAATTTGTCTACAAAGGGATATAACAATATTTTAATGAATATAATTTTATTTCTCTAAAAAAAACGTCAAAGTATGTAGTATTAGACTTTGTATTAGGCTTATATTAGTTTATGATATCCCCCGGCCTTTTGGCTGGGCCGTCTGGCATTCGTGTCGGATGGGGTATCGAAACCAATGGCAGATTCAAGGCCGTAAAAGCCCCCAACTTCGGTTGGGCCACCCTCGGATGGGCGAGCTGCTTTTCTGCCCCCCTGCACCCCTTGTATAGCACTGGACCTCACGGTCTAGTTTAAGCTATATTCTGGCATACGTGCCCGGATCTAGATTTAGGTCCGTGATACTGCTTGACTCATTGGACCCACATTGCACTTAGTGGGTCAATGACTAGCAGGGTTCGAGTCTCGACTCGTTTCCGACCTTCCCCCCCTTTATCCCCACTTTAATCGGCCTTCAGGCTTTTGACCTTGTGTCAAGTCCTGTCTGGTGGGAGGCAGCGACTAATAAACCACAGTCACTTAACACAAGAACAATATCATTTCTTTGTTTTCAGATCTATCCAAGAATAAAACTTCTCTATTTATGAAAGGGGTGTCCTCGTGGTGTAATGGTTAATGCGATGGACTGTGAAATCGTAGTACGCGAGTTCGTACTCCAGTCGCGCTATTACATTCACTTTCGGGCAAATACCCTTGGGAAAGGTATGAACCCCCTTATCCTCCCAGCTCTGGGTTAAATAGTACCACTACTGTTCTTCTATAAGAATGACTTTGGCATTAAATAACCTACAAAGGTTGATATGCCATTAAACAAAGAAACCAACCAATCTATTTATGAAGCACTCATGTTAATTGTGTTATCTTTATTAATATTAGTTCACTTACATTCCATCCCATACAATTGGCATATCACTCTTATTTTCATGTTTGTTTCATAGCAGTGAATTTTTAGCAATCATGTGGAGTTGATAGGCTATCGAAACTTGATACAGGTTACCCGTTGGTCGAGCAAGCTTGGCCTGCTATGACTCTAAGACATAGTTGTATCATCTTGCCTGGGTTACAAGTAAATTGTTCTGAGTTACCTTTGAAAATGGTCCGACTTTATAGTATTTGCAGGGATCTCGCCCATGCGCATTAGCTCCGCGAAGAAAGTGACTGTGTATTCTTTTTGCACACCTGATTGGTTAAAAAATGTGGTCGAGTATTTTGATTTTTTAAGTTGGGTTTTCCCCTGACTTCTTGAATTTTCTAGAACACGTGTGTGGATGTTTTTAGGTTTGCAATTGCGCCAAAATTAATCAATTTTTTCCAGAACTTTCTTTGACGAGGAAATTGTATCATTTCCTATAAACAGGTTCATTATAAAATTGATATACCAAAAAAATTCAGAAAAAACCTGAATAAATATATCAACACAGTTATAAAAATATTCCTTCTTGTACTTAAGCAAGTCATGCTAAAACGGTAAGAAATAGATATTTTTTCAAGTCTACACGAGATCGAAATATAATACCAGGTTGGTTTAATGTGCAGGTACCCCACAGAAAGTAAACCTCTCGAGGGAGGGGTGTGAAAATTGCTTATGTTTCGTCGGCATTGTTCTTCAGGCAATAAACTCAGCTCTTATTCCTTTTAGATGAGTGGGCAGTTGATGCCTGGATGGAACGACCCCTTGGAACTAAGTTGATTAATCTATTAGTCGCCAGGCAGGAATGCCAGGAAAGAAGTATGAAGATAGAAAGATTCTTTTGCGTCAACCTGAGACGTGAGGATCTCTTGTCAAAAATTACTCTTTGTTATTTTAGGTTTGAACCACAATTGACATCCACAGGAAATGCACAACTACTGCAGTCGACAAAAGCCTTTCTTTAAGAGGTCAAATACTATTATGAATCAAAGTACTTTCTGTAAGTAACACCGTTTCTTTTCTTTCTTTTCTTTTCTTTTGTTTTTTAAAAGATGAAAACAAAAGAAAATTAAAACAGGCAGAGATAGATTACTACTGTAGTAGTTTTTGAATTGTGACGTGTGAAGTTCTCTTCGAAGTTTGGTGTGAATTTAAGGCTTTTATTTCTTGTTGTCATGAAAGATTAGGGAATTTGACAATGCAAATGGCGGCAATTTGATCCAGTAGTCAAATGGTGATTCAATTTGATGCGAATAAGAGTAGAAGAAACGAGAAAGTGTGTGATATTGCGAGAAGTGGAGGTTGGGTGACAATAGAGGCACAAGTGTTGATTATGCGCTGAAAACCGTTGACACTGAGGGATGATAAGTACCAAAGCTCTGAGTGAGAGAAAGAAAGAATGGGAAAAAGACATAGAAAAAGAAGGAAATAAAAAGAAAAATAGACAGAAGTTGAGGGAGAGTCAGAAGAGAGAAAGTAACAGATAGATAGATAGATAGAGAGATGGAAGAAAGAAAAAGAAAGAAAAAATAAGGATAGAAGATAAAAAAAGCTCAGAAGAGAGAGAGAGAGAGAGAGAGAGAGAGAGAGAGAGAGTAGAATAAGCGTAAAAGTTGAGGGATAGTTAAAAGAGAGAAAGTTACAGAGAGAGAAAGAGAGACAGAGAGAGACAGAGAGAGAGAGAGAGAGAGAGAAAAACGAAGAGAGAGAGAGAGACGGGAGAAAGAGAAAGAAGGAAATAGAAATAAGGAAAGAAGTTGAGCTATATTCAGAAGAGAGAAAGATACACACACATACACACACACACACAGAGAGAGAGAGAGAGAGAGAGAGAGAGAGAGAGAGAGAGAGAGAGAGAGAGAGAGAGAGAGGTAAATTATTTGAAGCAAAAAGAAAAAAGAGAAGAGAATAAAAGAACCTTATTTGTAGCTGAAGAAGAAAAAGGATGAGATTATGATGAGAAAGTTGGTTGGTTGGTTGGGTTTTACGGCATATCAACCCTTGTGAGTTATTTAATTCATACGCCAAATTCATACGCACACGCACACACACATATATATATATATGCATACACATATGTATATCCATACATATACATACACACACACACACACACACACACACACACACACATATATATATATATATATATACAAACATATGTATAAGCATATACCCTCTCTCACAAACACACATATATATGATTAGAAGACGAGTTGTTTGTAAGTAACGATTTTTTGACATGCCAGACCTCATTTATTTGCACACAGTTAAAAGGTTTCAAGTATTGCCATCTAACACTAATAATTTTATTAAAACATTTAAATTGTTTCAAGTATTGCATAAAAAACTAGCAATTTTATTTGCATACAGTTAAATTGTTTCAAGTATTGCTATCTAACACTAATAATTCAATTTAATATCAATTATTTGTTTATACACAATAAATGTTTTAAAATATTGCAAAGGACTAAATATTTCTATTTGACACATAGATGGTACTCTAACAGGTACTACCACTCCAGGTCAAAGTGGACTTGAGGGTAATGACAATGAAGGGGTTGTCCACATTCCCTAAAGCTCCAAGACTGGAGACTCACCGTCAGATGCAGTTTAGTGTCATATCCAGGACACTCGTTGGAATTGTTTTATCCTTCAGCAAAGATAACATCGGTGTTTTCTACAGCCCCAGCCGACTGGACTGAATGATAAGAAAGAGATGAGGGGGTGTCCCCGTGGTGTAATGGTTAAAGCGTTGGACTGCGGAATCATAGTAAGCGAGTTCGAACTTCAGTTGAGCTATAACGTTCACTTTCAGACAAACACTCTTGGAAAAGGTGTGAACCCCCTTATCCTCCCATCTGTGGGTTAAATAGTATCACTATTGTTCTTTTTAGAAGGACAGATTTGGCATTAAATAATCCAAGAATGTTGATATGCCATTGAAATAACAAACAAACGTAGGAAAGAGATGAAAATGATAGAATAATATTATTAGATTTTTTGCAGTTTTTTGTTTTTGTTTTTTGATTGATTCATCGATTTTACTGGCATGTTGACACATTCAAGGTTATTTCATGCCTAAAATTTAGGGAAAAACATTTATTATACATTCATATATATATTCTTCGCGTAGTTGTTTTGTGTCTTAAGAGGTTTTTTGTACACAATCCTCACGAATAAAAATAATTTAAAATAGCCATTTTTGACCCATAAATTGAATACTAACAATTACTGCCACTAACAGAGGACCAGGGAGTAAGTGTTACGTTCCGCCCTCTGGTCAAACAAACGACAACACGGAATTTGTATATAACAATATATATTTATTTTCTCGACGGACGCTTGTGTGAAGTAGGAGCAGTCAGGAGAGGAATTAGGATCGTTCGTCGATGAGGCTTGAACTTTTCGATGTCAGGAGACGGAGGCCGAGACAACGCACACTGCGTGACGACGAGAGAGGTTTCGTGAACAGCGGGATCCTTTTTTCTCTATCTCTTCTTCTGTTCAATTCGTCGGCCTTATATTACCTTCAAACTCCCACGCATAGATAAAGACACGCCTCTACGCCTCTGCAATCTTCCCGATCTCAGGCGATTGGGATGTGTTACTTCCGCTCATTTGGAATGGCCTGTGTGATCGTCGTCGAGCGGAAATAACTGTCATGCAGTTCACAGGTCACTCTCTTCCGGTGCATCATTGAAGTGGGACCTTCACCTTGTCCCATATTATCAGCCGAGCACACCTGCGCGCTTTCTTTCGATTATTGGCCACTGGGATTTGTCACATCCGCTATCTTCGGAATTGCAGGTGTGATCATCATCGAGCGGAAATAACTATCATGCAGTTCATAGGTCAATTTCTTCCGGCGCATCACTTTTTTTTACGGCACAGTGAGAATTTTTACCTTGTCTCATATTGTGAGCCAAGCTGTATTTTACATAAGGATAATAAAGAGTTACTCCACACTCTCGAGGCTCTTTTTGTGTTTTCTTGTAATTTTGTGTATATATTAATATATAAGGTGTCTCAATATACACGGGACCCATATGAGTGTTAATAACTCTACTACTAATATAATGTTGTGTTCTTTTTTATTTCAAGTTTGAAAATAATACACAATAACAATCATTAATCCTCGATCACAAAGCCTTGGACAAGAAAGGAAAAATATTCTGCGTCACTACTTATTTAGAGACAAAATCATTCAAAACTGTCTAAAAACAGATGCAACCCATTAATATGATAATGATTTAATACTTAAACAAGAAACTCAAAAAAGGATTGCATGTCTTGGAAGTTGATATAATAACAATAAAAAAAATGTTAATTTAAAGTCTCTAGCTCAAAGAATACATTTCTTACAGGACTTGTTCCAAATGACCGCCATTGTACTTGTCACAGTAATAAATCATTATCATATTAATGGGTTGCATCTATTTTGCGACACCTTGTATCAGGGTGTTCGGATATTTTTCCAAACTTCCATCTGGTCGGATTTGACAAACGGTCATTTTATCGTTGGAGAAAATAATAAAGATTTACCTGAGAAACAAATATATATCGAAACTAATCAATATCTGTAGTTGTTAATCAATATCTGTAGTTGTTAAAACTGGTTTGTTAGGGTGATGTGGAAAAACCTTTTATTTCAACGATCTCATCTTTTCTTGGGTTTGTTGGTTTGTAGTCGTTGAAAATGAAAGCGAATACACTTTTATGACGACATTTTAAAAAATTGAATTACATTAGTTAATAATAATAATAATAAGAAGAAGAACCAATCATATCAAGGCGAGAATAGATAAGACTCAACAAAATAGCAATAGTAGGCTATGCGGTGACAGAGATGAAACCATCAATCACATAATAAGCAAATGCAGCAAATTAGCACAGAAAGAGTACAAGACTAGATACGACTGAATGGGCAAGGTGATCCACTGGGAAATGTGCAAAAAATTTAAATTTGACCATACAAATGGTATATGCACAACCCAGCACCTGTCCTCGAAAATGACACACGTAAACTCCTATGGGACTTTGACATACACACATATTACCTAATCTCGGCCAGAAGACCAGACCTTATAATAATCAAAAAAAAAAAAAAAAAAAATTTGCCAACCTGTCGACTTCGCTGTCCCAGCCGACCACAGAATAAAACTGAAAGAATGTGAAAAGATGGATAAGAACCTCGATATTGCTTGAGAATTAAAAAAGCTGTGGAACATGAAAGTGACGATTGTACCAATTATGATTGGTGCTTTTGGCACAATAACTAAAGGATTATTAAAAGGCCTGGAGGACTTGGAAGTTGGCTGACCGGTGGAGACTATCTAAATGAGAGCATTAGTGAGAACGGCTAGAATACTAAGAAGAGTCCTGGAGACTTGAGGTGACTTGCTGTCACTCAAACTCTTGTGAAAAACCATCAGCTAAGACCGATGTGAAAAACTCTCAAGAAGTAAATAATGATAATAATAAATGAAAAAGAACTGGAAACCCTAATACACACAGTTAGAATATACAGCCGGGACATAGGAATGTAATTTGGCATAGAAAAGTGTGCAATACTTGTAATGAAAAGTGGGAAACGGCAACTAACTGACGGAATGGAATTACCAAACAAGGATAAGATAAAAACGCTCGCAAAAACGAAAGCTACAAATACTTGGGCATCTTGGAGGCTGACACCATCAAACAAGTGGAAATGAAAGACAAAATTCAGAAAGAATATCTCAGGAGAACTAGAAAATTACACGAGACAAAACTCTATAGCAGAAATCATTTCAAAGGAATAAATAACTGGGCTGTACCACTCGTGAGATATTCCGGACCCTTTCTCAAATGGACCAGAGAAGAACTTAAACAAATGGACCAAAGAACAAGAAAACTAATGACAATGCATAAGGCTTTACATCCCAGAGACGACGTTGACATACTATATGTTTCAAGAAAAGAGGGACGAAGAGGATTTGCCTGCATTGACGACATCGTTGATGCATCGATACAACGACTCGAAGACTATATACAAAAACACGAAGGGGGACTCATTACAGCCACCAGAAACGATACTGAGAACACGATGAACAACAGAATGACAATAAGTAGGAAACAAAAATGGGAAGGAAAACAACTCTATGGACGGTTTAAACGACTAATAAACAATATCTCACACGACAAAACCTGGAAATGGCTAAGAAAAGGAAACTTTAAGAGAGAAACAGAATCTCTCCTAATAGCAGCGCCGGACAGCGCCGTAAGAACCAATCATATCAAAGCGAGAATAGATAAGACTCAACAAAATAGCAAATGCATGCTATGTGGTGACAGAGATGAAACCATTGATCACATAATAAGCGAATGCAGCAAATTAGCACAGCGGGAGTATAAGGCGAGACACGACTGGGCCGGCAAGGTGATTCACTGGGAAATGTACAAGAAATTTAAATTTGACCATACTAACAAATGGTAGATGCATAACCCAGCACCTGTCTTAGAAAATGCCACGCATAAACTCCTATGGGACTTTGACATACAAACGGATCACCTAATCCTGGCCAGAAGACCAGACTTGATAATAATCAACAAAAAAAAAAAAAAAAAAAAGAAAAAAAAAAAAGAAAAGAGAACTTGCAAAATAGTCGACTTTGCTGTCCCAGCTGACCATAGAATAAAACTGAAAGAATGTGAAAAGAAGGATAAGTACCTCGATCTTGCTAGGGAATTAAAAAACTGTGGAACATGCTGGTGACAATTATACCAATTGTAATTGGTAAGTTTGGAACAGTAACTAAAGGATTACTAAAGGGACTGGAGGACTTGGAAGTTGGCGGACGGGTGGAGACCATCCAAACGACAGCATTATTACGAACGGCCAGAATACTGAGAAGAGTCCTAAAGACTTGAGGAGACTTGCTGTCACTCAGACTCCAGTGAAAAACCATCGGCTAACGCTGATGTGAAAAGCTCTAATGAGTGAATAATAATAATGATAATAAAAGAATCAAGAATGGAGGATGACAGACTATATACATCAAGAAAGGATGGAGGAAGAGGACTTGCCAGCATTGAAGACAGCGTTGACACATCGATACAACGACTCGATGACTACATAGAAAATCACGAAGGAGGACTGATTACAACAATCAGAAACGATATTGAGAACACGATGGCCAACAGAATGACAATAACTAGGAAACAAAAATGGGAAGAAAAACAACTCTATGGACTTTTTAAACGACTAATAAGCAACATCTCATATAATAAAACCTGGACGTAGCTTAGAAAAGGAAACCTTAAGAGAGAAACTGAATGTCTTCTAATAGCAGCACAAAACAACGCCATAAAAAACAGTCATATCAAAGCGAGAATAGATAAGACGCAACAAAATATGCAGCAAATATAGGTTAGGTAGTGATAGAGACAAAACTATCAATCGTATAATAAGCGAATGCAGCATATTAGCCCAGAAGGATTATAAGACTAGACATGACTGGGTAGGCAAGGTGATCCACTTGGAGATGTGCAAGAAATTTAAATTTGACCATATGAACAAATGATATATGCACAACCCAGCCTCTGTCTGAGAAAATGACACACATAAACTCCTATAAGACTTTGACATACATACAGATCACCTCGTTTCGGCCAAATGACCAGACCTTATTATCATCATCATCATCGTCACGTCGCACCATCAGCACGGATAACTCTGACCCTCTCTCGCCACCCTTGTCTATCGTCCATTGCATCTGGTCGGAGTACGTCACTTATGAGTTCGTCCTTACTTCTCCAGCAGTATTTTTGCGTAGTTGCCGTCAAGCTTTTTCTCTATACTTTTAGTTAGCGTCCATGTAGGGCACGCATATAGTAGTATCGACACGACCGCTGCTTGGACGAAACTGCGTTTTATTTTATCGGTCAGGTCTGACTTCCATATGACTGATAGCCTATCAATAGCTGCCCATGCCTTTGCTAGTCGTTGTATCGATGTGTCACGTTGATGTCTGTTTCGGTCGATGTGACACTGCTTTCTAGGTAGGTGAACTTATCTACTAGTTTCAGAGAGCTACCGCTTAGTGTGGAGATATCACCTGTTTGATTAAAGCACATATATTTCGTCTTGTATGTATTAACATGGAGGACTATGCCTGCAGCTGCTCGTTCCAGACGATGTAGCTGGGTTTCGGCTTGGGCGAGTGCATTTGCCAGAAGCGCTATATTATCGACGTAGTCGGCGTCGGTAATTGTTTGTGCGGGGTACCTTCTGCTTCTTTCCTTTGTTATCTTGAAACCATTTTCTTTGATTTTATCAATAGATGTTCTAAGTGCGTAGTCTAGACAGATGATAAAGAGGTATGGGGCTAATGTGTCTCCTTACAGTACACCTGCTACAATGTCGAAGTAGTCTGTGTCTCCATCCGGGGAGTGGACTTTTACTTTTATGTTTCTATATAGTATCATTATGGCTGCGACGGTTTTTTTGGTAGGCCGTTGGCGAGAAGAATTTGCTCCATCTTTCCTTTGTGAATGGAGTCAAAGGTCTTGGTAAAGTCGACAAATGATATTGTTGCCTCAAGGGTTTTTGCATGTACACCTTCAAGAATTCGATGGATTGTCAAAATTTGTGACGTCGTGAATCTATTCCTCTGGAAGCCATTTTGGTTCTTTCTAAGTATGTTCTCAATTTTGGGTTGGAGACTTTATAATAATAAACAACAACAAAAAAGAGAACTTGCAAAATTGTGGACTTTGCTGTCCCGGCTGACCACAGAATAAAACTGAAAGAATGTGAAAAGAATGATGAGTACCTTGACCTTGCTAGGGAATTGAAAAAAACTATGGAACATGAAGGTGACAATTATACCAATTGTGATTGGTGCTTTTGGCACGGTAACTAAAAGATTACTAAAGGGACTGGAGGACTTGGAAGTTGGAGGACGAGTGGAGACCATCCAAACTACAGCCTTATTGAAAACGGCTAGAATACCGAGAAAAATTCTGGAGACTTGAGGAGACCTTTTGTCACTCAAACTCCAGTGAAAAACCATAAGCTAAAACTGATGTGAAAAACTCTCATGGAGCAAATAATAATAATAATAATAATAATAATAATAATAATAATAATATATTCAATAAGAGTTTTTCGCACCAGCATTAGCTGATGGTTTCTCGCTAGAGTATGAGAGACAGCAAGTTTTTTTTTAAATTCTCCAGGACTCTTCTCAGTATTCTGACCGATCTTAATAATGTTGTAGTTTATCTTGTTTCTACCTGTCCTCTTATTTTTAGTCCACCAGTCTCTCTACTAATCCTTTAGTGACTATGCCGAGTGCCTCAATTACAACAGGTATGACCGTCACTTTCATGTTCCATAGTTTTTCTAGTTTTCTAGCAAAGTCAAGGTATTTATCTTTCTTTTCGCTTCCTTTCACTTTCACTCTGTGGTCAGCCGGGACTTATATATATATATATATATATATATGTATAAAATAACAATAAAAATAATGAGAATATATATATATATATATATATATATTCTCATTATTTTTTTCATAATATATATGCATATAAATACACGCACCCAAATATATGCATTATATTCTTATAATTTTTTCAATTATATATATATATATATATATAAACAATAAAAATAATGAGAATATATATATATTGCTCGTAAAGGTAAAGATGTTAGTATACCGAATAAACCAGGTCTTAACACCAAGTTATGTGGAAGAGTAATTTTCTAAAATCGGGTTTTTCAGTCAACTTGAGATGGCATAAACCCACTCAAGTTGAAAATTACCATCCTATAAATGACATAGAATGTTTCGAATGGAAAAGAGAGTGCAAAACAACTTAAGGCTTAAAACTTCACAGGAAATTACGTAAGGACAAATAGCATTTTTCTTCCAACTGGCTTGCTTGTTTAATTTGCAACAATGTTTGTAAAAACCTTAAAAGTCGCCTAAAAGTACAGAACTGCAAAACTTTTCAACTTATTACTCACAGGCAAGAAGTGATCTTGCTTGATGGGGTTTTTTGTATTTTATGGCATATCAGCCATTTGGGGTTATTTAATGCAAAATCCTGTTATTATGTTTAAGTGAATAGTTCATACGCAGCATTTTTTTTAAACACAACTTAAATGGCTCCAAGTATTGCTATTTACTGTTTGCACACAGTTAAAGGGTTTCCAGGATAGTGAATAATTAAAGTATGATTACGGGCCATTAGCCTAATGAGTAGAGTGTTCACCAATTTTCCGGGAGACTGGGGTTCAATCCCAGGTTGAGTCATACCAAAGACTCAAAAAATGGTACTTGATGCTTAGCATTATAAGGTAGAGATCAAGGGTAAAGTGGAACAATCCAGGGAATGGAGTAGCACCCTCTTCTATACCTCGGTGTGGTAGCTATTGAAAACGGAGCCTTCGGGTCACCCTCGACTAAGGTCGCCAACTTTACTAGATGGGATCCTAACAGGTACTACTTCACCGGGCCAGAATGGACCGAGGAATAATGGCAGTGAAGGGGTACTCAGCATTTCCCAATGCCCTAGGGTTTGCGCCTTACCATCGGATGCATTTTTCTGACATATCCAGAACATTCATTGTGGGGTATCTGGAAAGATGCAGTCGGTGTATTCTGTAGCTCCACCCGACTGGCTTAGGTTTTGCTTTCAAATCGACTGAGTTATATATATATATATATATAAATGTTATATAATATATATATATATGTTATATAATTGCAGAGGGATTTTTTTTATATTATCATTTTTCGTCTTATATATCTTAACTTTCGGTTTAGTTAGGCTGAGAATCTTTCGGCTAAGTGTATGGGTTAGTTAGGTGCATACATTGAGTGCAGGTGTTCACGCGTGCGCGGGGCGGATGTGACAATCAGAGATGTCACAATAAAACACCCAGATAGGAATTGCTACCGGGGACGTGAATGATGTCATACCTGGGAGCGCTGAGGATTTTGGAATTTGAAAAAAAAACCCCAGTGAGTTGAGATTCGAGTCTAGAGGTAAGTAGTTGATTTTTGGTCTCGCCGAGGCGAGACCAGTTAGGGTCTACGAAATGCCCAAGCGTTAGTTGAGTCATTGAGTTGAGAGCTAATGATGTACAAACAGTCAGCATAGAAAGATTGTGTCTCTCTCTCCTCATGTGGGAAAACCTTGAACTTAAAAAGGTAAATAAAAGTTTCGTACCTGAACCAAGAAAGTCGTCAGTGTTTCGAGTGTTTTCGGATTCCCGTGTGAACATTATGAACATTACGAACGTAGTGTGTATATGTACATTACTCGTATACGTATCTTGGTCGTATTTTTGGACCCATGTATGTTACATATATATATATATATATATAAGAAATTATTCATTGGATGATGACTCAGGAGTCAGGCATGATTTCGAGATCAAAACATCATTACTACTAAACTAGTGTGCCCAGGCAGTATCTTACAATCCCATCAACCTCTGTTGGTTTTGCATCTCATCAGGAGAATTCCAGTTTGAGATGCAGCTGTTGCATACTCATATGCATGCAGAAACATATTCAACACAATAAAGACGAGCGGACACAGTTCTTTAGAAAGATATACCTCTCACTTTATTCGAAAGGATTACGAAAGGTTATGTGTGAGAAGTGAGTTGGAGACTGAATAAAGACTGCAACATATTGACCCTCAGCTCTTCTGGCCCTAGCAGCATTTCTTTCCCGTTCTCCTGGGTTGCTCAACCTGCCTCTGCTGGGACCTGGTTCTCACTCCTCGAACTGGAACACTGACTTCACTCTCTGATCTCCAACTGACTGACTTCCGGTCGCACCCGGGTCATATTATTGTTTGACATCCACATGCTTCCTGTGGAGTCACAATTCGCACTCAATTCAACCCGTCGACAGTCAAGGTTATCCCCCGATATCTTCGCCCGGATGCACCTGTATATCCGACAGCTTGCCCGGGTCGGAGGTCAATATGTTACACAGCCTCTTTGAATAACAACAAAATTCCTGCAACAAAGCGTTAACCCAACGGTGTAGGATTCGAAATAACTAGGTAGATGGCAGGTTGGGAGTAGATACAGCAAACCAAATTCAAATCCTAGACTAGGCTGTTTGCATTTCAAATTGTGCTAAAACAGTTGAGAAAAAATGAATCCAGTTATTCTCTCTCCAGCTATGGGTAAAAAGTAGGACAGACTATGTTCTTCAAGATCGGTATTGAAAAAGCCACTGCTCTAACGTGCGGGATAAAATAATAACACTTACCGGCTCAGCAGCTCAGCAAGCGTCCAGCTGGCAGACAAAAATATGTCCATGAGCGGGCCAGTATATATGTACGCTAGCATAGTCACTCCTGGGCTGGCAGCCAATCACAGCCCAGGTAATGGACTAGACCACCCACGCATTGTGGAACGCCCATATGCGCATATAATCTTCCCTTCCTCGTGCTCATGTCATATTCACCTCGACGCGTAATTCGACACATGTGAACAACATTCAAGTGCGAGCACAATATACAACAGATCTTCGACAGGTATGGCAACAAGGTTAGGAGAAAAAACAAACAAACTCTGAATCAAAGCCTGTTGGACTCTTCTTAAAAATTCAGCTTGTGTCGTATGCTGATCGTGTGGTGGGGTTGGGTAGATATATACTTTGAGAAGGACAACGGTTTCCTGACTCCCATTGTTAGCTGTAAAAAAGTAATCCCAAGCTTCTTTACAAGATTTTTTATGCTCGTTCACTTACATCTAGAGATTTACTGACACATGACCATTCAATTTAGATTCATATATAGTCTACTCAGAAACCTTTTATAGCTTTTTGGGGTGTTTCATGAGATGGAATGGTTTGCAAGCTAAACTAGCCGACAATTGTGAATGAGTTCGATTCTCATTTGAATTTGCTGTCCTATTCAAGTGCTGAAAGAATTTCTGAATGAACACTTGTAACATAATGGCCGAGGGATTTTGGTTTATGCCTTTGGGTTTAGTTAGGCTGAGAACTTTTCGGCTCAGTGCATGGGTTACTTACGTGCAACATTAACACAGGTGTTCACGCGCGTGCGCAGAGCGGACGTGTCACTCAGAGATGTCACATTAGCCTGAGATGGGAAATGTGGGTTAGAGAGTGCGAATGACGTCACTCACCGGAAGTGCGCAGAGGATTTTGAAAAAGTCAGTTAGTTTAGATGAGACCTGCCTCGGGGGAAGATGGTTGGTTTTCGCTTGCTCGCGGAGACCTTTGTGGCGGGTGTCACACGTGTTGGGGCGGGGCAGATGAAAAAGCCAGAATAGAAAGATTGTGCCTCTCTCTCCTTATGTCGAAGAACCTATAAACTCAAAGGTAATAAAATGTTTCGTACCTGAACAAAGAAGTCGTCAAGTGTTTTTCGTGTTTCGAGATTCCTATGTTATGTTCTATCTTTATGGACATTCGATGTACGTTTCACACATAGCCATATCATGGCTATGGTACACACTCACTAGTCTGCATTATTCGCTGTATTCTTGACAGAAAAATGAAGAGGTTTTCCCAAGCGATATTTTTCGCCTAAAAGACTCTTCCAAATCTTTTTTTCCATTCATACAGCACCCCTTTTTTTTTGAGTTGTAAGTACCAGCTCCTTTGTTCGCTGAAGACATATGAGTTCCTTGTAATTCATGAGTGACCCAGTGTTTTTCAAAACAATTTGTATCATTGTTGCTTGATTCATTTTTTTCGACTGGTCTCTAAAATAGCAATTAATTTTAGCAACTAGTGTTTTTCTTCAAAACTTTTTAACTCATTTTGATTTACTTTTACTGACTTGGTAGTAAATAGTTCTTAGTTGTACGCACGAGGTACATTTGTCTTTTTATTTTTTCCTTTCTTTTTTTTTTCTAAGTGCTGCTTTATTTTCCGTGAAGGGATTCGTTTTTTATTTTAAAAAATCCTTTTATATTTATTACCTCTGGGCCTGGGAGTAATGGCAATGAAGGGGTACTCAATATTTCCTAAAGCTCCAAAACTGGAGCCTCACCATCGGATGGTTCAGAGTCATATCTCATACTTCTGACCTCATACTAAATGATTATCATCAAAAGCGTGCTGACGATACGGACTCCTTTGACTTTCTCTCCCCATCCGTCCCTATCGACTATCACTCTAGGTAAGTCTCGTAGACGGCCTCTAATGTCTGCACAGAGCTGATGAAAACTGGTGTGTTAATGGGAAGAAGTTCTTTGAAGAACGGTTCTTCTGAGTTCGTCATTACTTCTTTAACAATGCCCAGTATGTATTGTTTGTCTTGCTTGGATGGTTTGTGAGGTGGAAGGTAAGTCGTTGTTTTGATGGGTGCTGCTTCCAGGCTTTATTCAGAACAACACGCAGCATTCTTGCGTAGTTCTCTTTGAACTTTGTAAATAAATACTAAACTGTTTGTATGTACAGAGCACTTTCTATTATAGCAGCATTTATATGTCGACATGTAAATAGAAGGCCCGGCCAAACGATCATCTGGACTCAAATTTGCCGCTGAGCTGACGATCGTTGTAGGGAGTAGCCAAGGTTGTTTGGATTTTATGGCATATCAACCTTTGTAGGTTATCTAATGCCAAATCCAATTTTATACAAATAATCAGTTCTATTTCAAACAATTCAGTTTAGGCAATCAGTTTTAATTCAACCAATTCAGTTTAGTATAAGTATAGATTTTGTTTACCTTCAATTAGATATCAAAATAGTTCTATTTCAAACTATTCAATTTAGCGTAAGTACAGTTTCAATGTCAAAAACAGTTCCATTTCAAACAATTCAGTTTAGCATAAGAACGCATTTTTGTTCTATTTGACCCATAGATAGGGCCCTATCAGGTGCTACCACCGCGAGCCGATGGCAATAAAGGGTACTCCGCATTCCCCCAAACCCAGTTTTAAGGGAGCCTTACCATCCGATGGTTTTGCGTCATATGCAGGACACTCGTTGGTGGGGGGTATTACCGCTCTGCAGAGGTGCAGTCGATGTATTCTATATCCCCAGCCAACTGGGCAAAGGTGAAACATACCCATAATATACGGATGTGTGAAATAGGGAATCTAAAAACATGAAACTTTACGAAATTGGTTCGGGTACGAAACTTTTTATTACCTTTGAGTTAAAGGTTTTTCGACATGAGGAGAGAGAGACACAATCTTTCTATGCTGATTGCTTTTACATCGTCAGCTCTCAACCCAACCAACGCGCGGCGCCCGTAGCGCACAAATTCGTCTGGCCTCGCCCAGCTCTGTCTCGTTCGGAGGCAGGAACTCAACTCACTGCTTTTTCTCAAATCCCCAAATCCCCAGCCCACGCTTCCGGGCACGAGGTCACACCTCCCTGGTCCCATTTTCTATCTGGGAATTTTATTTTGACATCTGTGAATGATGCATCCTCCCTGCGTGCGCGTGAACACCTGCGCTCATGTTTGCACCTAACTAACCCATATCATCCAAATGCTTACCTTTACCAGCTATTCACTCCTGAAACCTCAGCCCAAAGTACTGCAGATTTTCCCTAGTAATTGGTATTGCTCTAATAATAATGTTCGTCAGTTGTTTACGGCTAGTTTCAAAGCTTGAGCCCGCAGGTATCCACAGAACAAGGTGATTGATTTGGTAAGTGAACTTGAAACGTGACGTTACTCGTAATCTGATGGTAATTAAAATGGCTAGGCTGCTCCCTTTGTAATATAATTGCGGAGGAATTTCGTTTTGTATATCTTGCCTTTCGGTTTAGTTAGGCTGAGAACCTTTCGGCTCAGTGCATGGGTTAGTTAGGTGCAAACATGAGCGCAGGTGTTCACGTGCGGGCGGAGCGGACGTGTCACTCAGAGATGTCACAATAAAAATCCCAGACAGTAAATGTGACCAGGGATGTGAGTGACGTCACGCACCGGAAGCGTGGTCTGAGATTTGAGAAAAGTCAGTTAGTTGAGTTCTAGCGTCGGAAGAAGAAGGTTGACTTTCGCTTGCTCGCCGAGACCTTGCGGCAGGTGCGCACGTTGTAATGGGGGTGGGGGCAGATGGAAAAGTCGTCATAGAAAGATTGTACCTCTCTCTTCCTTATGTCGAAAAACCTTTTAACTCAGAGGTAATAAAAAGTCGTGTTTTTGTGTTTCGGGATTCCTATGTTATCTATATATGAGTTATGAACATTCTATGTACATTTCACATATTCATGTATGGCTATGTAACATAGCCATACATGAATATGTGAAATGTACATATGTGAAATGTATGGATATGTTACATATGTGAAATGTATGGCTATGTGTACATATGTGAAATGTATGGCTATGTTACATAGCCATACATGAATATGTGAAATGTAAGCATTAAAACAATAATCATAGCAAGAAAACAAAATGGAAAATATTGTTCTTTCCTATATTAAAATTAAATTTGAATGGGATCTATTTTGACTTTTTTAAATTCACATTTTAAACTCGAGAGATTATTCTCTCAGACCCTTTACTTCAGGAGCGTATAGCCCCTTGACCTTATGTCAAATCCTGCTGATTACTGAGAGGTTCGGTAAAAACATACGTACACATAGGCTACACTTGTTCATATAGACACGCTCACTACAAAATACATGTGATATTTGGAGGTTATTTTAGATTTTACAAGTAGACTAAAATATTCAGTGAAACACATTACAAGAAGTGAAAATGCTTTTTGTGTTCTCCAAAAACTTTGATGGCCTAGATCTTATGAATGTGGCGTCCCAAGAGTCACGATAACTTTGTCAAATGACGGTGAAGACACATCAATTTAATTGTGTCCTTTCAAAGACTTGATACTCTATGGGATCCACTTTTCGAGAAATTTCCTTCTCTCTTTTTTATGCGTCTCTTGAAATCTCTCCAGAAATCCGCAGCATTTAAAATAAAGAAACACACAAGATCTCTGTTTCCTTTCGCTCTGCTTTTTTTTTTCATCCCGACATGCACTGCGACAAATATCGACCGTAATGCTTTCTCCGCACGACAACACTTAGCACTTAGCAACATTTCGGGACGCAGAGAGAGAGAGAGAGAGAGAGAGAGAGAGAGAGAGAGAGAGAGAGAGAGAGAGAGAGAACAGCCTTGGCGGCGGTAACTTCTATTCTGATCAAAGGTGGGAATATTTTCGTCTTATCAGTCGTGCGGGTGGTTCTATAGCAAAGGATATTCAGTCATTTGTTAAAATTCACGAGAAGTGATGTTATGGAACAAGATAACAAACTGTTAGAGTTAAAAGATTGTATCACAAAACACTAGAAAACAAAACTAAAAAAAAAAACGAACAAAAAACAAAAGACACCCCCACTCCAAAAAAAAAAAGGGAAAACGAAAACAAAAAATCAAAAACCATCCCCCCCACCCCGTAAAAAGACAAAAAAATCGTGACGTTTGAAAGACAAAAGTTAGTCCATAGCCTAACTCACGATCTGTTACGGTTGAAAGAAGAAACAACCAACAAACATTAAAGACATCTAAATGTCTTCGATTATGGGGTCTCTACGCGCCCTTCACAGCAAAACAATGACAAATAATAATAATAATAATAATGATTATAATAATTTGGCACAAAAGGAATACAAGAGTAGGCACAACTCGTTGGGAAAGGTAAACTACTGGGAACTGTGCAAGAGATTAAAATTTGACCACGATGACAAATAATAATAATAATAATAATAGTGCGTTTGGAACAGTAACTAAAAGATTACAAAAGGGACTATCGGACTTGGAAGTTGGCGGACGAGTAGAGACCATCCAAACGACAGCATTATTGAGAACGGCCAGAATACTAAGAAGAGTCCTGGAGACTTGAGGAGACTTGCTATCGCTTAGACTTCAGTGAAAAACCATCGGCTAACGCTGATGTGAAAAGCTCTAATCAGTGAATAATAATACCAGTTGTGATTGGTGCTTTTGGTACAGTAACTAAAAGATTAAACTGGTCAACAACAAATTTGTTGTCTGCACTTTTTTAGTTGATGTAGGACGAATCTGATGTGCTGAATCCAAAAATCACATCGGTTTTGCTCAACCAGGTCAAGTTTTTGAGCTATGGCCACATGTTGTTTTTTACGTTTTTGTTCATATGTACGCACGTGTGGAGCATTTTAGAAGAAGCTGGTGGGTGTAAAATGCCATGTCGAATAATTGTTTTGATTGGAAATGACCATTTTAATGACATGAAGTATTCAGGTCTGATAGTCCTGGGTGATTATGTCGAAAAGGGGTCAGTTTGAAGTCATAAAACCTCGAAATCTTCCAAAAATCGGTGCGGCAAAGCATAAAGTTGGTGGATTAAAACTAAAGTTAATGGGGCAGCAGCCCCAGGAAGTGTATAGAAAACAACACCCGCGCATGTACGGATGTTTTCGCTTCATGTGTGTTGCGGAATATTTGCGTTGTCGTGCTGGTGGCACCAAATATGGAACACGGTGGGCTGTGGTGGCACCAATTTATGACTAATTTGTACCTATTTTTGTTTTGCAGGTGAATGAGATGGCTTAGGACAGAAGATCGTGCAGAAATAAGCCCAACGTGTTCTGCTACATATGTGGAGAATACACCATTGCTCCTTATAGGAAGCCAGTCACAAGTTTCATGACGCGTGCTTATCATGCTTATTTTTGTATTAAACTAGCTGACCAGGATAAAGCCTGGGTGCCACACATGGTGTGCAAAGCATGCACCGAGACTCTGCGTAGGTGGACCAATGACAAGAGGGGTCTGAACTTTGGAATTCCCATGGTTTGGAGGGAGCCGACAAACCATGTCACTGACTGCTACTTCTGCACTGTTGATGTGACTGAGATCTACAGAAAGAACCGGGGCAGCCTCAAGTCTCCTGATCTTCAATCATCACGTCGTCCTGTAGCTCATTGGGATGAAATTGTAGTGCCTATCTTCGGAGAACTTCCTGACATTAGTGACGAAGATGCCTCCAGTGTTCAAGGACATGAAGATGAAGAAGAAGCAGTTCTTGAAGATGATGCTCAACATCCATTTTCATAAAAGGAGTTGAATGATCTAGTTTGCGACCTCAGCTTGTCAAAGGACTCTGCCGAACTGTTGGCATCCAGATTGAAGGAAAAAACCTCCTCTCTGACAGTGCTCGCATCAGCTTCTTCCGTTTTTTCTCTACAGTGAAGGACTTGGTGAACTGTGCAGATATTGTGCAGCTTCTGCTCAAGCTTAGAGTGCCACAGTACGAACCCAAAGATCGGAGACTGTTCATTGACAGCAGCAAGCGATCACTGAAATGTGTTCTGCAACACAACGGCAACCAGTTTGCCTCTGTACCCATTGCTCATTTGATTACACTGAAGGAGAAGTATGAAGCGGTGAAGTATGTGCTGGAGAAAATAGGTTATGATCAGCATTAGTGGTTTATTTATGTTGACCTGAAGATAGTGAACTTTTTGTTGGAACAACAGTCTAGCTTCACCTAATACCCATGTTTTCTGTGTATGTTGGATAGTAGGAACCGTGCTCAGCATTACACGAAGAAGGACTGGCTTTTGCAGGAGAAATTGCTGTCTTGCAAAGAAAGGAACATCATCAACGACCCTCTGGTGGACAGAGACAAAATGCTCTTCCCACCGCTGCACATCAAGCTCGGCTTAATCCAGCAGTTCACCAAGGCTCTGGACAAGGATGGTGACTACTTCACTTACTTGTGCCAGGATTTTCCAGGATTGACCATGGAGAAGTTGAAAGCTGGCATCTTTGACGGTTCTCAGACCTGGCAGCTCATCAGAGATCCAGAGTTCGAAAACTCAATGAACTAAGTGGAACTGAAAGCGTGGAATGCTTTTGTTCTGGTAGCGAAGAACTTTCTTGGCAACAATAAGGCCAGAAACTACATAGGACTGGTCAACAACACGCTGACTGCTTTCAGAAACCTGGGCTGCAACATGAGCGCCAAGATGTTCGACCTATTTTCACATATGGACCGTTGTCCTGAGAACCTGGGTTCAATGAGCGACGAGCCGGGGAAGAGATTCCATCAGGACCCGAAAGTGATGGAGACCAGGTATCAGGGTCGCTTGGACGCAGTCATAATAACTGACTACTGTTGGAATCTGAAGAGAGACCTCCTTGCCGCAGAATATTCCAGGAGATCGAAGAAACGGAAGTTCAAGCCTTGAAGTTTGAACAATGAGGAAGCAACATGCAATTTATGTGTACTCACCTTTATCAATGCCCACCATTCAGTTTACAGTAATCGATGTTTCTATCAGGTAATCAATAAATGTTGTTGGCAAAACATTTCTTTCTTTTAAAAACATGTTTAGGATGATATGTGTTGACAAAAATCAACTGATAATTCCACAAAAATGTAATCGATTTTGTCACAAGATCTGATTTTTTTCAAATAAATCTTACCTGATCGAGAGAAACGGATTCCATTTCCTGATTGAGCAGTGCAAAAATACCCTAAATCACTTGTAGAAATCTAGACAACATTCAAAAAGTAAAAAAAAATTGTTGCCCAGTGTTATTAAAGGGACTGGTGGACTTGGAAGTTGGCGGACGAGTAGAGACCATCCAAACTACAGCATTATTGTAAGCGGCTAGAAGAGTCCCAGAGACACGAGGAGACTTGCTGTCATGTCACTCACACACCAGTGAAAGATCATCAGCTAATTCTGATGTGGAAAACCCACAAGGAGAAAATAATAATAATAATAATTTGGCCGAAAACGAATACAAAAGTTGGCATAATTCGGTGGCAAAGGTGATCCACTGGCAACTGTGCAAGAGATTAAAATTTGACCACGATGACAAATAATAATAATAATAATAATAATAATTTGGCACAAAAGGAATACAAGAGTAGGCATAATTCATGGAACAGCTGACCCACTGGGAGCAATGCAAGAGATAAAAATTTGATATCGATGACAAATAATAATAATAATAATTTGGCACAAAAGGAATACAAGAGTAGGCATAACTCGGTGGGAAAGGTGACCCACTGGGAACTGTGCAAGAGATCAAAATTTGATATCGATGACAAATAATAATAATAATAATTTGGCACAAAAGGAATACAAGAGTAGGCATAATTCATGGAACAGCTGACCCACTGGGAGCAATGCAAGAGATAAAAATTTGATATCGATGACAAATAATAATAATAATAATTTGGCACAAAAGGAATACAAGAGTAGGCATAACTCGGTGGGAAAGGTGACCCACTGGGAACTGTGCAAGAGATCAAAATTTGATATCGATGACAAATAATAATAATAATAATAATTTGGAACAAAAGGAATACAAGAGTAGGCATAACTCGGTGGGAAAGGTGACCCACTGGGAACTGTGCAAGAGATCAAAATTTGACCACGATAACAAATAATTATAATAATAATAATAATAATAATAATTTGGCACAAAAGGAATACAAGAGTAGGCATAATTCAGTGGAACAGCTAACCCATTGGGTACTGTGCAAGAGATTATCATTTGATCACGTTGACAAATAATAATAATAATAATGATAATAATAATTTGGCACAAAAGGAATACAAGAGTAGGCATAATTCAATGAAACAGCAAACCCACTGGGAACTGTGCAAGAGATTAAAATCTGACATCGATGACAAATAATGATTATAATAATAATAATAATTATAATTATAATAATAATAATTTGGCACAAAAGGAATACAAGAGTAGGCATAACTCGGTGGGAAAGGTGACCCACTGGGAACTGTGCAAGATTAAATATTAAAGATTAAAAAAAATTGTTGCCCAGTGTTATTAAAGGGACTGGTGGACTTGGAAGTTGGCGGACGAGTGGAGACCATCCAAACTACAGCATTATTGTAAGCGGCTAGAAGAGTCCCAGAGACACGAGGAGACTTGCTGTCATGTCACTCACACACCAGTGAAAGATCATCAGCTAATTCTGATGTGGAAAACCCACAAGGAGAAAATAATAATAATAATTTGGCCGAAAACGAATACAAAAGTTGGCATAATTCGGTGGGGAAGATGACCCACTGGGAACTGTGCAAGAGATTCAAATAAGGCCATGCTGACATATGCAATATGCACAAATTAGAATTTTTTTAGAAAATGAGACTCATAAAATTCTCTTAGTCTAAGATACTTACAGAACATCAAATTCTAGAAGACCAGAACTTGTATTAATTAACAAGAAAAAATAAAACTCGACAATTTGTAGACTTTTCTATTCCAAGGGATCAAAGAATAAAAATAAAAGAAAACAAAACGATTGATAAATTTTGCCAAATAGCTAAAAACGTTGCAGACATGATGGTGACGGTGATTGTAATCACAATTAGTGCCCTGGGAAAGGTCTTCAAGAGCTTGGAAAGGAGACTAGAGGAATTGAAGTTCAGAGCAAAAATTGAGACCATCCAAGCCACAGGACAGTCAAGATCATTTAGGATATTTTAAAGAATCCTGGAAATCCAAGGAGTCTTGTTGTCTCTCAGTCTTCAGTGAAATATTCACAATAAGAAAAAATATCATAATTTGGTAAAAAATGAATACAAGACATGGAAGGAATTTCATCCACTACGAACCGTGAAAAGAGACTAATGTTAGGTCATGCTATATGCACAAACCAGAATCTGTTCTATAAAATAAAACCCATAAAATTCTCGGGACTATGAGGTACAAACAGACCACAAAATTCTCACCAGAAGAACAGATGTTAATTAACAAGAAAAAAAAAAAAGAAAGAAAAGAAAAGGAAGTCGTTATTTAGTTGATTTTGCCGTACAGTAAATATACAAGAAAGACAATAAAATTAACAAATACCTAGCTCTTGACAGGGAACAGAAAATGTTGTGGTAGATGAACGTGACGGTAATACCAATGGTAATTTGAGCTCTTGGAACAGTTCCCAAGAACATGGAAAGAAGATTGGATAAATTGAAGATCTTTGGTTTGGTTTTATGCCATATCAACAATTATAAATCATTTAATGCTAAATCCTTTTTATACTTACGAGGTGCCTTCAATAAGTTTCCAGACTTTTTTTCCTACAGGCATTTAAAATAGACTCTTCAAAATCCACTATGTTATTGCTATACATCTTATGAGATGACTTACCAATTTTTATGATTCCAGATTCAAATCAACAGCTACAGCAGCAATTGGAATACACCCTACTAAAACCTGATTGTCACAGCTGGTGAATTTCAAAAATGCAATCTGGACGTGAGAACACTTTAGAAGAATGATATGCAATAAAATTCTGTTTTAAACTTGGAAAAAATGCCACAGAAGCGTATGTAATGCTTCAGACTGTTTTTCGACCATCTTGCATGAATCGAGCATCAGTTTTTGTATATTAGATAAATGATTTGTAAGCATATTTTGTAGATAACATTTTTAAACGAATCTGAGCTCATTTTTTGCACTCAGGTAAATGATTTCATTTAGATTTAAACAATTCAGTTTCGCATAAGTACACAGTTTTTTTGTTTACATACAGTTAAATGTAAAAACAATTCTATTTTAAACAATTCACTTTATCATAAGTACAGTTTAAATGTCAACAGGTCTATTTTAAACAATTTAGTTTGGCATGTCAACAAATTTAAATGGTTCCAAGTATTGTTATGTATTACGAACAATTCAATTAAACATTAGTCATTTGTTTACTTAAAGTTAAGTGAGAAAACAGTTCTATTTCAAAAAAGGCAGTTTAGCACAACTACACTGTTAAAATGTCAAACAGTTCTATTTAACCCATAGATAGGAACCTACCACTTTGGGCAAGAGTAGACCTGTGAGTGATGGCAATGAAGGAGTACCCCGCATTCCCCAAAGATCCAGCATTACTGGAGCCTTACCATCAAATTATTTAGTGTTATATACAGGACACTCGTTGGGAGGGGGGTCTTACCCCTCTGTAGAGATGCAGTTAGTGTATTCTGCAGCCTCAGCCGACTGGGCCAACTGAAGATATTAGAAAAAATTGAGTCCATTCAGAGCACCGCACTACTAAAATGAGTTAGACTACTTACGAGAGTCGTAGAAATTTGAGAAAACTCACTGACATTCAGATTGTCACAGCAGACCACAGGATGGAAATGAAAGAAAAGCAAAAAGAGAGATAAGTACCTAAACCTTGCTAGATAACTAAAAAAACAACAACAAACAAACAGAAAAAAAAGACAAAACAAAACAAAAAAAAACAACTAAGGAACATAAAGTTGACGATGATACCAGATGTGGTCGGTACACCTGAGAAATCCTTAAAGGATTGGTAAAGGGACTGAAAGACTTGAAAATAAGAGGACCAGTAGAGGCCATCACTATTGAGATCGGTCAAAATACTGAGAAGAGTCCTGGAGACATGAGGAGACTTGCTGTCACTTAAACTCCATTGACACACCATCAATTAAGGCTGGTGTAAAAAATCCTCAAAGAAGTGAATAATAATAATAACGAATAGTTACATTAAAAAAAACAACAAATAATGTGATGACACATTCGAAAAAGGAAAATTCAACACACTAAAATGTTATCTAAATGCTTGATTGCCCTGTTGGCTTAGGTAGAATATACCGACTGCTTGTCTGCAGAGGAGGAAGACCACCTCCAACGAGTGTCCTGCATATGACATCAAAAAATCTGATGGTGAGGTTCTAGTGGGGAATGCTGAGTACCCCTTTATTACCATCGCTCCCAGTTCATCTCTGCCCGGAGTGATAGCACTTGATAAGACCCTATCTATGGGTTAAATAGAACTAAACTGTGTATTTGAGCGAAACTAAATTGTTTGAATTAGAACTGTTTTTAACATTAAAACTGTACTTGTGCTAAACTGAATTGTTTGAAATAGAACTCTTAATGTGTGTAAAGGTGGATTTGGCATTCATTACCTACAAATGGTTGATGGGCCATAAAATCAAACTAAACCAAACTAAATGCTTGAGTTAGATAGTTTTCATTACAGGATCACACACACACACACACACACGCACACACACACACACACACACATGTATATAATCCACTACTATTGAAAAGTCAGTAGGTCTTGAGATGTTGACAATCTTGAAATAAATACTTTCTGATGATGACCCCAAAGCCAAAACCGACCGAGAGTCGGAATCAATAATCTTATAAAATTTATTTACCAATGTTTATGTCTATTTTTTCTGTTTACTATTTATGTATACATATATATATATATATATATATATATATATATATATATACGATGGTGGGCTGAAATGCTTCTGGGCTCTAAAAGATGATGACGTCATATCTGGTGTTGATAACTTTCTTGACTACTGGGATTCAAGCACTGCAACACCGACGGAAGAAGTATGTAGGCCGCAAGGCGTACTTTGTTGAAAAATAAACCACATTTGGTTATATTTAATGAGAGTATCTTGGTCAGCCTGAGAACCTTTCAGCCGACCCTTGTATATGAAATCAATCAATCAATCAATTATTTAATGAATCAATCGACATAAAGACCGTACACAGTCAAATACGTAAAAAAAGCAACAGAAATTAAGATGAAAAGAAAATCCTCATATTTACCATTATTTTTTTAATATTTCATGGACTGCGTACTTCTGTCTGTCTCTCCGTTTTTATTTCTGTATCTCTGTTTCCCGCCCCCCTTCTCTTTGTTTACGTCTCTCTCTCTCTCTCTCTCTCTCTCTCTCTCTCTCTCTTTGAGACTATCTTTTTCGAAAACCCAATCGGTGTTAGATAGGAATGAAAGACCTATCACTTTTTGTCGAGACATAAAAGTAAAGTTGGCGATCTTAGCCGAGGGTGACCCGAAGGCTCCCTTTTTAATAGCAACTACACCGAGGTGTAGGGGAGGGCGCTACACCATTCCCTAGATTGTTCCACTTAACTCTTGATTCTTACCTTATAATGCTGAGTGTTAAGCAAGGAGACATCAAGTACTATTTTTGGAGTCTTTGGTATGACTCGACCTGGGATTGAACCCTGGTAATTGACTTATATTTTAATGAGTTGAAAATTCAATGAAAGCAATAGTTTGCTTTGTTTTCGATCACCTAATTCTATTCAACAGATAAGTTATTCAAGTAATAATCTGATGAAGCAAGGTCAAGAGAGTGAGGTGGATGGGGTAAAACTTCCCTATTCAGAATTAACGCTTTCTTTTTTGTATGCCTTTTGTAACTTGTAGTCTTATGTCATCCAAATGAACAGAGAAACTCACCTTTCAACAAAGACAGGTTTAGTATTTCCCATTGATGATATTATGACACAAAACAACACTTCATGATAGACGATGCCTTTTATATCCCACCAAACACAGAGAATCACCTTTTCAGAATATAACCCTGATTTTACTACTGGCATTTTACACACTGTCTCTTCGTCTGAATACGAGGGCAAGATTTCCCAACTAAAATTGATCGATGACATTTCTCGACACTTAAGATTTTATTTCTATAGACTGAACAAATATTCCTTGTTTTTATGAGTGACATCAATTCAAAAGTTATTCATCTTTATATTAAATATTCCTAAAAGGAAAGATGGAGGACCAGAATGATTTGGTATATGCATAACTCCGGCTGATATAATCAAGCAGGGATTTTAAAGCTATCGTAGTCCTATCTACCGGGCTTGGAATATGGTGACTGTATCCCCATAACTGGGTATTACTCCCCACCAAATAAATACATCTTTTAATGGAGGTGCCCGTGGTGTAATGGTTATTGTCGCAGGATATGGACTCGGCGACACGAGTTCAAATCCTGGACCTGACTGATTGTATTTCACATAGTACTAATACCCTTGGGAAAGGTATGAATCCAATTATTCTCCCTCCAGCTATGGTTAAATAGTATGACAGACAAGGTTCTTCAGCCTTGGTTGGGCAACTAGTCTAGGAGAAGGAAAACTCTGAATTCAAACCTGTTAAAAATTGACCTTGTGTCATATCCTGCCCGAGCGGAGGGGTTGGTAAATATGATAAATACATCTTTTATATAAAATTTTAATTTTCATTGCTAATGGTCCGGGAGACCTGGGTTCAATCCCCGGTCGAATCATACCAAAGACTTTAAAAACGGTACTTGATACCTACTTGCTTAACACTCAACAATATAAGGTACGTATCAAGGGTAAAGTGGAGCAATCTAGGGAAAGGAGTATCGCCCTCCTCTACACTTCGGTGTTGTAGCTCTTGAAAAAGGAGCCTTCTGGTCGCCCTCGACTACAGTCGCCAACTTTACTTACTTTACCGTGGTATTGCCTATCTTGTCGGACTGCATTTTCTGAAGAAGAGTAGGATACCACAAAAAGAGGCGTTCTTAGTATGACTCTGTACCGGTGAAGCTCCAATTCTGAAGATCTGGGGAATTTGGATTACCTCTTAGATTATCATTACTCCCATGTCGACTCTCATCTGGAGTGGTAGTGTTTGCTATTGTGTCCCTTCTATGACTGAAATAAAAAAAAATTCATTTTCGATTGTAAAGTAAAGTTGGCGACCGTAGTCGAGGTTGAACCGAAGGCTCCCTTTTTAATAGCTACTACACCGAAGTGTAGGGGAGGGTGCTACTCCATTCCAAAGATTGCTCCACTTTACCCTTGATCCTCACCTCATAGTGCTGAGTGCTAAGCAAGGTGGCATCAAACACCATTTTTTGAGTCTTTGGTATGACTCGACCTGGGATTGAACCCCGGTCTCCCGGACCATTGGCGAACACCCGACTCATTAGACCCAGTAAATAACCTCTTAAGAGCCTTTTCTTTGGTTTAGTTTCTTTTGTTCAATGGTATATCAAACTTTATGGGTTATTAAGGCCAAAATAATCCTTGTAGAAGAAAACTATTGCATGGAAGATGAGAGGGGTTCATACCTTTCCCAAGGGCATTATTCCAAAAGTGAACGTAATACTGCAAAAGGAGATCGATCTCGTTTACTTCGCGGCCGCAGTCCATTTGCCATTACAACACGGGGATTCCTGAACCTATAGGCATAAAATAACCCAAGACGAGTCGTTATACCGTTAAGATCGATCGATTAATCAATCGGACCATTATGATATTGGCGAGTCTTATCTGTTACACAATTATATGGTTTCAAGTAAGTATTCATTTATAATAATGTTATATAATTAAGGTAATGATTTTTTATATTAATCATTTTTCGTTAATTATATTTATTATTTAGTTTGGTAAAGCTTTTAATTACTCGGTGTCTCTTAGTTCATAGGCCATTGTCAGATGGGGCACTCTTACGCCCGCGCAGAAAGGATATGTGAATCATCATCTGTGATAATAACCCCCCAGACAGGAAATGAGGCTGGACGACCGTTGGAGTGAATTGAGTGGGTGCTTGACGTCATACCTGGAAAAGATGGTCCTGAGAATTCGAGGATTTTGAAAAGACGGGTAGTTGAGGTTCGACCGTTAAAGCGAGCGGTTGGGTTTTTCGGATCTGATCAAAGCAGATCAGTTTGGGTCTCGACCGGCTGAGATGGTTTGAGATCTTAGACATCACAAATGTGCCGTGTGAGGGATGGGTCAGCATATCATGGTTAGCATAGGCTTTATGATTTGTATTTCTATTTTCGTGTCGCCAAGGACTGAAGGTAGAAAGAAATAAACTCGTTCGTAAGGCCTGTATTTGTATTATTTTTGTTGTAATTGATATCATTATGGCTATACAACAACAACAACAACAACAATAATAATAATAATAGTGGGGATAGAGACGAAACCATCAATCACATAATAAACGAATGCAGCAAACTAGCACAGAATGTTGTTTAAATTTCAGAGACGAAGCTTGATGATTTTTATCATTAAGGGTTTTCGGACTATTGTCTTCATCTGTATTGTTATTTCTACAACGTTTCAGCCGATATGTCATCTGGCCTTCTTCGGGTGTTTGTCGAACTCGGGAACCTACACGGAACTTCGAACTACGTCCTTTATTGAAGCCTCGGGGATCGCCTGTTCTGATTCCGTTAACCTTAACTGGGTACAAGTGTTAAGAATTCCTATATTGTTACTCGCCTGCAGTCCGGATTGAACCTGCGACCTCCAGATGATTGTCTCCTTAGAAGCTTAGGAAACCAACGCCTATAACCGTTACGCTATGTGTCCTGCTGGCCGAAACGTTGTGGAAATTACAATAAATATGAATACAATAGTCCGAAAACCCTTAATGATAAAAAATAGCACAGAAAGAGTATAAGATTAGACACAACTAGGTGGGAAAGATGATCCACTGGGAATTGTGCAAGAAATTGAAATTTGATCATATAAACAAATGGTATAGTCACAACCCAGAATCTGTCCTAGAGAATGAGACACACAAACTCCAACGGGATTTTGATATACAAACGGATCACCTAATCTCAGCCAGACGACCAGACCTTATAATAATAAAAGAGAGAGAGAGAGAAAGAGAGAGAGAGAGAGAGAGAGAGAGAGAGAGAGAGAGAGAGCTTACAAAATTGTGGACTTTTCTTGTCTGGCGGACCAGTGAGTAAAATTGAAAGAAAGTGAAAGGAAGGATAAGTACCAGGACCTTGCTAGGGAATTGAAAAAAACTGTGGAACAAGAAAGTGAGTTATACCAATTGTAATTGGTGCTGTTTGTACAGTCACGGAAGGATTATTAAAGGGACTGGAGGACATAAAAATAAGAGGACGAATGGAAACCATCTAAACTACTACGTTATTGAAAACGGCCAAAATACTGAGATGAGTCCTGGAGACTTGAGGAGACTTGCTGTCACTCAAATTCCAGTGAAAAACCATCAGTAACGCTGGTGTGAAAAACTCCAATAATAATAAAAATAATAATTATAGACGTGATTGATTCGCACAAAACAGTATAATTTCAAGTATTCATATCCAATATCAATAAATTTAAACAAGATCTATTTAACCCTTGCACTTTTTGTTTAATTGCAGCTTTTATTTGTCTATAATTATTTATTTGCACATAGTTATATAGTTTCAAGTATTCCTATCTAATACAATTAATATGCAAACAGTTGTATTGTGTTAAGTATTCCGGGAGACCTGGCTTCAATCCCAGGTTACGTCATACCAAAGACTTTAAAAATGGTACTTGATGCCTCCTTGCTTAACACTCATCAATAGAAGGTACGTATCAAGGGTAAAGTGGAGCAATTCAGGAAAAGGAGTAGCGCCCTCTCCTACACCTAGGTGTAGTAGCTTTTGAAAAAAGAGCCTTCTGGACGCCCTTGACTACAGTTGACAACTTTACTTACTTTATATGATTTAAAGTGACTATTCCTATTCAGTAATAATCATTTGCTCGCACACAGTTATATAGTTTCAAGTATTCCTATCTAACACCAATAATTTGCAAGCAATTATATAGTTTCAAGTCACTAATAATAATAATAATAATAATAATCCTTAGCCAACTATTAAAGTTTAAAGTAACTATAGATACAAATAATTTGCACACAGTTATATAGTTTCAAGTATTCCTATCTAACACCTACAATTTGCAAGCAGATACTATCTGTGAGTTCAAAATAAAGTCGTACTATTACTTTTACTTTCTGACTGATACGCTTGGGAAAAGTATAAACACCTTATCCTCTTACCTATGAGTTAAATAGTACGACTACTGTCTTGCTACAAGGATGGCTTTGGCATTAAATAACCCACAAAGGTTGATATGTCATTAAAACAAAGATACCAAAGCCAACCTAGGAGTCTTCCACCATGTTTGTGACGCTTAAAATACACCGATTGTATCCTCTGCAGAAGGGTAACAGGTCCACAAGGGATGTTCTGTGTATGGCGCTAAACTGCGAAGAAGTTCTATACACCTAGTGTGTTTCTTGAATCTAAGACAAATAAAAACTGATGTCATTTGCAGAAATCCATGAACCCTAAATTTACCCGGCTCAGTCGGCTGGAGCTGTAGAATACACAGACTACTTCACTGCAGAAGGGTAAGACCACCAACGAGTGTCCTCGATATGACACTAAACAATCTGATAGTGAGGCCCCGGTAATACTGCAGCTTTGGGGAATGCGGAGTACTCCTTTATTGCCATCGCTCCCAGGTCCACTCTGCCCGGAATGGTAGCACTTGATTGGGTCCTATCTATGTGACAAATAGGACTAAACTGTATACTTATGTTAAACTGAATTATTTGGAATAGAACTGTTTTTGACAAACTGTATACTTATGCTATACTGAATTGTTTGAAATAGAACTGTTTATATGTATAAAAATGGATTTCACATTAAATAACCCACAATGGTTTATATGCCATAAAACCAAACCAAACCAACTAAATTTAAAACTATTCATAAGAGGACTGGATAATCCTGACGAATGCTGCGGGGAAAGGATGAAAATATTAGTCCAAACCAATTTTGTATAGACCATCATTTACAATGATGCAGTGTTTGCTGAAGAAACTTCTGCAGATGTCAGGCTCAGAGAAACTGTAAATTGTAGGAAAGGATATTTCCTTTCATTGGTAACAGCTAGATTCGACAGGGTGTTTGAGATGACGTCATTCATTTCCCAGGTGATAGTGATTCGTATAGAAAAACAAATATCGAATGGAAAGGTTCCACGAGCCACTGGGAGATGAATCGAAAATTTAATCTGAAACTTTTAGAAGAGTTCCTTTTTATATTCAATAGCAGAAAGGCGGGGATTATTCCCCTTGTTGATATTCTTATTCTTGTTTTTGTTACTCCACTTGGGATAATAAACTGTCACGTCGGTGAGGCTTAGAAAACGCTGACTGAATCCCCAGTAGGGGAGTAAGACTCCTCCCCCCAAAAGGGACGTCTTGAATATGACGCTTAAAATACACCGATTGTATCCTCTGCAGAAGGGTAACAGCTCCACAAGGGATGTTCTGTGTATGGCGCTAAACTGCGAAGAAGTTCTATACACCTAGTGTGTTTCTTGAATCTAAGACAAATAAGACTAGATATAAAGTTCTGGGAAATGTGGAATACTATTTATTGGCACTACTTAATGGTTAGAGTGTTCATCAATGGCCCGGGAGACCAAGGTTCAACCCCAGGTCGAGTCATACCAAAGACTCAAAAAATGGTACTTGATGACCCCTTGATTAACACTTAACATTATAAGTTACGGATCAAGGGTAAAGTAGAGTAACCCAGGGAAATGAGTAGCGCCCTCCCATACACCTCGGTGTAGTAGCTATCGAAAAGGGAGCCTTCTGGTCGCCCTCGACTATGGTCGCCAACTTTACTTTTTTATCATTAGTTACTTGAAACGATGTAACTGTAATTTCTAGTATTAGATAGGAATACTTGATCCCATATAACTGAAAATTATTTTGGTATCTTTGTTTAAATGGCATATCACATTTCGTGAGTTATTTCAGGCATCCTTGTAGAAGAACAGTAGTGGTACTATTTACCCCATAGCTGGGAGAAAAGGGGGTTCATATGTTTCCCAAGGGTATTAGTCTAAAAGTGAATGTTATAATGCGACTGGAGATAAAACTCGTTTACGACGATGTCGCAGTCCAGTACGTTTGTTCCTACGCCACGAGGACCCCACCTGTAAATTATTTGTTATTAGAATAGTTAGTTAAAGTTATAATTATCTACTCCCTTATTTTTTTTCCCTTATTGCCTTTTTAGCAAGACGGTTTTAATGTTTTCAACATCGCTGCCCACAATGAATTCCCATTTCTTTCTCGATCTCTCGTTTCTTCTTCATGTTGGCCGGTGACTCGGATACCATAAGACAATCACACGGGTCCAACAATGTAAAGAATCATTATTTACTAAAGATTGTTTTTAGTTTCTAAAAACCATATAACACTATGTAAACAAAAGTGACAATTATTTGATAGACATCAGCGAAGTCGGTGGTAGCTGTAGAAGTAGCCGACGCACCTTTGTAGAGGGGTGAATGTCCTGGATAAGACACTAAACTGCATCTGATGTTGAGGCTCTTGTTCTGGAACTTTTTAGAATGTTGAGTACGCCTTTATTATCATTGCTCTAGGGTCCACTCTAACCCCGAGCAGTAGTACCTGTTATAGTCCAATCTGTGGGTCAAATGGAAATATCTAATAACTTTCTATACTTTAAACCATTTAACCGTGAGTAAATAAAGTACTGTTAAACTGAACTATTAGTAATTCACAGCAATATTTGGAATTTGTGTGTAAATAAAATTATTAGTGTTAGATAACAGTACTTGAAATCATTTAATAAAACTATTTGTGTTAGATTGCAATGTTTGAAACTATTTGACTGTAAATAAATGAGTCCCAGATCGTTTAAAAATTGTTACCTACAAATTATTCATTGATATATATATATATATATATATAAAGATTATTTGGCATCAAATAACCTACAATGGTTGATACGCTATAAAACTTAACCAAACCAAATCTTATTAATCTGATATATATGTATAAAGTGGATTTGGCATTAAATAACATACAAAGGTTGATATGCCATAAACCCCAACCAAACAAAATCATATATATATATATATATATATATATATATATATATGTGTGTGTGTGTGTGTGTGGTTAGGCAGCAGTCTTTCATTTAAGCATGTTCGATTAAATAATAAAAACACATTTTGTTTTTATTAAGATCCTTTCAAGTTTCCCGATAAGTGTCTTGGTTTCTGGTTGGAATTGGTGGATGAATTTACCAAAATTGTCCCGAGCGCTCTCCCATCTTTCATATACCATCATCAGGAGATGTTTGCATGTATAAAGAGTGCTTTTAAATAGTTTTGAAAGTTTTTAGTTTTTTTAGAGCATAACAAAATTACGTAAACGCAGAGTTGGATAAAACTGAGATGCTGATGAATTTAAAAACAGAACGCTACCAACGGAAATAGAATATTATCAAGAAATATGGAATATTAAAAAAATCAAAAACCAAACAAGACACCCCCCCACAAAAAAAATAAATGCATTCAAAAACATTGTCGCTATTTTCAAAATTAATTCTATTGATTTTAGGTTTTTTTTTATATGTAGGGCTTCTTGGATTTGTAATCGTAGCTTATTCATTTCGTGTGCTGGAATTTTTCGAAATTTTAATTTGGAAATAGAATTGGTTTTTAAGATGTAAGGCTATGAAGTTAGGACCATTAAGGTGCGTTGTAAGCCGTCTAGAAAGAGTTGTAGTGTTAAGACCAACATACGCATTATTTTCTTTGGAAACACTGTCCCCCAGGGGACATTTGGACATATATACGACATTTATCCTATCAAGAAGTTCCGTGGAGAGGGAAGAGTTATTGGAAATAATTAGGTTGGAGGTTTTTAATTTGTTGTAGTAAATGATGTCTTACTTTTTTAATAGGATCGTTTGGGAGAACATTTTTTGGATAAGGTTTTATATATATATATAAAGATGATTCACCATTGAACAACCGACAATTGTTGATATGCCATAAGACTCAACTAATCAACCAGCGTAAATAGAAACAGTTTCTTGAAACCATATAATTATTAGTATAAGATATAAACCATATAATTATTAGTATAAGATATAAACCATATAATTATTAGTATAAGATATAAACCATATAATTATTAGTATAAGATATAAACCATATAATTATTAGTATAAGATAGGAATACGTGAAACCAAACAATTGTGTTTAAATTGTTTATATTAGATAGGAATACTTGATATATATATATGTTGAAGAACAACTATAAAAACATATATAACCGGTTAGATATCTATGGGTCAAATAGAAATATTTAATTATTTAACTGTGTGCAAATAGAACTGTTTCCGGTAGATTGTAATACTTGAAACCATTAAACTGTGCAAACAAATGATTGATTTTAAATAGAATTATTAGTATTATAGCAATTTTTAAAACTCTTTAACTGTGTGCAAACAATAAATCGCAACGCATAAAACCATTTAATAGTGTGCAAACAAATGAGTTCTAACAGATTTAAAAAATAAAGGTAATTACAAAGTATTCAACCTATCTATCTATCTATCTATCTATCTCAGTCTGTTTGTAAGTTTGAGTTTACCCAACCTATCTGCCAGAGAGATACAAAGTCAATTTTTTAGGCAGGGTACAGCTGCTTTGAATTCAAAGGTTTCCTTCTCCTCGACTTGTTGCCTTACAAAGGATAAAGAAATAGCGAGCCCTAATATTTACTTACAGATGGGGGAAGAACACATGAATTCACGTCTTTTCCAAAAGCACGAAGTGAAACAAAAACAGTCCCATTCAGGGTGTGAGCTCGGATCACTGATTCCATTTCTTAAGATGATAACAGTTAAACTGACCATGCATCCAGTATGTATGTATGTATGTATGTATGTATGTACCTAGTTATCTGAGTCTCTTCCTATCTATCTACAAAAATGGCTTCAGAATTAAATAACCTATATAGGTTAATAAACCATTAAACAAAGAAAGCATATCTATCTATCTATCTATCTATCTATCAACAAAGACGGCTTTGAAATTAGATAACCTATGTAGGTTAATATGCTATTCAATGAAGAAACCGAACCAATCATATCTATCTATCTATCTATTTGGTTGCATGCGTGTATTGACAAAAAAGCTATTTCTGTTCATATATGAGCTATAAATCAAAGTAAATCGATTGTTACAATTATTTTCCGAAAATGAAGCCTCCACCCAAACGGATTACTCCCTACAACATAAATAAAGAGAACGAACTCCAGTCTTTTTTATAATCTTAATAGTAACGGGCGCCTCTGGTGGTGTAACGGTTAGCAAGCGAGACTAGCAAACCTACACGAGTGAGTTCGAGTCTCATTGGGCGCCCCATTCATTCGGCCTTGTGCCACATCGAAGCAAAGAGCTTTGTAAATTATTATAATCTTAATACTAACCTTTTATAGTAACCTTTTATAGTAACCTTATTATAATCTTAATAGTAACCTTTGGTGGTGTAACGGTTAGCAAGCTTGACTAGCAAACCTAGACGAGTGAGTTCGAGTCTCATTGAGTGTACCATTCATTCGGCCTTGTGCCCCATCGAAGCAAAGAGCTTCGTAAATTACTATAATCTTAATAGTAACACTAGTACTAATATCAGGGTGTTACTTTGCGAGATCAGCACAAGTTGGTGCATTTACAATGCATTTACAATGCATTTACTGGCTCAGTTGCCTGGGGCCGTAGAATACATAGACTACCTCTCTGTAGAGGGGTAAGGCTCCCCCAACGAGTGTCCTAGATATAACACTGATGGTGAGGGACTGTAGAATACATAGGCTGCCTCCCTTTAGAGGGGTAAGACTCCTCCAACAAGTGTCCTAAATATAACATTGATGACGAGGGACTGTAGAATACATAGGCTGCCTCCTTTTACAGGGGTAAGACTCCCCCAACGAGTGTCCTAAATATAACATTGATGCCGAGGGACTGTAGAATACATAGACTGCCTCTCTGTAGAGAGGTAAAGCTCCCCCAACGAGTGTCCTAAATATGACACTGATGGCGAGGGACTGTAGAATACATAGGCTGCCTCTCTGTAGGAGGGGGTAAGACTCCTCCAACGAGTGAACTAAATATGACACTGATGGTGAGGGACTGTAGAATACATAGACTGCTCTCAGTAGATGAGTAAGGCTTCCCTAACGAGTGTCCTAAATATGACACTAAACAATCTGATAGTGAGTTCCTCGTAATTGTCAAGCTTTGGGGAATGCAGAGTACCCCTTGATTGTCATCGCTCCCAGGTCCACTCTGGCCAGGAGTGGTTGCACCTGATAGGGTCCTCTCTATAGGTCAAATAGAACTGTTTGAGATTTAAACTGTGTACTTCTGCTAAACTATTTGATCATTTAACTGTGTGTAAACAAAAGACGGATATTGTTTTTTAGTGCTAGATAGTAATACTTGAAAATATTTAACTGTCCATAGACAGATGATTAATACTAAATCGAATTATCTTTATTTGATAGAAGTAACTGAAAACACTTAACTGTGTACCGAAAAAATGAGCTGAAACTCGTTTAAAAATGTTATCTACAAAATGTGTTTATCATATATGTATTAAAAGATTTGGAATTAAATAACCTACAATGGCTGATCATATTTACCCAACCCCTCCGCTCGGGCAGGATATGACACAAGGTCAATTTTTTTAAGCAGAGTTTAACAGGTTTGAATTCAGAGTTTTTCTTCTCCTAGACTAGTTGCCTCTCCAAGGCTGAAGAAACTATTCTGCCCTACTATTTACCCATAGCTGGAGGGAGAATAATTGGATTCATACCTTTCCCAAGGGTATTAATGCTATGTGAAATGCAATCAGTCTCATCCAGGATTTGAACTCGTGGCGTTTTATCCATTTCCTGCGACGATAACCATCACATCACGGGCACCTACAATGGCTGATATGCCATAAAACCCAGCCCATCAATGCATTTGCATTCTTAAAAAATCTATAGCACTTGATTGAAACAGAAATATCGCGCAAAAACAGGCATTCTATTAGCACAAACAACAGGCCATACCTTCAATGACAATATTAGTCTGTTTATTTCTCTCTCCCCCCTCTCTCTCTCATGCTAAGATTAACAATGGCTCTGGGATAGGATGACCGATTGACTAAAAATTAGCCGGGTTTTGATCCCAGCAGGAAGCATCTTGTGGGTCTAGCCACACTGAAGAGTTGTGATACAACGAAACAGTCTGTCTGCAGAGGACCATATATATATATTAGTTCGTTGTTGGCTGATCGTTGTTGAGGGTGACCCGAAGACTCTCTTTTTAGTAGCTTCAACACCATGGTGTAGGGAAGGATGATAATTCTTTTCCTGGATTGCTCCACTTACCCTTAATCTGTACCTTATAATGTTGAGTTTTAAGCAAGGAGGCATCAAGTATCATTTTTAGAGGGATAAGACTCCTCCAACGAGTGTCCTGATATGACACTCAAGAATATATGATGGTGAGACTCCTGTAATGCTCGAACTTTGGGCAATACAGGGTACTCCATCATTGCATCGCTCTCAGGTAGTGAAAGCACTTGATAGGGTCCTATAATGGGTCAAATATAATTGTTTGATATTTAAACCGTAAGCAAACAAATAACATATGCTTAATTGAATTGTTAGAAATTGAAATTTTTGATCATTTAACAGTGTGTATCTACAAAATGTGCAAACAAATATATTTGATATATATGCAAAAAACAGAATTTGGCATCAAATAACCAACAATGGTTGATATGCTATAAAACCAAACCTAACCAAATCTATCTATCTATCTATCATTATTTTGTGAGATCGGCTCAAATTGATGCTAAAAAGACCGAATGTATTTGCATTCTTCTAAAATCCAAGTCACTACATGTAAACGGAAATATCGTACTAACACACAGGTATTCTGTTAGCCCGAACATCAAGCCCTCCCTTGATTGACAATATGCCGGTTAGAAGTGATCGGAAAACTGCCGATCACCCCCGCTTCGATTTCTCTTTTTAGTTGAACGGCAAGTTGAAAGCGAGGAGAGTCGTAATCCGTCGTTAATCTTCTTAAGCCGGATAACTATAGAGAGGAGACGCCGGTCCAATCGATTGAATCTATTTTAATGGCAAGCGTGACAAAGCCCTTCCCAGGAATTTTAAAAGCATAAGAATAAAAGACAGAGTGTGAGTAAAGTGGGTGAGTCAGTCGAGAAAATGGCAGATTTGGAAATAAGATTCGCTTCTTCTAGTTCTGACACGGTGTTCGTCACCCAGAATCGATTTGAATCAAGTTCTTGAGGCGTTTATTTGGCACTAGTAAATATAGAACTCTTGTTCCTTACAATCAATAACTGACTCATTTAAAGGATCTCGAAAATCAACCTTCGACTTCTGTTTATTTTTCTAGTTTCTATCGATCTTATCAATCCACTCATCAATCTATAGTTGTCGTTACTTTCTTTTTTTGTTTATCTTTGACTAAGATTCTCATTAGGTCTGTCTGTTTGTCTGTCTGTATTTCTGTCGGTATGTAGCCTTAAACTAGTAAAAACGACGCTTCATTGCAAGTAATGCCCCTAATACTCTGATATATTCTGAAAGAATAAAGCAGTTTCCAGTCAGATTTGCTTGTGAAGGATTATTTTGTGGGACTGCTATTTATTTTTTAAATTTTCGTTATAACGAAGAAAGAATAATTTCGAAATAGAAGCAATTATATCATTATGGACCATTGTTACGAGTGGAATCCAACAAGTTAAATCATCATCTGGTGTATTGCTAAAAATCTCATCTTATAGCAAACTATATATATATATATATATATATATATATATATATATACATATGGTTGCCATTAGCGTAATGCAAGGCTCTTCATATGAATCGAGGTCTCGGTAGCCGTTAAGCGGATATATGTAAACAAAAACAATTGTGATACATAAGTGTTTAAATTTCCTTCGCTTGTGCTCGTGGCTGAGTGGTAGAATTTTGGATTGGCGTTTGAGTCAACGGGGTTTCGATCCCAACTTCGGGAATCTTGCCTGTCTAGCCACACTGACAACTTCTGATAGAACGAAACAGGTCTGTCTGTGTATGACTATATATATATACGTATGTTTGATTGAACAATAAAGACGCATTTTGTCTATATAATTCAATTAGGATCCTTACAAGTTTCCTCACAAGGTTTTAGGTTGGAGTTGGTAGATGAATATACCGAAATTGTCCTGAGCGCTTTCGGACCTTTCTTAGGCCATCATCAGAGGTTGTATGCGCGTGTAAAGATTTTTTTTTTTTTAAAGATCTTAGGTTTTTGCAAAAATTACCTAAACGTATAGTTGGATTAAACTGAGATGCTGATGGCATCAAACGAATTTAAAACAAAACGCTATCAACGGAAATAGAATATTATCACAAGAAATAGAATATTCAAAAAAAAAAAAAAAAAAAAAAGGACTAAAGGCATTTCAAAACATTGTCGCTATTTTCAAAGTTAATTCTATTAATTCTAGGTTTTTTTTTATACGTAGGGTTTCTCGGATTGGCAGTCGTAGCTTATTTATTTCGTGTTGAAAATTCTAGTCGAAAACACAAGTATAAAAGCTTTTAGTTATGTTTTCAACAAGAATTTTTCAAAATTTAGATTTAAAAAAATTTATACAGACAAAATGCGTCTTTATTATTTAATCAAACATGCTTAAATAAAGGGCTGGTGTTCAACTACACACACACACGCGCACACACACACACATACACACATATATATATATTAATATATAGTATGCATTTTGTGGTACGTACAGAATTTAAACAGTGCTTTCGAAAGTGTATGCATATTAAGTTAAATATTCTAAAAAAGATTTAAATATTTTTAGATATTTTGGAATTTTTAGATATTTTAATCGTTTTTTAAATGTTTTCTGTTGATATGAATACATTTTTTAATAAACAGTGCTCAATATCAGTGATAGAGCATACGTATCTAAGTTAGGTCTAATGATCGCATTGTCAAAAAACTGACCGTCACTAAGCATCGTTGACTCTGTGTCTACGTTATCCCCACCCACTTGAGTAAAAGAGAAATATTACACAAAAGACATACATTCTTTTGGTACGAACAACAAGCCCTCCCTTGACTGACAATATTAGTCCGTTTATTTTCTCTCTCTCTCTCTCTCTCTCTCTCTCTCTCTAACTTGTGCTGAAAATGACGATGGCTCTGGGGTAGGATGACCGATTGACTAAAAGTCAACCGGGTTTTTATCCCAGCTTGAAGTATCTCGTGGGTTTAGCCACACTAAATAGTTGTGATACAACGAAACAGTCTGTCTTTGAATGACAATTCATATATATATATATATATATATAATTCTATTTGTCTATAATCATTTGTTTGCGCATAGTTTAAGACATCAAGTATGCCTGTCTAATAAAAATCTTTTGCATCGTTGTGCAGTTTCAAGTATTCCCATCTAATAGCAATTATTTATTTGTATTATCAAATAGAAATAGTTTCTTTAAAACATAATAATTTGTTTGTACACAATCATATAACTAACAATAATTTTCCTTTGCAAACCATTGTAGATTCAAGTTATTGTTTTTAATACACATTATGTGCCTACACAGTTTCATGGTATCGTGTATTCCAATACTAATGTAGATAATCTTTTAATAGAACTTCAAGTGCTCCAATCTAATACAAATAATTTTTATGGAATCAAGTATTGCGATCTAATCCAAATAATTTGCACAGAGTTATATGGTATCAAGTATTCTAATCTAATACTAATAATTTGCATTCAGTAACATGTTATCAAGTATTTTTTTTTATCAAATACAAATAATTTGTACACAGTCATATGGTATTAAGTATTCTTATCTAATACAAATAATTTGCACACATTTGTATTGTATCAAGTATTCTTATGTAATACAAATAATTTGCACACAGTTATATGGGTCATGTATTCTTACCTAATACAAATAATTTGCACAGAGTGATATGGTATCAAGTATTCTTATCTAATACAAATAATTTGCATTCAGTTACATGTTATGTATTTTTATCTAATACAAATAATTTGCACTCAGTTATATGGTATCAAGTATTCTTATCTTATACAAACAATTTGCACATAGTTGTATTGTATCAAGTATTCTTATCTAATACAAATAATTTGCTCTCAGTGACATGTTATCAAATATCTTTATCTAATAAAGTAAAAAAGTGATGTTGCCGATCTTGTTCGAGGGTGACCAGAAGGCTACCATTTCAATAGCTACCACATCGAGGTGTAGGGGAGGGCGCTACTCCATTCCCTCGTTTACTCCACTTTACCCTTGATCCTTACTTTATAATGCTGGTTGGGCAACCAGTCTTAGAGAAGGAAAACTCTGAATTCAAACCAGCTGTACTCCGCTTAAGAAAACTGACCTTGTGTCATATCCTATTTGTGATGGAGGGGTTGGGTAAATATATACCCCAGTGACACACCTTTATGGGTGGAGTCTCTCTCCAATGCAGAAGTTGCTGTTTTTATATCTTAAGCGTCGTCCATTGGGCGGTGATCTAATGTTAGTCAATAAAACCCAGAAAGTATACAACACGCCCGCATGAAAGTTTTGTTTTCATTACAGACATTTATTTCTCCAATCAATATATTTTTGTGCATCCAATGTGTGTCCGTCGATAGGAAAAAAAAAAGAACGCAGCAAGAACGTCCCATTAACAAAACTGTTATCTAAATGTAAATAACAATTCCTGTTGCTTAACGGAAAAAAATCACAGCAAAAATAAACATTCCCATTTTTCAATATGGAGCCCTGATAACAGGGTTTAGCCGGTTGCAATTCATTCAAAGTTTTCTTGGAAATCGTAACTTTTTCTTTTCTTTTTTTTTTGGACAGAAGAAGGAAAAAAAAGATTCGATTTTTGTCAAGCAGGTAAAGTCTCACATCACATATTACACATGATTGTTGCACGTTAAGCAAGAAAAAAATGAATAAATAAACCAATATCCCAAGACATTTTAGACTGTATATTAGGAATGGGAAAAAATATGGAATACAATTTCCTTTTTCATCGGTAAAAGTTATCGGTATATAATCTCTGACTATTTCCCCTGCCCTTTTCGGTAAATTTAACTTTCTGGATCTAATCTAAAATGGCCGCCCGCTTTATAATAACAAATTTCAACGCCAATTATTCTATAAGTTCATTTTGCGTACATGGAATCTCATGACACCTTAAACCGACGTATTTGGCGCTGGAAGCACTCAATTTCAATTTATCTGAACTTAGTGAACAGATTTTTCGCTAATAGTTTGGAAAGTTAGAAAAATTGTTAACCAAGAAAGTGACAGAGTATCTTATTAATTAGAGCATCAACAACCAGAGGGAATCGAAGAATAACTGATTGAGGAGAAAAGTAGTGATGATTTTTGTTATTGAAATTTATAGTGTACTAATGAGACTACAGGTACCTCTTGTGGTGTAATAGTTAATGAGCTATGCTAATAAAACCAATTCTCGTAAGTTCGATTCTACTTAGTACCCTACACTTCTACCCTTGCCTCAAATCTAATATAAGCTTAGTAAACAAGAGCATCTCACATGCAGTAATGATAGTCGAGTAAACTATTGACATAAGTTTATCACTGGAAACTTTATACATCAGGCTTTGTGCTATACTAGGCTAAACTTAGGAAATAATGACTAATAAAGCAGCATTGTATTCTGTGATGTAAATCATTTTGATTGATTTCTGGAAACAGTACCTTACAAAATAGCAGCTGTATGGACACTTACCTCCTATCCTTTAAACCATCCAAATAAGACGAGTGAGTGAAGTAAGGTCCAAATTATAAACGACGTTCTCCCATGGGTACCTATACATGGACACTCTAGTGTTTATCGACCAGAAAAAAATCTTGCATTCACCAGCTCTCTATGGACACTAGATGCCGTCAAGAAGACCTACTACGGTCTACAGAGATGTATTATGAGATAAATTCAAGGAGATTCATGGTGTCACTTCAATGATGAGTTCATATACTTGTTGCTCTGCTGAAGGGTAAGACCCCCCCAGCAAATGTCCTTTATATGACACTAAAGCCTCTGATGGTGAGGCTACAATCCTGAAACTTTGAGGAGTGTGGAGTACCTCTTCATTGCTTTTACTCCATGATCCACTCGATCCGAATTAGAAATAACTGTTAGTATCCGATCTATGGGTTAACTGTAAGTAAATTACAGATGTTAGATAGAATCTTTCGTGTTGGATAGCAATAATTGAAACCATCCAACTCTACAAACGAGAGACTAATGTTAAATAGAATTATAAGTACGGATTATAAGTATTATGTGTACGAATAATTGATAGATGTTTAATAGAATTATTAGTGTTAATAGCAATACATTTATAGAGGAAGAATAATATTCGGGGACGTTTCGACGGCCTAACACCGCCGGCTTATGAATATACATTTTTGCACGCACACACACGTACAATGCAAATATGGCCATACAGTACTCGTATAAAAGATACATAAGCGGCAGTCAATTGCAGTACGGCAGTTGTTGTACTTGTTGCCCCCAGGGGACACCTCTGGTGATGTAATGGTTAGCAAGGTAGACTGGCAAACCTACAAGAGTGAGTTCGAGTCTCATTGGGTTCCCCATTCAGCCTTGTGCTACATCTGAGAAGACGCTTTGTAAAATATTGGTTGTTGTCCCGCGGTCCAGTTGTCGACTAGACATCGCACTGTACGCACCTCCAACGCTCCAGTTAGATTACAACAAATATTGCCGACCTCAGCCAACCCAACACACATACATGAAGTAAATTTGGCGACCTTAGTCTTGGGTGACCCGAAGGCACCCTTTTCAATAGCTAGGGGAGGGCGCGACTCCATTCCCTGGATTGCTCCACTTTACTCTTGATCCTTATCTTATAATGCTGAGTGTTAAGCAAGGCGGCATCAAATACTATTTTTTGACTCTTTGGTCGGACTCGACCAAATATTGAACCCTCGTCTCCCGCACCACTCTACTCATTAGACCAACGGCCCGGTCAACATACATAAAAGTATTTAAATGTGAGCAAATAAAACTTTATGATAGTAATACTTGAAACCCCTTCACTACATACAAAGAAATGATAATATGAAATAGAATTATTAGTGATAGATCGCAATACTTGAAACAATTTAATCATGTGTAAACAAATGAACTTTAACTCATTTAAAAATAAAATTACCCACAAAGTATTCAGTTACAAATCATTAATGTATACACATTTAATTTCGTACAAAGAAATGACTGATGTTAAACTTAATTGTTAGTGTCAGCGATACTTGAAGCCATTTAACTGTGTCCAAACAAATGAACTCTGGCTTGTTTAAAATGTTACCAACAAAGTGTATCATAGGATCAACGTTTTGAGCTGGAAAGAAAGAAGTTCGCAGAAAAAGAAATACTCAAACTCGAAGGTAAGGGAAGAAAATATAGCAGTCGTTTTTATTCAGCTATGATCACTGCAACTCGAAAAGTTTCTTCTTCTCCCTTCCTCTCGGTGGTGACAGGGTGTGTGTGAGAGCTGGCTGTTTGACACACGCCTGTCACAGCAGATATGTCGTAGCAGACCGGGGTAGGACGGGTCGGGGCCTCTGGAACCTTTGACGCACCCGTTTTGACAACTGCCTTCAACTCTGCCAAAATCTCATTACTTGTTTTCTTATATAGAGATTTTGGGGAACAAATCGAAGATCCTCGAATGTTCAATGTCACTAGGGAAACACGTAATGATACATCTGTGATTATTTCAAAATCACGTCTAACTTTGCAGGTCATTCTGCCCGCACGCGCTAGTCTTGTGACTCCTTCACTGATTGACGACAGCGCCCGTCCGTAATATTACAAAAGTATTCTTTTACAAATGATATTTTGTTCAGTTGGCTGGGGCTGTAGAATACACCGACTGTTTCTCTGCAGAGGGGTAAGACCCCACCCCGCAACGAGTGTCCTGGATATGACATTAAACAATCTGATGGTGAGGTTCCAGTAATGATAGAGCTTTGGGGAATGCGAAGTACCCCTTTATTGCTATCGCTCTTAGGTCCACTCTGGCCGGGCGTGGTAGCACCTGATAGGGTCCTATCTATGTTTAAAATAGAATCAAACTGTGTACTAATGCTAAACTGAATTGCTTGAAGTAGGACTGCTTTGAGATTTAAACTGCGTACCAATTCCAACATGAATTGCTTAAAACAGAACTGTTTTTGTAAAAAATGGATTTGGCATTAAACAACATACAAAGGTTAATATGCCATAAACCCAAACAAACAAACAATGGTTTGGTTTCTTTGTTTAATGGCATATCAACTCTTTTTAGGTTATTTAAAGCGAAAGCCATTCTCCTAGAAAAACAGTACTGGTACTATTTAACCCATAGCTGGGAGGATAAGGGGGTTCATACCTTTCCCAAGGGTATTTGCCCGAAAGTGAACTTAATAGCGCGACGGGAGTTCGAACTCGCGTACTGCGATTCCGCTGTCCATCGCTTTAACCATTACACCACGAGGACACCCCAAACAATGATATTGGTATCATTGAAGTAAATAAGGATGGTTCCCGTGGCGTTATAATAGATTAGAAAACTATTACAATTACTAGTTGGCTGGGTGGGGGCTGTAGAATACACCGACTGCTTCTCTGCAGAGGGATAAGAAGCCACTAACGAGTGTCCTGGTGGCCTATTCTGTTAGGGCAGTGAAAGTACCGACTGCTTCTCTGCAGAGATGTAAGACCATCCCAATGAGTGTCCTGTATATGACACTAAACAATCTGATCGTGAGGTTCTAGTAATGCTGGAGCTTTGAGGAATGCGGAGTACCTCTACACTGCCATTACTCCTAGGTCTACTTTTGACATTTAAACTATGTACTTTTGCTAAACTAAATGGTTTGAAATGGAACTATTTTTGCATTCTAAACTGAATTGTTTGAAATAAAACTGTTTGTCTATAATGAATAGCTTGAAAGAGAAATATTTTTCACAAATAATCTGTAATTATGCTAAACTGAAGTGTTTGAAATAGAGCTGATTATTTCTATAAAAATGGATTTGGCATTAAATAACTTACAAAGTTTGATATGCCATTAATCAATGGAAGCTTCCATTGCCAAGCAGAGAAGTTACCTCCACCGATAATATAAAGGAGCCTAGCCCTCGAAGAGAGAATTTGGTTTTCTGTATTCGTTTAATACTGAAAAAATAATTCAGTGGCACTACTACTACTACTACTACTACTACTTTGTCAACTTTACATCTACAATTGTTTGTTAATAACTTTGTCCAAATAGAATAAACATAACTGTGTGACAATACCCCCTCGTCACCTCGAATACGTCAACTTCTTTAAACCATTTCACTTCTTGGCCGGTGGTCAACTAGTGGTTCCGATAGGGGCATGGCACATTTCTTCATACCTACAAGAAATACAATCAAGGGAGTGGGAGGAAAGAACAAAGAACAAATGAACAATATGAGCTTGGGTTAACTCAAAGTGCAAGAAGAGGAGTTATGTAACATTGCATTCCCCTGTGCATATGTAGACTAACGCTAGCGTGGATTTCTAGCGAAAATTCTACAACCCACGAGGAGTGCTGACTCATCTTGACTGGTCTTCCCTCACTGCTGCTGGACTCTCTCTCTCATGCCGGTGTCGACTTCCCACTCGCATCACCCTTCGCCAACTGCCTTCTCTCAGTTCCTTTTTCCAACTTTCTCTGGCGTTCCCTTCCTACGTCGAGATCCCCGTCTCAGGCCTTTGTTTGGTTTCGCGCCAAAAAAGACAAAGGGATCGTCTTCTTGGCGGACCACCTACATAGTGTTACAACTGTGAATGTATGCCATTCTAATTGATTTTTATACAAGATCATGGAAGGCCGATTTTGATCATTTAGAAAGCTGCAGGTTACCCGACGCATAACCTAGGAGGCACAGGCGCCTCGGGCGGTCAAATTGTTTGAAAGTTAGAGTAATAAACCTTCACGAGTGAGTTCGAGTCTTAATGGGTGCACTATTCATACGGCCTTGCGCCGCATCTAAGCAAAAAACATAGTGAATTACTATTTCAAATACTTATTGGGTGCCTCGGGTGGTGTAATGGTTAGCAAGCTTGACTAGTAAACCTTCACGAGTGATTTCGAGTCATATTGGGTGCACCATTCATACGGCCTTGTGCAGCATCTAAGCAAAAAGCTTAGTAAATCACTAAGCCTAGAGGCAATGCTTCGAGTAACTGTTATCGTCCTAGGAAATGAGACTTGAGTGCAAATCCCGACGAGACTGTTATCGTTTCTTATTACGTTTATGTCTTTGGGAATTGCATGGATCCATATGTTATTCCTCCCAGAATGGGTTCTTTAACCTTGATTAGGAAAGAAAAGAACTTTCGAGGATCTTTGAGCGATTACCCTATTCCCTTCCGGCTCTTATCTGGTTTTATCTTAAAAACTCTCCTTTTTATTTTGATATCCGGAATTTATTTTCTGTTTTGTCATTAATTCACTTCCGGTACTCAATTTCGTATTTTCATTTTCAATGGCAAATTAAAAAACCCACAACAAATTCGCTGGATGTTCACTTCAAATTTCTTAAAACGATTCTTTTGTATTGAGTCATAAATAATTTCCGTTTTAAAAAGGAAGTTAAAATTACGCATTTCAAATTTCCAGTGTTTCGAACGTAACCTGAAATTACCTGATTAAAGAGTGGCTTCATCGGTGATTCTTAGTTCCGTTGTGAAAAAGTGTGCATCATAATTTAATGTATAAGCTCACGTCTCTGAAAGTGAAAGTGAAAGTGTATACGATCTCACGCCTCTAAAATAGAGCAAGTGAAAGTGCATATTCAACATGTAATGTCGGAGTTTGAGAATAACAAAAACGTTACAGAAACAACTTAAAATTAGTAATATTTATGGCCCAGTTGGTTTTATGATATATCAACCTATGTGGATTATTCTATACAAAATCCGCTTTATAAATACACACACATATATATATATATATATATATATATATATATACGAGGATCATTAAATAAGTTTCCAGACTTTTTTCGTATGGGCACTTTTGTTGATATTGCACACATGAAACTCTAGTCCCCTTCGAAGTAATCTCTTCCGGCAGCAATGCACTTGTTGTACCGTTCCAACAACTTCTTCAAGAGCCCATGGAAGTCCTCTTGTGTGAGCGTGTCAATGACCTTCGTCACAGCCTCTTTCATCTCCTCAATTGTCTCATAACGACAGCCTCTGAGCTTAGGGAATAAGCAAAAGTCACCGGGAGCAAGGTCTGGACTCTACGGAGGCTGAGGATCTGTCTTGATGCCCATCTTGGTCAAATAGTCTGTGACAAATAGTCTGGAGTTGTGAACTGGTGTATTGTCCTGGTGGAAATGCCACTGATCCGATTTGAAGAGTGCTGGGCCTCTTCTCTAGGAATATCTTCCTGAACTCCCTTAAAATCTCAACATAGTAACCCTAACCCTAACCCTTTGGCCAATTAACCCTGGTGTATTGACTTCCCTACTCCTCCCACACCTCTCATCATCCTTCACAGACTCCCTGCCTTCCTTGAATCTCTTATGCCACTCAAAAACTGATGCTCGATTTAATGCAAGATGCTCCAAAAGCAGTATGAAGCATTCCATATGTTTCTGTGGCCCTTTTTCCAAGTTTAAAGCAGAATTTTTTTCATATCGTTCTTCTAAAGTGTCCTCACATCCCGATTGCATTTTTGAAATTCACCAGGTGTGACAATCAGGCTTTAGTAGGGTGTATTCCAATTGCTGCTGTAGCTGTTGATTTGAACCTTAAGTCCTAAAAATTGGTCAGTCATCTCATAAGATGTATAGAAATAACATACTGCATTTTCAAGAGTCTAAGACAATTTTAAATGCCTGTACAAAAAAGTCTGGAAACTTATTGAATGTACCACGTATATATATATATATATATATATATATATATATATATATATATATATATATATAACTTGTAATTGGTTATTTTATTGGTAACACTTTCAAACGAGTAAGAGTTCATTTGTTTGTATACAGTTAAATGATTTTTAACGTAAGTAACGTAAGTAAAGTTGGTGACCGTAGTCGAGGGCAACCAGAAGGCTCCCTTTTCGATAGCTACTACACCGAGGTGTATGGAAGGGCGCTACTCCTTTCCCAGGATTTCTCCACTTTACCCTTGATCCGTATCTTATACTGCTGAGTATTAAGCAAGGAGGCATCAAGTCCCATTTTTAAAGTCTTTGGTATGACTCGACCTTGGATTGAACCCAGGCCTCCCGGGCCATTGGCGAACACTCTAACCATTATGCCAATGTCCGGTCCAAAAATATTTAACTTAAGTAGTTCTATTTATCAACAATTCTAATCAAATACGAACAATATGCATACAATTAAATGGTTTCAGATCTTTTATTGTTTGTGTTTGTCGTGATTCTTGAATAAACATTGCAATATGTCAGTAAAGTTGGCGACCATAGTCGAGGGTGACTCAAAGGCTCCCTTTTCAATAGCTACTAAACCGAGGGTAGGGGAGGGCGCAACTCCTTTCTCTGGATTGCTCCACTTTACCCTTGATCCATACCTTACAACGCTGAGTGTTAAGCAAGGCGGCATCAAATACCATTTTTTGAGTCTTTGGTATAACTCGACCTGGGACGGAACCCCGGTCTCCCGGACTGTTGGTGAACACTCTACTTATTCGGCCAATGGCCCGGTTTATTTATATGCATATTACATGTAAAAGCCACGGTCTATGTGAGAGCTGCTCCAATTTATAAACCAAAATATTGAGATAAAGAATAAGTTTGTATGCAACCATGATTATCATATTTACCAACCTCTCTGCTCGGGCAGGATATGACACAAAGTCGATTTTTAAGCGGAGTTTAACAGGTTTGAATTCAGAGTTTTCCTTCTCCAAGACTAGTTGCCTCACCAAGGCTGAAAAACCTACTCTGTCCTACTATTTACCCATAGCTGGAGGGAGAATAATTGGATTCATACCTTTCCCAAGGGTATTAGTACTATGTGAAATGCTATCAGTCTCGTTCAGGATTTGAACTCGTGTCGCCGTGTCCATTTCCTACAACGATAACCATTACACCACGGGCAACCATGATTATATCCGGATTAAAGTAAGCACCTCTTTTATACAAAACTGGCATTTATTTCTTTTGAGTTACAAGAATGGATATTGATCCATAATCTTTATGATTGTTAACAATATTTTTATTCGGATGATTCAATAGTATATTAGACTCATTGGCCTAGTGGATAGAGTGTTAGCAAATGGTCCCGGAGACCTGGGTTCAATTCTAGGTCGCGTCATTTCAAAAACTTTAAAAATGTTACTTGATACCTCCTTGCTTAAAACTCAGCAACATAAAGTACGTATCAAGGGTGAAGTGGAGCGATCCAGGGAAAGGAGTAACGCCCTCCCCTACAAGAGTACAATTTTTGAAGACTCTATATGAACCGAGTGAATGACGAGTATTTCTACATGTAGCTAATAATGAAAATCCTTAGTAAATGAGTTGACCCACAGATAGGACCCAAATAAATACTACCAGTCCGGGTCAGATTGAACCTGAGAGTAATGGTAATGAAGGGATACTCTGTACTCCCCAAACTCCAGCATCATCAGATGCAGTTTACCCAAGACACGGACCTGGGAGTAATGTCAATAAAGGGTTACTTCACATTTTCCAAACTCCAGGACGGGAGTCTCCCTATCAGATGCACTTTAGTGTCATAACAAGAACACAGACCTGGGTTACTCCATATTCTCCAAACTCCAGGACGCGAGTCTCACCATCAGATGCACTTTAGCGTCATAGCAAGAACACGGATCTTGGTTACTCCATATTCCCAAAACTCCAGGACGCGAGTCTCACCATCAGATGCAGTTTAGCATCATAGCAAGAACACGGATCTTGGTTACTCCATATTCCCAAAACTCCAGGACGCGAGTCTCACCATCAGATGCACTTTAGCGTCATAGCAAGAACACGGATCTTGGTTACTCCATATTCCCAAAACTCCAGGACGCGAGTCTCACCATCAGATGCACTTTAGCGTCATAGCAAGAACACGGATCTTGGTTACTCCATATTCCCAAAACTCCAGGACTGGAATCTCATCATCCGATGCACTTTAGTATCACACTCAGGACACGGACCTGGGTTACTCTATACTCCCCAAACTCCAGGACTGGAGTCTCACCATCAGATGCAGTTTAGCGTCATAAACAGGACATTCAAAGCTTTTTCTTAATGGGATTAACCCTTTTCCATTGCCTTCTTGCCACTTTAAGATAAAAAAATTTGTGTGTTTGCTATAAGAACAAGTTGAACAACACAGTCGTGACAATCATATCCATGCAAGGGTTTGACATGACCAGCCGATAGATCAGATCGGGCCTCTCAAACCGACTGTCTTACCAAATTTGATTTCCACTAGAGTGACAACTTTGGCTTCTGAGTCATGGACTGCTCAGTCACTACGATCCCGTCTTCAAGCACTATGGCTTGTTACCCACAGCTAACAGGTGTATTCGGCGTATTCTACAGCCCCAGCCGACAGAATAAGTTCATAGCTATGTCCTAAACTGCTTTTCAAAGTTCCATTCTTATACATCGTTGAGCGACGAATCAAGATCAGGATGCTCACCAGATGTTGATGAAAATGCTTTCAGAGAATTGGTGGAACGCAACCCGTGCAGAAGTACTTGAGAATTAGTACTTGACATTAATACTTGACACATCCCAATCCACATCTGCCGCACTTAGAAAATTTTTTTAAAGAAAAATGAGAAAGTTGGGCATTTGATAAAGCAAGGTGACATTCAGCACGAATCACGCAGGAAACAATATTGATGGTTGGTTGGGTTTTTATAGCGTATCAAACTTTATAGTAGCAATATTGAATTTAGACTGGTCTCTTTCTATCCCATCCACCATATTCAACAAACCAAGTAGTTTCCCTGTTTATCGTTCTCAACAAAATGCACTGAATAACAAAACATTTTCTCCAGAAGATCTGGCGAAAATTTTTGAAACTTTTCGAAATCAGTTAATTTTACTGGAAAAAAATCAACAAGCTTCATGACAAATGGCAAGCGGTGATTCAGAATAATGGTGAATGAACTATTGATTGAAATTAATTCATTGTTATATTATTCATGAATAAATTCTATTTTACTTAAACGGAAATTATTTATAACACAACCCCATAGTTTCAGTCTCTCGCCTGTCAAACAAAAGCCATCACAATATTACCATATCATGAACGATATGTTGGTATGATTCCTTTTCAATTCAAAACTGGGACATTTTTCTCTTGGGTCACTGGTGTAAACAGTGACCCGATGTTACTGTAACTGTCATGCCAAAAAAGTATTCACAACTTTCTTGTAAAATTCACTTTACCCAAATAAGTATAGCCCAGTCGGCTGGGGCTGTAGAATACACCGACTGCATATCTGCAGAGGGGTAAGACCCCTCCATTCAATGAGTGTTTTGCTATATGACATTAAACAATCTGATGGGGAGGATCGAGCCTTGAGGCTTTGGGGAATACAGAGTACCCCTTCATTGCCATTGCTCCGAGGTCCACTCTGACCCTGAATGGTAACACCTGACAGAGTCCTATCAATGGGTAAAAAAAAAGCTGTGTGCAAACAAATGACTGATGTTAAATTGTGACTGTTATATAGCAATACTTGAAACCATTTAACTGTGTGCAAGAAACAGCTCAGGCTTGTTTTAGAATATTATCTAAAAAATGCGTTTGCAAATCATATATATATATATTTATATATATATGTATGAACAGGATTTGGCATCAAATAACCTACAACGACTGACATGCCGTAAAACTAAACCCAACCAAACCAAATAGGAATGTATTTATCTAATCCTTCGACCATAGACAGGGTGCAGAATATGGTAAATTTTTACTAGGAGTAAAATTGGTTTTTATTTCAGAGTTTTCCTTCTAGGCAGGTTATCTTTACGAGGTTAAATGACACAGCCTAGCCTACTATTTACCAATAGCCGAGGGATAGATTTATGTCTTTCTCGAGAGCATTAGCGTAAGGTAAAACGCAAAAGGCTTCGTTTAGGAAGTGTCTTATCTTGTCTATGACGGAGGGGTTGGGTAAATAATATATGTTCACTCTTCCTATAACACCAAATATGAACAGAAAGAATGGCTAATGCCAGTTTTTACCAACTTAAAACCAAGGAGACAGTTAGAAAGACTTGCAAGAGATTTCAATGTCATCTTGAAGTCATGCTTGAAACCAATAGCGATTTCTTTGGTTTGGTTTCTTTGTTTAATGGCATATCAACCCTTGTAGTTTATTTAATGCCAAAGTCATTCTCCTAGAAGAACAGTAGTGGTACTATGGGTTAAAACCCATAGCTGGGAAGATAAGGGGGTTCATACCTTTCCCAAGGGTATTTGCCCGAAAGTGAACGTAATAGCGCGACTAGAGTTCGAACTCACTTATTACGATTTCGCAGTCCATCGCTTTAACTATTACACCACGAGGCCACCGCCGATTTAAAAAAAATCGGCGGTGGCACACACACACACACACACACACACACACACACACACACACACACCTATATACGGGGGCCCTTCAATAAATTTCCTAACTTTTTTCTACACGCATTTAAAATTGTCGTAGACTCTTAAAAATTCAGTATGTTATTGCTATGCATCTTATCAGATGACTGACCAATTTTTATGATTTCTGTTCAAATGAACAGTGACAGCAGCAATTGGAATACACCCTACTAAAGCCTGATTGTCAAAGCTGGTGAATTTCAAAAATGCAATCTGGACGAGAGGACACTTTAGAAGACCGATATGCAATAAAATTCTGTTTTAAATTTGGAAAAAATGCCACAGAAAAGTGTTGCGTAGCCATATACACGAATATGGCCATGTGCAAAATAGACATGTAATGTTCATAACGATAGAATATATAAAGAACAGGAATCTCAAAAACACGTAACTACTTCTTGTTCAGGTACGAAACCTTTTTATTAACTTTGAGTTAAAGGTTTCGACGTCAGGAGGAGAGACACAATCTTCTATGCTGTCTTATTCATTTGGCCCCCAACTCGAGCGGCCCGAATCGGGCGCACGTTCGCCTCGCGCCTGCGAGCTCCAAAATCGATCCTTCTCGTTTGGTGTCTAAAACCCGACTCTTATTTTCTTCAATTTCTCACACAAACTTCCACGTGCTTCCGGTGCGTGACGTCACCCGCACCTTGTCACCCAGTATCGTCTTGGACTGTTATGACATCTGAGTGACACTTCCATCCGCACGCGCGCACCCGCGTTAACACCTGCTTCAATCTTACACCCAACTAACCCATGTGCTGAGCTGAAAGGTTCTCAGCCTAACTAAACTCAAAGGCATGAACCGAAATCCCTCGGCTATTTCATAACAAAAGCTGGGAATGCTTCATACTGCTTTTGGAGCATCTTGAATTAATCGAGCATCAGTTTTTGAGTGGCATAAGAGATTCAAGGAAGGTAGTGAGTCTATGAGGGATGATGAGAAGTGTGAGAGGTGTAAGGAAGTCAATACACAAGAGTTGATAGGCCAAAGGGTTAGGGTTATGGTTACTATGTTGAGGTTTTAAGGGAGTTCAGGAGAGATTCGGTCGGAAGAGGCCAGCACTCTTCAAATCGGGTCAGTGGCATTTCCACCAGGACAATACACCAGTTCACAACTCCAGACTATTTATCACTGACTATTTGATCAAGATGGGCATCAAGACAGTTCCTCACCAGCCCTATAGTACAGACCTTGCTCCCTGTGGCTTTTGCTTATTCCGTAAGCTCAGAGGCTGTCGTTATGAGACAATTGAGGAGATGAAAGACGCTGTGACGAGGGTCATTGACACGCACACACAAGAGGACTTCCAAGGGCTCTTGAAGAAGTTGTTGGAACGGTACAACAAGTGCATTGCAGTCGGAGGAGATTACTTCGAAGGAGATTAGAGTTTCACGTGTGTACTATCAATAAAAGTTCTCATACGAAACAAGTCTGGAAACTTATTTAATGATCCTCGTATATATATATATATATATGTATATTTACTCGCATAAGCATAGAACCAGAGAGAGAGAGAGAGAGAGACAGACAGACAGACGGACAGAGAGAGAGAGAGAGAGAGAGAGGAAGAGGAGGAGGAGGAGGATGAAGAAATTGGGAAGCAGTGAAAGAGTTTGGGGGGGGGGAAATAAAAAATTGTTTACTAATCCTTGTTGACATCATACTATATAAGAAGACTTAAATCCGTTTTTCCTGAAAAAATTCGTCCAAATTGGCACCTCTGGAAAGCTTTTTAGACGAACTTGAAAAAAAAAAATTGACGTACACATTTTCCCTTTTTATTTTAGACTGTCAACTTGGTGTAACATATTGACCCTCGACCCAGCCGTCAATCAAGAAACAGGTGTAACCGGTCGAAGATAACGGGGTATCACCTTGACCTGTGGACGGGTTGAATTCGGTGCAATTGCGACGCCCACAGGAAGCAGGTGGGTATCAAACAATTATATAACCAGGTGCCACAGACGGCTTGAGTTAGTTGGAGTCAGTTGCAGCTGGAGTTTGAGTTGCAGCTCGAGGCAGTGAGAACCAGCTCCAGACAGAGGGCTTGTGGCCCACAGTGACCCCCGGTTGAGCAGCCCAGCAGAATGAGAAAGAAGTGCTGCTATAGTCAGAGGAACTTGGGGTCAATATGTTGCAGTCTGTTCCGTCTCCAACTCACCTCTCACATATAACCAATATCAATCCTTTCGCAACCCTTTCGAGAATAAAGTGCGAGAGGTATATTTTTCTAAAGAAGTGTGTTCGTTAGTCATTATTGTTGATTATGTTTCCGCATATATATGTAGACGTATAGTTGTATCATGGCTATACAACATTGGTAGTAATTCACAAAGTTTAGCTTAGTTTGGCTCAAGCCCGTACGTATTGCAACCCCAAATAAGTACCAACTTGTTATAACCACGGATACCTCGGTAGTAATATTTCATTTATTCAAAGTGATGTCAACATACGCATAGGTAAAGCATTGGCTACTATTGACAGGTTGTCGAGCATATGGACATCTGATCTCTGATGAAGTAAGACGGGAATTCCTCCAAGATGTAGCCATGTCAGTACTACTGTTTGGTTGTACCATTTGGACTGTAACGAAATGCTTGGAGAAAAAGCTAGATAAGAACTATTCAAGGATACTGTGCGCTGCTTTGAAAAATTCTGGAAGCAGCACCTCAGAAAATAGCTGCTGTACATCGACTTACCTCCCATCTCACAAACCACCCAAGAAAGACGAGCAAGACACGCCGGTGAAGTAAAGACGAACGTTTAAGTGACCTTCTCTTATGGACACTCGATGCCGTCTAGAGAACATATCCGAGAGAGAGAGAGAGAGAGAGAGAGAGAGAGAGAGAGAGAGAGAGAAATGAATCCATGTTTGTTGCGCGCCTTGATGATGATGATAAACACTTTCAACGCCAAAAAATGCTAATTAACATTTTCGCAACGGTCCCTGTTTCGCGACAAACGACATTAACTATTTACAGTCCCCCTTTATAAAATTCGCGCCTTGTCTTCATTTCGTTCTCCACGCACTACTTTGATTGATATCTACTTTTCCAGAAATACAATGTAATTTTAGGACCCCCCCACCAAAAAAAAACAAAAAAAAACGCTGGCGTGAAAGCAACTAAATACTTTCTTTTCAGGTACAGAAATGATATTCACTGGCAAAGAAAAGGCGATTAAACATTAACCAGTAAATTTTGAGTTGTTTTAACACATGCTGTTGAATTTTGAGATCAATTGAACGAAAATTGATCAACGAGAATTGATCAACGATAATTGATAACGAAATCCTACTCAATTTTCTGAAAAAAACCCGGCAAATCTCAAATGATATCAAAATTCTTAAAATACCCTGTATAGAAGTATACTTAGTTTTTGATGGCCCAGTTGGCTGGGGCTGTAGAATACACGGACTTCATCTTTACAAAGGGGTGAGACTCCCCCAAAGAGTTTCCAGGTGTCCCAGTTCGCTGGGGCTGCAGAATACACTACTGTGGCCTGGAGGGATAGTACCTGAAAGGATCCTATTTATAGGCCAAATAGAACTAAACTGTAATTATGCTAAACTGACTTGTTGGAAATAGAGCTGTTTTTTGATATTGAAACTAAATACTTCTGCTAAACTGAATTGACTGAAATAGATCATGGCTCAGTCGGTTGGGGCAGTAAAATATACCGACTGCATTTCTACCGAGGGATAAGACCCCTTTCAACGAGTGAACTGGAGATGACACTAAACAATCTGACGGTCCCCACTAATGCAGGAGATTTGGGGAATGCGGAGTACCCCTTTAGTACCATCACTCCTAGGTCCACCCAAGCCCGCAGTGGGTCCAGTCTATGGGTCAAATAGAACGAAATTGTGTACTTATGCTAAACTGAATTGCTTGAAATAGAACTACTTTGACATTTAAACTATATATTTATGCTAAACTGAAGTGTTTGAAATAGAACTGTTTTACATTTAAGAGTGCGTAAACAAAGGACGGATGTTTAATGGAATTGTTTGTGATAAATTGCAATATTTGGTACCAATTAATTCTGTTGAGTAAACTCAATAGTTTGATATAGAACTGTTTTGACTTTTAAACTGTGTACTTATGCTAACCTGAATTGTTTGAAATAAAACTGTTTATATGTATAAAAATGGCATTTAATAACCAACAATGGTTGATATGCCATAAAACTAAACCAAACTGAACAAACCCAAATCACATATATTTAATATATATGGATAAAGAATATTTAGCATTAAATAACCTACACTGGTTGATTTGCCATAAACCCAACAAAACCAAAATCCAATGTATTCAATATATATGTATAAAGTGGATTTGGTATTAAATAACCTACAATTGTTGATATGCCATAACACCCACTCAAACCAAATCATATATATATATATATATAAAGAGAATTTGGCTTTAGATAACCTACAATGGTTGATATGCCATAAAGCCCAACCCAACCATATCATATATATTTAATGTATATATATATATATATATATAAAGAGAATTTGGCATTAAATAAACTACAATGGTTATGCCATAAAACCCAACTCAACCAAATCATTTATATATATATATATATATATATGATTTGGCATTAAATAACCTACAATAATTTATATGACATAAAACAAAACTCAACTAAATTATATATATTTAATATGTATGTATAAAAAGGATTTGGCATTAAATAACCTACAATAGTTGATATGTCATAAAACCAATTCATATATATTTAATATGTATGTATAAAGAGAATCTGGCATTGAATAACCAACAATGGTTGATATGCCATAAAACCCAACCCAACCAAATCATATATATATATATATATATATATATATATATATATATATATAAAGAGAATATGTCAATATTTCTTAAAGACACTTCTGTTTTTTTTTCATATATCAACTTATGTCCTTTTCTAAAGGCATAAGCCGTACCTAAAAGAATAATCTCAATGCATCTAATAGTTGATATACCATATAACCCAACCAAACCAAACTTACTTTTTGACTTTAGGATCGTATTTTAGATCTACATGGCATGATATATATCCATTAACCTAGTTTGGTTATGATAGCGTCTCTCACGTAGTGTATCTTGGGCAGAAATTGCCAGACAGAGCCTATCCCTCTGCAGTTTTACAACTAATTTTACATTTTCCTTATCCAAGACCGTTTATAATGGTTAGAGTCCAATCTATTCTGTTAGGTTGGAGGGAGAATAGTTGATTGTATCTTTTTCCCAAGAGTGAAATGCAAACAGCTTCGTTCACGATTCGAACTCGGGTAGCCATGCCCACTTCCTATATCTATAACCGTTGCACTATGAACGCCTCCAAATGTATGGCTTCAGAGTTTTAATGCTGTAGAATTTGGTCATAGCTAACAACTGTTAATGTCCGTTTTGTTTGTATGATATTTTAATAAAAAGATTATAAATACCGATATGTTTGGTTTAGAACCTTTTATAAAAGATTCTAAAATAAAAGAACTTATATATTGGCGATAGTTTAGATATACAAAGTGAGAATTTTAGTATATTTTTCATCATATTTAAACCAACATGCTATTTTTATATATTATATAATATGTCAATATTTCTTAAAGACACTTCTGTTTTTTTTTTCATATATCAACTTATGTCTTTTTCTAAAGGCATAAGCTGTACCTATAAGAATAATCTCAATGCATCTTTCGTCTATCTCCTTAGTCCGAAATTTGAGCAAAAAAAAAAAAAAAAAAAAAAAAAAAAAAGAACCAGAAGGCACTTGATGTACACCAAGTAGAAATAAAAGCAGTGTAACGGGCATAAAACATTTGGTAGTTTGAGACGACGACGACGTCCGGTCGAACGGGCGTCAAGTCGTTTAGCCATCGGCATCAACACAATACGACACACACCGACCATTGAGTTGAGAAGTGGTCCTCAAAATGATACGAAGGCTTTAGACAAAACGAAAAAAACAATTTTGTACTTAAGAAAAGTCGGAGTCTGAAAATAGGCGGAAATCTATGAACTGGAAACGACACAGAACCAAAAAGTATCAAAAACGGTTCATAGCTTTTACTATTAATTTTTTGTTTCCTCCTGTCATATGTATACATGCAATCATGTTTAAAATGATTGTAAACTTTATTAATACGTTGGCTCTTAAAACATTGATATTGCAACTAAGTAAAAAGTGTCTGTTTAAAATGATTGTCAACTTTATTAATACATTAGCTCTTAAAACACTGATATTGCAACTAAGTATAAAGTGTCTGTTTAAAATGATTGTCAACTTTATTAATACATTGGCTCTTAAGACATTGATATTGCAACTAAGTATAAAGTGTCTGTTTAAAATGATTGTCAACTTTATTAATACATTGGCTCTTAAGACATTGATATTGCAACTAAGTATAAAGTGTCTGTTTAAAATGATTGTAAACTTTATTAATACATTGGCTCTTAAGACATTGATATTGCAACTAAGTATAAAGTGTCTGTTTAAAATGATTGTCAACTTTATTAATACATTGGCTCTTAAGACATTGATATTGCAACTAAGTATAAAGTGTCTGTTTAAAATGATCGTCAACTTTATTTATACATTGGCTCTTAAAACATTGTGTTACATACCCATACATGAATACGTGAAATATACATAAAATGTTCATAACTCATATATAGATAACATAGAAATTCCGAAATACAAAAGACTTTACGACTTCTTAGTTCAGGTACGAAACTTTTTATTACCTCTGAGTTAAAAGGTTTTTCGACACGAGGAAGAGAGAGGCCCAATCTTTCTATGACGACTTTTCCATCTGCACCCGCCGCAAGGCCTCGGCGAGCTCCGAAAGTCAACCGTCTTCTTCGGACGCTAAAACTTCTCTCACTGACCTTTTTTTCAAATTCCCCAAATCCTCCGCGTACGCTTCCGGTGCATGACGTCATTCATATCCCGCGGTCATATTTTTCTATCTGGGGTTTCTATTGTGACATCTCTGAATGACACGTCCGCTCCGCGCGTGCGTGAACACCTGCGCTCAAGTTTGCACCTAACCCATGCAGTAAGCGAAAGGTTCTCAGCCTAACTAAACCGAAAGGCAAATATATAAACGAAATCCCTCGGCGATTATATTACAATTGATATTGCAACTAAGTACTCATTTGAAAAGCGATATATTTATGTACCTTTACCTAAGTGTAGGACATTTTATTAATGTCTATATATGTAATTATTTTATTCATTTCATAACTTCCATGCAGAAAGATTGTATGTATACACAGTTATATATATGTTAGCATGCTACACATGTAAAGAAATGTCTAAAGGTTTTAATATTTATGACCTATAAAGCTTATACAATGAAATATTAAATTTTGTTCAAGAAGAAATTCAAAACAGACAAATAATCATAACTATTATCTTTTATTGATCTATAACAAAATAGTAACGAGTAAATTAAAGAAGGCCGAAGATCAGAACTGTTTGCGTAATAGGAAATAAAAAAAACAGCCCATTTTACCTACTTGGCAAGTAATATTCCTTTGGTGGTGTTACATACACCACCAAAGGAATATTATTATTGTGACTGACTTAGAACGACACTGACTCAAGGGTTCCGGTGGCTGAGACAGACAGAACACACTTTTTCCTTATTTGGCATAACAAGCAAGAGAAATCTGTCATCGCTTCTTTTTCCAGGTCGTCATGACAATCACTTTGGAAAATTCATCCTGCTGGTAGGAGAGATAATCCAACACAGGCAAGAATATTGGGGAGTGCCATCGACAACGTCTTAGAACGTCCACTTGTATAAATAGCGTCTCACTGTATTCGCTAATGTCGACCATTATATATATATATATATATATATACTAGCACACAGAAGGTGCGCTGGGTAAATTATCGCCATTTTAAATCATCCATTTTACGCGTGGGTTTGATTTGTATCAGGTTTTGTCTATTGTGCAGCAAAATAGTGTCAGTTTCCATGAGAAAAGCAGCACCATGACGCAATACTCACTGCTAGAGAAATTTGGAAACGGCCTGCTGTTGGTTAGTTGGTTAGTTGGGTTTTATGGCATATCAACCCTTGTAGTTTATTTAGCGCCAAATCCATTTTTATGCAAATAATCAGTTCTATTTTAAACAATTCAGTTTAGCATGAGTACACAGTTTAATTGTAAAAAACGTTTTTATTTCAAGCTATTCAATTTAGTCAAGCAGTTTTAATTCAGCTAATTCAGTTTAGTATAAGTACAGATTTTTTTACACTCAGTTAAATGTCAAAACAGTTCTATATTAAACAATTCAGTTTAGTGTAAGTACAGTTTCAATGTCAGAAACAGTTCTATTTCAAACAATTCAGTTTAGCATAAGCACACAGTTTAAATGTAAGAACACAGTTTATTTGGCAAAAAAAAAATTCTATTTCAAGCAATTCAGTTTAGTCAAACAGTTCCAATTCAAGCAATTCAGTTTAACATAAATATGCAGTTTAGTTCTATTTAACCCATAGATAGCGCCTATCAGGTGCTACCATTCCTGGCCAGAGTGTACCTGGAAGCAATGGCAATGAAGGGTTACTCTACATTCCCCAAAGCTCCAGCATTACTGGTTCCTCACCATCAGATCGTTTAGTGTCATATACAGGACGCTCATTGGGAGGGGGTCTTACTCCTCTGCAGAGGCGCAGTCGGTGTAT
>OY757930.1:64858949-64983949 GCA_963585895.1 Sepioteuthis lessoniana | reverse complement strand
TTCTTTCTTTCTTTTTTCTTCTTCATTTAACCTCATTTATTTTCTCTCTTTCATAATCACTGTGCTATTCTTTCTTTCTTTCTTTCTTTCTTTCTTTCTTTCTTTCTTTCTTTTTTTCTTTCTTTCTTACTTTATTTCGTTGATTATCCTATCATCATTCCTATTTTAACTCTTTCTTTCTTTCTTTCTTTCTTTCTTTCTTTCTTTCTTTCTTTCTTATAATCCTATCACCATTCCTGTTTTTACCTCTTTCTTTCTTTCTTTCTTTCTTAATCACATAATATTTCTTTTTACCTCAGTTACCCATTTTTGCATATTTTCTTATTTGGCCCATTCGTAATTTCTTTTGACTTCTCCTTTTTCTTCGAATTCTAATCAAAGTTTTAATCTTTCTCTAAAATCAGTTTTACCGTCTGTCATTTCAAGCTCTATTACCTAAAAGTGATTCATCTGTACGGCTTCGTTATTTGTCTCATATCTTTCGCCTTCAATCAATATCATTTTTCACACAGTTATCTCCCTTGTTTTATTCTCAGCTCCTATAATCAACTGTTTATGAATGTCTTTTGTTCCTTTTTCTCTTTCAAAGCTTTTTTTTATTTTCCTATTACCCGAATTCTACTTCCTTTCTTTTCTATTTCTCTTCATTCTTTGTATTATTTATTTTTCCATTCCCTTGTCCTTATCAAGATTTGGTTATTTCCTTTATTGTAATTAACAAAATAATTCAATATTTTTCTCCTCTTCTGTTGCATGTGATTTATTCACCTTTTTCTTCTTTTTATAGAAATAAGATAAGAAAGAAAAATGGTGATATGATCATCAAAGAAAGAAATATGGAAAATAAAGGAAGAAAGAAAGAGGATAAAAAGCAGGAATAAAGGCAGAAAACAAGAAAGAAAGAAAAAATTATCAAAGAAAGAAAAAAGAAAGAAAAAACAAAAAGATGCGATTATCAAAGAAAAGAAGAAGGAAAGAAAAAAAGAGGGAAAGAAAAAATCGATGGATAAAAAAAGGCAGAAGTAAAGAAAGAATGGGGTATGATTTTCAAAGAAAGAAAGAAAGAAAGAAAGAAAGAAAGAATATGGGTGTGATTATAAAAGAAAAGTAGAGGGAAAGAAATAATAAAGACAGGAGTAAATAAATAAATAAATAACAGGGGTATGATTATAAAAAAACCAAAAAACTAAAAGCATAAAAACAGAAAGAAAGAAAGAAAGAAAGAAAGAATAGGGATGTGATTATCAAAGAAAGAAGAAAGAAATAATAGAAGAATAAAAAAGACAGGTGTAAAAAAAGGAAGGAAGAAAGAAAGAGAGAAAGAAAGAGAGAAAGAAAGAGAGAAAAGGGTTATGATTATAAAAAAGACAAACAGGATAAAAATTAGAAAGAAAGAACGAAAGAAAGAAGGTAAAGAAAGAAAAAGAAATAAAGAATGGGATTGTTATTATCAAAGAAAGAAAATGGAGAAAGGTAAAAAGAAAGAAAAAAAAGGAAGGAATTAATAGAAGGACAAAAAAGGAGAAAGAAAGAAAGAAAGAATAGGAGTATGGATATAAAAAATAAATAAAAGGATAAAAAACAGAAAGAAAGAATGAAGATATAAAAAAGCAGGAGAAAAGAAAAAAAAGAAGGAATGATGATATCGACTTGTGTAATAGTATAAGCTGTTATTTCTTAAACATAGCTGAGTTTGGCACAAGGCAAATGATCGTTTTTCAGAGACTACCGTTTTATTTTTATTTTCCTTCACTCTTTCAACTCAACTTTTCCCGCTCTTTCTCTCGTTTCTTCGACATCATTCATTTTTTCCCCGACAGTCATCAATAAAAAGAAAAAAAGCCCAATCATCGTACAAATTTTTTTCTCTCTGAACCAATGTATTTAATTTTTTTTTCAATTTATCCACGCTTCGGTGAGCAAATAAGCCGCACGAATGACTTTAATAGATTTTCTGAAAGCTGCAGCGTCGAGGAAAAAATATCAAGAAGCAGACGACAAATAGCATGCAAAAAATTTTCTAATATGGCTGACCCTTTTTTATCGTACATTTTTCTATTCATTTGCTTTAATTTTCAATGAACTTTTCTTGTTTTATGCTGGCTGTTCACCACGCGGAAATGAATTGAAGTACTGGGGTTACAAAATGAATAAATAAATAAATAAAATAAAAATGGAAGAACAAGTGACTTCAAAACGGACCGGTGTTAATTTCTTGCTCGACTAGGTATTATTAAGAATGAGAATAGTTATAAAGAAATGGAAAGACAAAATTAATTTAACCAGGTCGGAATATCAACTATATTAACGATAATTATATCAACAATAAAAAGGACATTTATTTCAATAGAATAATCATTATAACAAACATGAAAACCGCCAATGTGGTCACTGGAATTTAAAGCCTCTGTATTCTTTTCACTTGAATAATGAAAATTATAATTATGACGACTAACTTAAAGGCCGACTGTGGTGGTCATTAAGCTTGATGTTGAGCTACATTTACTTATATCAAAATAAATAACAAACAAATAAATAAGTAATAAATGAATCGTTAAGATGTAATAGTCTTCTCCCTTGAAAAATCATTATGATTAGATGAACACAAATGCAGACGCCATACTAATATTGTCAAGTTGTAAACTATCATAAAATTGCACAGATCAGTAGTAGTAAATGAGATAGATTATCTCATTCACTACTACTACTACTACTACTAATAATAATAATAACAACAACAACAACAACAATATAACACAATAATGGAGGTGCAGATAGAGTAACAGTTGTCGTCGTAGAAAACTGAAATCGTGGTGTAATGGTTAAAGCGCTGGACTGCGGAATCGTAGTAAGCGGTATTACGTTCACTTTCGGAAAAAAAAAAAATTCGGCAAAGGTATGAACCTCCCTAGCTATGGGTTAAATATTACCACTATTGTTATTTTAGAAAAATGGATTTTGCATTAAATAACGCAAGAAGGTTGATATGCCATTAAACAAACCAACAAAATGTTAATTCACGCACCCATCATCATCCAAGGGAGAAGAGTGGATCGAAATGATCAAAATTTTTATGAAACAGATCTGATCTACATGAACAATACTATAGGGATAGGGCACTTAGTTCATATTGAATTCCCTACAACGGTAATAGTAGTCATTATTTCTTAAACTTTGCTTTGAATGGCATATATGTTATGGGTAGCTTACTATGGTTGCCCATTTAGTCATTGACTAAACATACCAATACTTAACTTCAGTGATTAGGTGGGAAACGGTCACTTGATCGTAGTTCATGTGTGGCTTAGTAGTTTGGCTCAAGGTCATAGGTATAGGGCATCCAGTGAGAATCGAACTCAGTAACAAGGATCCGTTAGCCCAGCTTGTTTACCATTACACTATGCGTGGGAAAGAATGAATTCTATTTAATTCGTTGTTTAACACTCTGGAAATACTTCACCGATGTGTCCAACGAGGCCCACCCCCGTATTAAAAGAAGTTACTGTGAAAAATAATATAACAATCGCTCCAATCCTTAGATAACAAATATTAAATTGCTTTCACAAAGAGACAGGAAGCGGCATGAAGTGGAAGCTAAATTTGTCTTCCGGAAGATCGGTTAGAGGTAACGAGTGAAAAACGGTCTGGCATTTAGGAGAGAATCGTCCGACCTGACACTCTTTCTCTTATATTATTAGCTTGACTATCTTTTAAAAATATTTTATTCAAAAAAAAAAAAAAAAAAGAAAAGAAAAGAAAAAGAAAGAAAAGAAAAACAAAATAAAAAAATAAAAACAAAACAAAAATAAAAATGATTGTTTGGGTGGGGATGGGGGACAAGAAGAACACACTTCTTTTCCATCAATACATCGAGACATCATAATCTGAACTACTACTACTACTACTACTACTACTAGTAGTAGTAGTAGTAGTACTACTACTACTACTACCATTACCACAACTGCTACGATATTAATACCTTTGAGATTCTCTCGCTTAATTCAGTTATATACAAGAAGTTTGAATTAGCTAAGTCACTCTATTCATATCTACTTATCTATCAATCTAAAGCTATTTATCTCTCTCTCTCCCCCTCTCTATCTATCAGTCTCTTTCTCTCTCAATCTCTCTTTGTTCATTATCTATCTATCTATCTATCTATCTATCTCATTGTATGTCTCTCTTTTCTAAAGTTGCGATGAAAAGTATACGCCACCTTCAACATCGAAAAATGACCCATTTAAGTATTGCTAATAACCCATTTTCTCACCTCACCCTGAAGCCATGGCCATATTGTTTTTAGTTCTAAGATAACAAAGTTGTTTTTCACATTGTTCTTATCGAAAACAAACTTCGCAGAAAAGTAGAAACGAGATCTCCTAATCGATTGTGAAGAGAACTGTGAACAATTTTTTAAAGGTCTGCATACAAGTTTATTGCAAATGTTGACAACTGCTTCAAATGTATTCGCTTTATGTTGATAGCCAACGTAAACTTTGTAGATACCAAACATTCTGAATGGAGATATTTAAACAATAACAGTTAATTAAATAAGTCATTTCTTCCCGTTAAGGCTGTAAAAACAGTAGCTTTCAGCGGATGATTACGCTGAGCTCTGCATTGTTTTGAGGTCGTTGTAACTTTATCCTTATACTAAGTGTATCCAAGCCAGCTGTGTTGGTTTTCATCAAAATAAGAAATAGATAAATAAAAAAGAATAAAAAATCTAATAAAGAAAAAACCGGTGATATCCAGACGTTCATGATAAAAAGTGGAGCAAATTTATATATATCTTATATCAAACTACCCAATGTGTTCATGGCCCAGTCAGCTGGGGCTGCAGAATACACCGACTGCACCTCTGCAGAGGGGGTAAGACTCCCACGACGAATGTCCTGGTTATGACACTAAACAATCCAATGGTGAGACTCCAGAAATTTTGGAGCTTTGGGGAATGCGGAGTATCTATTCACTGTCATTGCTCCGAGGTCTACTCTGACCCTGAGTGGTAGCACTTGATTGGGTCCTATCTATGGGTCAAATAAAACTTAACTGCGTGCTTATGCTAAACAGAATTGCTTAAAATAGAACTGTTTTTACATTTAAACTGCGTACTTATGCAAAATTGAATTGTTTGAAATAGTTAATATGTATAAAAATGGATTTGGGATTTAATAACCTACAATGGTTGATATGCCATAAGTAAGTAGTAAGTTAGCGACCATAGTCGAGGGTGACCCGAAGGCTCCCTTTTCGATAGCTACTACACCAAGGTGTAGGGGAGGGCGCTACTCCATTCCCAGGATTGCTCCACTTTACCCTTGAACCGTACCTTATAATGCTGAGTGTTAAGCAATGTGGTATCAAGTTCCATTTTTAAAGTCTTTGGTATGACTCGACCTGGGATTGAACCCAGGTCTCCCGGGCGATTAGCGAACACTCTAACCGCTAGGCCAATGTCCGGTATAAACATGCCATAAAGCCAAACCAAAAGAAACCAAACCGGTGTTTTCAAGATCATTTAAACTATCTGTTATATCCCAAGTATTTGGGAACAACAAAATTAAACAAATAAACTGATATATTTTTAACACAACAATATTCGCCGAGAAGATAAAGTTAACGCTTTAAGAGCTTTCAATCATACCGAGTTGTCCATAGTCTTTTTCCAAGCGTTCAACGCTTAGACTTATTCAAATATTTATACTACTTAACAATAATCATTATCAGAAATATATTAGAGGGAGTCCTTGTTAATTCTCTCTTAACACTATCTCTTCAAATCACGCTCCCACCACTGGAAGACATTATGAAGCTACACGCTGGTCTCGCCGAGAAGATAAAGTTAACGCTTCATAATAATCTTTCTATCTTTTTATTTAATCTAATTAACACCATGGAAAACGTGTTGCCTTGCCGTCTTTGTCAGACCAACATAAACAAGGGGTGAATTCTTTTATTATCATCCTATTTCGAGCCGAACAGGTTGGATGGATTCACCATTCCTGTGTTCTCAATTGGTCATTTTTGCTGTTTCATTTTCGTTGCCAATTGTTGCTTACTCTTTTCCGGTATTCTGGTCGATGTTAACTGTCATCAAATCACTTTCGAATCGACCTGTGTCCTGGAAATCACCGAGTGCCTCCATCGACGCTAACTATTATTCTAAACTTAAAAAAAACAAGCCTTTCTTTTTAATTCATTTATTGGACGCTTGGAATTCTAGGAGTAGCGAATACGCCACACTGGCTAAAAGAAATAACACATACACATACATTTTCTATACATATACACATTCATTTTTCTTTTAACCTTTTTTTGCGAAGAAAGAAAGAAAAACAAAATAATAGAAAACTGATTTTTATGTTGAATTTTTGGATAACGTCTTGTTTATTTTGGATACGACCTAATGACGTAATGAATAAAGTGCTGGACTGCAGCTTTGAAGTAAGCGAGTTGGTGCTCCCGTCACGCTATTACATTCAATTATACAACATGACAATAATAGATCTCCCCAATATATTAGAGGGAGTCCTAGTGACGTAATAGCGAGTAAGAGCTCCAGTCACACTTCTACGTTAACTTTCGGACGAATATACTTCAGCTATCGGTTAAATATAGGGTATCTAAATATACATGATTATAAAGGGTGTCTCAATATACACGGGACCCATGGGACTGCTAATCATCATCATCATCATGTCGTGCTGGTAGCACGGATATCCCTGACCCTCTCTCGCCACACCTCCATATCGTTCATCGCCATAGGTAGGTCTTCACGACAACATCCCGTATCCTCACATAGCTGCTGAATGTATGTTCGTGCCGGTCGTCCTGCTTTTGCACGGCCATGTGTGGGGGTCCATAAGAGTACATCTCTTATGAGTTCGTCCCTGCTTCTCCAGCAGTGTCCTGCATGTCTGGTTCGTCTAACTTGAATAGTTTTCGTGATAGGGGGAAGGTGGCCGTACAGTTGGTGTCTTGTGGGGTGTTGCCGCCAGGACTTGTTTAAGATTGCACGTAGCATTCTTGTGCAATTGCCGTCTAGCTTCTTCTCCAGTCGTTTTGTTAGCGTCCATGTAGTGCAGCCATATAGCAGTATCGATGTGACCGCTGCCTGGAAGAAACTGCGTTTCATTTTATCGGTTAGGTCTGATTTCCATATAATCGATAGCTTATTGATAGCTGTCCATGCTTTCGTTAACCTCGTTTCGATGTCCTTTTCGGTTGATTCGACGCTGCTTCCTAGGTAAGTGAATTTGTCTACTAGTTTAAAAGGGGTTCCTTCTAGAGTGGAGATGTCCCCCGTTTGATTATAGCAAATATATTCCGTTTTGTGTGCATTAACATAGAGGCTTATGCCTGCGGGTGCTCGTTCCAAACTATGCAATAGTGTTTCGGCTTGGTCGGGTGTATTTGCCAGTATCGCTATGTCATCGGCGTAGTCGGCGTCGGTAATTGTTTTTGCGGGGTACCTTCTGCTTCTTTTCTTCGTCAGCTCGAAGCCATTCTCTCTGATTTTGTCAATCGATGTTCTATGTACGTAGTCTAGACAAATGATAAAGAGGTACGGAGCCAGCGTGTTCCCTTGTAGTACTCCTGCTACAATGTCGAAGTATTCTGTGTCTCCATCCGGTGATCGTACTTTTACTTTGGTGTTTCTATAGAGAATCGTTATTGCTGCTACGGTTTCTTTAGGTATGCCGTACGCTAGTACGATTTGTTCCATCTTTCCTCGGTGAATGGAATCGAAGGCCTTGGTAAAGTCAACAAATACTAATGTCGCTTGTAGGTTTTTTGCCCGTACACCTTCAAGGATTCTACGGATGGTTAATATTTGTGAGGTCGTGGATCTATTTCTTCGGAAGCCATTTTGGTTTTTCCTAAGTATGTTGTCGATTTTGGGTTCTATTCGGTTTCGTAGTAGGGCATTGTAGATTTTGGCTGCTATGGATGTAAGTGTTATGCCTCGGTAGTTTTTGGCTAATCCGAGGTCCCCCTTTTTAGGGAAGGGGAGTAACGCAGGACTGCTAATAACTTTACGTATTATAATGTTTTTTTTAATGGAGGTGCCCGTGGTGTAATTATTATCGTCGTAGGAAATGAACACGGCGACACGAGTTCAAATCCTGGACGAGACTGATTGCATTTCACATAGCACTAATACCCTTGGGAAAGGTATGAATCCAATTATTCTCCCTCCAGCTATGGGTAAATAGTAGGACAGACTAGGTTCTTCAGTCTTGGTTAGGCAACTAGTCTAGGAGAAGGAAAACTCTGAATTCAAACCTGTTAAACTCCGCTTAAAAATTGGCCTTGTGTCATATCCTGCCCGAGCGGAGGGGTTGGGTAAATAGGATAATGTTTTTTTTTTTAAGTTTTAAAAATAGTATACTATAACAACTATTAACCCTCGATCCCAATGCTTTGGACAAGAGAGGAAAAATATTTTGCATCACTACTTATTTGGTGACAAAATCATTCAAAACTGTCTCAAAACAGATGCAACCATAAATATGAAAATGATTTATCACCGAGAAAAGAAACCCCTAAGATATTGCATGTCCTGGAAGCTGAAGTTATAACAATTAAGAAAATCCTTGATTTGATATCTCTTGCTCAAAGGAAACATTTTGTACAGGACGTGTTCCAAATGACCGCCATTGCGCTTATCTCAGTTACAAATCATATAATAGGTTGCATATTTTTGAGACATCCTAGAGTATCACTACTTTTCTTCTACAAGGACGGCTTTGGCTGTAAATAACCCAGAAGGTTGATATACTATTAAACAAAGAAATCAACCCTGTAAAGAATACGGATGTAACTTGCAAGACACATTCAGGTTAATTGGCCGCACATTTACCATGACTTGTTAATTTGGCGTCACTTGTGTGTGATATGGACTGTTGGCTCAATCGTAGAGCTTCGGCTCTGCAATCTGTGGTCAATGGTTCGATATCCAGTGGTGGAGATCATGGTATACACTACTGATGAGACCTAATAAGGTCGAAACAGCTGTCCATTGTTTCAGTGTCGTGCGTTGGTGTTCGCCGGATTTTCTGGTCATGGTAATTCAATTCACAATGTAATTTCTCTACTTAAGAAAAAGAAAATGTACAAAGAAATCAAACTTCGTTTGGTTTCTTTATTTAATGGCATATCAACCTTTGTAGGTTATTTAATGCCAAAGCCATTCTCCGAGAAGAACAGTAGTGGTACTATTTAAAACATAGCTGGGAGGATAAGGGGGTTCATACCTTTCCCAAGGGTATTTGCCCGAAAGTGAACGTAATAGCGCGACTGGAATATGAACTCGCTTACTACGATTCCGCAGTCCATCGCTTTAACCATTGCGCCACGAGGACACCCCCTCTACTTCAGGTTAAAGTGAACCTGGAAGTAATGGTAGTTAGGGACTTTGGTATTAAATAACCCACGAAGGTTGATATGCAAATCAAACCAAACCATTTTCGCTTGATATATCACAAGAAAGTCCAAACGCCAGTCAGCCGGAACAGTTTTTAATCGGCTTTCGGGCTTTTGACCTTGTGTCAAGTCGTGTCTGGTGGGAGGCAGCGACAAATAAACGGAACAGTTAAATATAAGAAAGCAAGACGACGGTAGGCTAAAGAGATGATATCATGGAGTTATTATTATGGATTGCAAATTAAAAGAGTCCATATATTTTTTTGCCAGGGTTTGTAACAGAAACATTTCTTATCCTTTATTGCCTGGTAAAGACAACAGTGAGAAACCGAATTAGGCATATTGAAATACATATATACTTGACGTCCAATCCCTTTGGGTTCGTTCACCATTATTTCCAAGAGGAAAATCGAAATAATATCGAAAGCTGTATTCAGATAACAACTTTCTGTCGCTTAGACTATCATCAGTCTTTGTCAATTAAGACAAGTATTTAGTATTAAAGAGCTTTGTCAATATTCCAGACGTCGGCTGAGGTTCGGCTATGAGGGTTGAACGGATCGGTGTTCATCTTGTATGAAGCAAAAAAAAAAAAAATTCCTCGGGGAAAAATTGGGGAAATACACTCGCTATCGTTAGACAAAGAGAAAATAACATGAGATGAAAAATATTTAAATTGAATCCCGTCCGGAGTTCTGAGATACGGTAATTATGTAATGAATTATTCAAACTTGAATCACTATCCGGTTGGTGCGCTCTTCGGTCTTCTCAGACTTCTGGGATGAAGAACTGTTATTAAATAAACCGTTAATGTCCTCATTTTTTATTCATTAATTTTTTGATCGGAACGCTTTCGGCTTTCCTTGTACTGTCTTTTGTTATGTGAAAGGTTGGTAGGTTGGTTGGTTGGTGTTGTTTACGGCATATCAACCCTTTTCGGATCATTTAGCGTTCTATTTCAAACAATTCATTTAGCATAAATTCGCAGCTTCAATATCAAAAACAGTTCTATTTTAAGCAATTCCGTTTAGGATAAGTACACAGTTTAGTTCTATTTAACCCATAGATAGGACCCTATCAGGTGCTACCACATCGGATCTGAGTGGACCTGGGAGCGATAGCAATTAAGGGTTCTCTGCATTCCCCAAATCTCCAGCGTTACTGGAACCTCACCATCAGATTGTTTAGTGTCATAACAGGACATTCGTTGAAGGGGGTCTTATTTCTCTGCAGAGGAACAGTCGGTGTATTCTATAGCCCCAACCGACTGGGCAAGTTATGTGGAGGAACTATTCTGATTAGCCTGTTAATCATTCTGACTAATATCTTCATCAAATCGAGAACGAGGCTGCTTGCATTAAACGTAGCGCTAAATCCTTAGGAACGGTATGAATCTAACTATTTTCTCTTCAGCTATGGAGAAATAGTAGGGTAGACTGGCATCTTTAACCTTGGATAGACAACCAGTTTAGAAGAAGGAAAACTCTGAATTCAAACCTGTTAAACTCCGTTTAGAGATTGACCTTGTGTTGCATCCTACTCGAGCTGATGGGTTGTGTAAATATATAATGCCCTCATCTTTTTTCTTCAATCATTAATTTCGATTGGCATAATGGTTAGAGTGTTCGCCAATGGACCGGAAGACCGGGGTTCAATCCCAATACAAGCCATACCAAAGACTCAAAAAGGTACTTGATGCCTTCTTGCTTGACACTCAGTACAAGATACGGATTAACGTTAAGTGGAGCAATCAAGGGAAAGGAGCAGAGCCCTCCCCTACACCTTCGTGTAGTAGTTCTTGAAAAGGGAGCCTTCAGGTCGCCCTCGACGATGGTCCTCGAACAACAACAATAACAACAATATATAAGTATATATATATATGTGCGTATGTGTGTGTGTATTTGGGCGGCTTTTCTTCATTAATGTATATTTCATTAAACAATATAGACATCTTTTGTCTAGACATTTTTGTATATGTCCTTTTAAGTTGCCGCATGGATTTTATGGTAAGGACATATACAAAAATATGTAGACAAAAATGTCTATATTGTTTAATGAAATATATATATATATATATATATATATATATATATATATATATATATATATATATAATTCACTTCTCTGATGTCATTATAAATTTATCTCTGGTCGTGATGACCATCACCAGATGTTGCATGAAAAAATTATTTGGGTGTTCTTATACTGCTTCTGGCGAGAATAAAATTTGAAAAAAAAAATTTTTTTCAATTAAAATAATTTTTTAATTAAAAAGGTTTTTAAAATATATTTTATCATATGTTTTAATCAAGAAAAATTTCTTACGGTGGAGATATTATATCTATTAATATTCTTTCAATAAAATGTTTATACATTCCTTAAAAAAACAAATAAAACCCTTTACCCTTAATCTAAATACTACTGAAAATTTAAAAAACCTAATTCCAGAAATATTAAATAGTGGCATGTGACTCATTTGAAATTATAGATAAAATATGTATTCATCATCATCATCATCATCATGTCACGCTGGTAGCACGGATATCCCTGACTCTCTCTCGCCACTCCTCCCTATCGTTCATCGCCCTAGGCAGGTCTTCAGGACAACATCCCGTATCCTCACATAGCTGCTGAATGTATGTTCGTGCTGGTCGTCCTGCTTTTGCACGGCCATGTGTGGGGGTCCATAAGAGTACATCTCTTATGAGTTCGTCCCTGCTTCTCCAGCAGTGTCCTGCATGTCTGGTTCGTCTAACTTGAATAGTTTTCGTGATAGGGGGAAGGTGGCCGTACAGTTGGTGTCTTGTGGGGTGTTGTCGCCAGGACTTGTTCAAGATTGCACACAGCATTCTTGTGTAATTGCCGTCTAGCTTCTTCTCCAGCCGTTTTGTTAGCGTCCATGTAGTGCACCCATATAGCAGTATCGATGTGACCGCTGCCTGGAAGAAACTGCGTTTCATTTTATCGGTTAGGTCTGACTTCCATATAATCGATAGCCTATTGATAGCTGTCCATGCTTTCGTTAACCTCGTGTCGAAGTCCTTTTCGACTGATTCGACGCTGCTTCCGAGGTAAGTGAATTTGGCTACTAACCCATCTTAAACTAGTAGACAAATATGCATTCATACGTCCGTTAAAGTTTTTTTTTTATAAATATCGAATAATATAATTCAGGAAATAATAATTCAATGCTGATATTAATTTACAAAATTTTATTTCTAATTATGAAAACTATCGAAAAAATTCACGTTATTTATATTAGGAAGAAATTAACATATCGAATATTAACTTAATCGTAATAAGCTAAGAATTAATATGTAATATATATTTCATTTATGTAAATAATAATTCCTAACTTATAATATGAATAAATTAAATATTAGTTTCTTAAATTTTTGTTTATATAAAGGAAAAACTGTAGTAAAAACGGTGTAGAACAGTAATAGTTCCTTCTCGTTATAAGGCTATATTAATAAGTTTAAAGTTTTTTTTAACAATTATATCATCATCATCATCATCATCGTGTCGTGCTGTTAGCACGGATATCTCTGACCCTCTCTCGCCACTTTTCCCTATCGTTCATCGCCTCAGGCAGGTCTTCTGGACAACATCCCGTATCCTCACATAGTTGCTGAATATGTTCGTGCTGGTCATCCTGCTTTTGCACGGCCATGTGTGGGAGTCCATAAGAGTACATCTCTTATGAGTTTGTCTCTGCTTCTCCAGCAGTGTCCTGCATGTCCGGTTCGTCTAACTTGAATAGTTTTCGTGATAGGAGGCAGGTGGCCGTACAGTTGGTGTCTTGTGGGGTGTTGTCGCCAGGACTTGTTCAAGATTGCTCGCAACATTCTTGTGTGATTGCCGTCTAGCTTCTTCTCCAGCCGTTTTGTTAGAGTCCATGTAGTGCATCCATATAGCAGTATCGATGCGACTGCTGCCTGGAAGAAACTGCGTTATTTTTTAATTTTATGAACTTTTGATAAAAAAACTTATTTATACTTTATCTTTAAAATTTAATTGTATTATTTATTGGAAAAACATATTTTAAATTATTTATTTAATCTAATTCAAAAATATTATGGATCAATATTTCAATGTATAGAATTAAGAATATATAAATCACCAAGTTGATGGAAGTTGATATATTGATAATACTAAATATATTTAAGTTAAATCATACTAAGAATTTATTTTTACGTCTACTTGCAAATATCATTTCAGTTCTGGTATTTAGTAAATTTCCATTCAAATATTTCAATATACAAATTTTAAGCATAAATTACACTTACGATGTAAATTGTTTGTCGAGGAGGATCTTTTAATTATTTTCCAATTTATAACAGGTGTTAGACCTAGTTCTATCTGATAGGGCAGTGATTTTTTAATGTTGGATTATTAAATGATTGTAGATGGTTGTAATATGATATATGCTTTATAATTAATGTAATATGATATACGCCTTATAATTAATGTTATTTTCTTTAGTTGAAATGTTAGGTTGATATATAATATTATCACGGTTATATTTATTTCCTAGGGGGCATTGATTTATAATTTTACAGTTACATGAGTGTTTTAAGTTGTCTTTGTTATTCTAGTCCAGCTTATTCTTTAGTTTCTTGTTATGATTGTTTAATTATTTTAGATACATTGTTAATACAAGAATAACTAATTTTTATTATGGGGATTTTTATAAGCCCTGAAAAGCCCGGTTTAATCCTACGTTTTGTAAAAGAATAAACCGTACTTCAACAGCAGTAGGGAATTGGTGACAGCTTTTGAAGAAAGGAAGACGAACGACCTTTAATGCAACAAAATTTATATACAACAACAACAATAAACAGGGTTTTACACCAAATGGAACAAACAACGAATATGTAAGAGTTCAAGATTCCGATAGATGATAGGGTTTTGTAAGGTTTGTAAGGTTTAGTTGTAAGGTTGTTATCAGATAAAGTTATAAGGTAAAGGTGTAAGATAAAGTAAGGTTAGGTTTGTTATGTGAAGGTTGTCAGGTTGTAAGGTTTTGTGAAGGTTTGCAGATAAAATGTCTGCTGGAACTTAACTGTGTTTCCTGTTCCTTTTAACTCAGCTCGTGCGTTCGTCGTTCTTGGCTCCTGGCTGGTGAAAGAAGGTACCAAATACGTTTGCCGTCAAAGGCTGCTACGAATGGACCTGTTGCTAATAGCGGCGGGAGTGGCAAAAAGAGGGGGATTCTCCAGTGGAAATCTTTTTTATAATGGACGCCACGTGACCCCAAGGGGCTGCTGATATTCGGTGAAACAGGATCACCAGTTCCTTAACAAAATTTCTTCATCATTTTATTCTTATTAACTATTTTTAAGGGGGTTATTATCTTTAAAATGGTTGTTTATTAAACCTAGAAAATATTTCCCTATATTGATATTAGAGAGTTTGTAAAAAAGAGGGTTATACCAGATAATATTTCTACATCTTTTTTATTAATATTTTTGCTTATTTTATTATCTATATTCATATTATTATTAGTTCTTTTGTTTCCTATATTATTGTCCTTATTATTGTGATGTCTTTTGGCTTCTAAATATCTAAGCTCATTTTAATAACCACTGTTATGTATGGCTTCATTGTAAAATCTCTTCTGATTATTAAATATGTTTTAGATATTAATGTGTTTATTCTAATATTTATCGCATGAGGAATTTGTTAAACTACGGATGCAGGGTGGTTAGAACTAACATTAATGTATATATATATATATATATATATATATATATATATATATATATATATATATATATATATATATATAATAAACAAATATTGAATTGTAATAAATATTGAATTATTATTTTCTTTTAGAATTATAATAAATTTACACACACACTCTTATATATATATATATATATATATATGGCCCAGTTACAACGAGTGTTCTGGATATGACACTAAACAATCTGATGGTGAGGTTCCAGTAATGCTGGAGCTTCGGGGAATGCGGAGTACCCCTTCGTTGCCATCGCTCTCTGGTCCACTCTGGCTCGGAGTGGTAGCACCTGATAGGGTCTTATCTATTGGTCAAATAGAACTAAATAGTGTACTTATGCCAAACTGAATTGCTTAAAATAGAATTATTTGGACATCTAAACAGCGTACTTATGCAAAATTGAATTGTTTGAAATAGAACTGTTTTTGAATGCTAAACTGAATTTTTAGAAATATAACTGTTTTTGATATTGAAACTGTATTTACATTAAACTGAATTGTTTGAAATAGAACAGTTTTTACATTTAAACTGTGTGTAAACAAAAATCTATTCTTATACTAGACTGAAATGTTTGAAATAAAACTGCTTGACTAAACTGAATAGTTTGAAATAGAAATGTTTACGACAATCAAACTGTGAACTTATGCTAAACTGAATTGTTTGAAATAGAACTATCTATTTGTATAAAATGGATTTTGCACATATGTATATATAATTAATTGATTTTCCTGGCATATATGGTTTAAGTGAGAGTCACGGTAAACTTTCAATGGCTGTATTTTTTCTTATCAATAGAAGCCACTCTTATTAATGAATAGTAGTAGATTTCTGGCTTAATTATTTGATCCTGGCCGTTGACCTGTAGGGTTCTTCCGCTCAGCACTAGGTGAAGCTTGCCGTTGAACCAACCTTGGGTTCATCCACCTAACTTCACATACACTATGTTGTTTCCAATGGCTCCTGAGGTTTAACTTGTGAGTAAAAAATACCCAGAGAAATAATTGATATTAAGGTGAAACATATTGGCTTTATATCCATAATGTTTTTAGTGAGATGCACTTATAAATCATGTTTGGATCAGTTTTAACATTATACGAGCCAAATATAATAATTCATTTGCACGTCTCCCGATATGGATCAAAATCCAATATGTCTGAACTTAATATCAATAATATCTCCATATATATATATATATATATATATATATATATACGAGGATCATTAAGTTTCCAGACTTTTTTCGTATGGGAACTTTTATTGATAGTACACACAACTCTAGTCCCCTTCGAAGTAATCTCCTCCGGCTGCAATGCACTTGTTGTACCATTCTAACAACTTCTTCAAGGCCCCATGGAAGTCCTCTTGTGTGAGCGTGACTTTCTTTCATTTCCTCAATTGTCTCATAACGACAGCCTCTGAGCTTAGGGAATAAGCAAAAGTCACAGGGAGCAAGATCTCGACTATAGAGAGGCTGACGAACTGTCTTGATGCTCATCTTGGTCAAATAGTCTGTGACAAATAGTCTGGAGTTGTGGACTGGTACATTATCCTGGTGGAAATGCCACTGACCCAATTTGAAGAGTGCTGGCCTCTTCCGTCGGAATCTCTTGCTGAACTCCCTTAAAACCTCAACTTAGTAACCCTAACCCTAACCCTTTGGCCAATCAACTCCGGTCTATTGACTTCCTTACTCCTCTCACACCTCTCATCATCCCTCACAGACTCCATGCCTTCCTAGAATCTCTTATGCCACTCAAAAACTGATGCTCGATTCATGCAAGATGGTCGAAAAACAGTCTGAAGCATTACATACGTTTCTGTGGCATTTTTTCCAAGTTTAAAACAGAATTTTATTGCATATCGTTCTTCTAAAGTGTTAGATTGCATTTTTGAAATTCACCAGTTGTGACAATCAGGCTTTAGTCGGGTGTATTCGAATCCCTGCTGTAGCTGTTCATTTGAAGCTGAAATCATAAAAATTGGTCAGTCATCTCATAAGATGTGACTTTTGGTTATTCCCTAAGCCCAGAGGCTGTCGTTATGAGACAATTGGGGAGATGAAAGAGGCTGTGACGAAGGTCATTGACACGCTCACACAAGAGGACTTCCATGGGGCCTTCCAGAAGTTGTTGAAACGGCACAACAAATGCATAGCAGCCGGAGGAGATTACTTCGAAGGGGACTAGTTTCATGTGTGTACTATCAATAAAAGTGCCCATACGAAAAAAGTCTTATCGTATGCACCAAAAGGTTTTGGCATCAAATAACCTACAATAGTTGAAATGCTATAAAATTAAACCAAGCCAAACTAAACTAACACACACGCATGTACACGCACACACACACACACACACACACACACACACACACACACACACACACACACACATATATATGTATATATATACACGCACACACACATATATATGTATATATATACACACATTCATACATACATATACACACAATCATATACACATATTTATACACACAAACACATACACACATATATACTCACATATATATATATATACATACACACACAAACATACACACATATATACACATACACAAACAAACATACGCACACACACATATATATATATATATACATACCCACTCTCACATTCTCTTTCTCTCTCTCTCACCCCCCTCTCTCTCTCTCTCTCACACACACACACACACACATGTATATATATATATGTAAGTATAGGATGACTTCGTGTAACCAACAACCGCATTCAGTATCAGTACAATGGTAAAACTCTCTTGACTGTTGTTTCAATGATTTTTCGCTGCCAGAAACAAGAACAAAAATAAATTATCAATACGGACGAGCTGAACAGACTCAGTTTGAGTGAACAGTTGTGATTGAAGCTGACAATTATGCAATTGAAATATGACGTATGATATCCATTAATGGAATGCAGTCCTTGTAGCAGTGTTGTAAGTTTTATCAAAATGAAATGTAATATAATCGACAAAGGAAACAGATAAATTGCCAGGAAGATTCTTCTTTCATGTCAACAAAAGCTGAGACTTTTTCTATAATTACCTACTTCAGCATCAACAGATATGCAAATGATTGCAAACAAAACGAAAGATTACGATATATATATATATATATATAGAGAGAGAGAGAGAGAGAGAGAGAGAGGAGAATGAAATTGAATATATATATATATATATATATATATATATATATATATATATATATATATTAACAGACCGAGATAGATTGATTGATATAAACACACTGATAGAGAGAGAAACTGAAAGAGATACGTACGAACATACTGAGATATATATGAGCGGTCTGAAATCGATAGATCGATAGATATATCTGTACAAACTGAGATATAAGCAAATTGATAGTGATATACACAGACAGATAAACAGATTCAAACGGACTGACACGCACACACGCATAGGTAGACGGACAATAATATCGAAAAAGACTGAGATCCAAGCTGAGTGATAAAGATATCAACAAAATTATATTTATATATATATATGTGTATATATATATTACAGTAGTACATGGTTGTCACTATCTCACTTGGTGGGTTTGTGACAGATCAAAGGTATTATCATTTGGAGAGTGCTCAATATCTATGTTAGAGCTATTATACGATAATAATAATAATAATGATAATAATAATAATAATAATAATAAACATGTTTTTATATATATTCATTTAATAGCATGGATACTTATCTGCAGCCTCAGATAAGTATCCATGCTGTAAAATAAATATATAAAGAATTAATATATATATATATATATATATATATATATATATATATATATATATATATATATATATATATATATAAGGGAACAATGAATAGATTTATATAAGACCGGTTTGTTATTTTACAGATAGATACTTATGTATGGAACATAAAAGTGTTCTTATCACAAAGCAAAGTGTGTTGTTGAAGCATACTGAGCCTATAACCCAGAGGTTTGTAAATCGGAACTAGACTCCGTTACCAAATGATAAAGTCGAGAGATCAGGTTTCACCAGGCAGCTGTTAAGTCTTTTTTTAAGAGAAGTACCTGTCAGTTAAATAACAAACAGGTCTTATATAAATCTATTCATTGTTCCATTAATTTTATTTCTAAGTAAAATCTATTGATTTGTGTTGTATTCAAATATTAGTTGATTTGACCAGATAAGGGTTTTAGTTTACCCATCAAGATAAATTGCGATAGTCATAAAATTATAGTCTGACTTTGTTGTGGAAGGAATAAATGGTATCATTGGATATAGATGTACTGCCTAGCATAGGGATAGAACCTACAACCTTCAGTCGGTAAATAACAATGTTTCACTTGGTGTTTGTAATTGCCTATCATACCTGCTGATTAGAATTTGTTCAGTCTATGGAGCTAATAAAAACTCATTGGTATTTCTCTTAACAAAAGACTAAACAGATCGGCGCCTCGGGTAGTGTGATGGTTGGCAAACCAGACTAGCAAACCTTCACGAGTGAGTTCGATTTTGGAGATTATTTCGTATGTATGCATCCATACATAAGATAAGGAACTGTGGAATTCGATAAAGAATCTAATGTAGGCGGGAATTTACGTCAAACGTCAAAATGTCCTAAATCTTAAGATGTCGTAAAGACTACAATATAAACTTATTTTCTTATTTGACACCATTTCATTCTGCTAAGTAATTAATTTCGTTAAATTAAAATAACCATCAATACAGCAATATCACGAATGGAAAGAAAGAAAAAAAAAACTTAATAATTGAAAATGTAAATTTAACTTAGAAATTTTGTGAATTTTAAACTTTTTTTGATCTTTTGTAAGAATTAGTTCAGTTTCATATTCTGCGATTTTTATGGAGAGCCCATTCATGTATGGCTGAAGTTTATCAAAATGTAGTTGGCCCTGATGTGCAGGAAAATGCTAAACAGTTAGTAGCAATATAATGTAATATAATGGCCGAGGGATTTCGTTTTATATATCTTGCCTTTGGGTTTAGTTAGGCAGAGAACCTTTCGACTCAGTGCATGGATTAGTTAGGTGCAAACATGAGTGCAGGAGTTCACGCGCGTGCAGAGCGGATGTGTCATTCAGAGATATCATAATAAAAATCCCAGATAGAGGATAGAACAAGGGATGTGAGTGACGTCATGCACCGGAAGCGTGGGCTGAGATTTGAGAAAAGTCAGTCAGTTGAGAATGAGACCTGGGCGAGGCGAGACGAATTTGTGCGTTACAGGCGCCGCACGTATTGGGGTGGGACAGATTGAAAAGTCAGCATAGAACGATGGTATCTCTCTTCTTATGTCGAAAAACCTTTAAACTCAAAGGTAATAAAAAGTTTCGTACCTGAACTAAGAAGTCGTAAGTGTTTTTGTGTTTCGGGATTCCTATGCTATATATGAACATTTTATGAACATTATATGTAAGTAAAGTAAAGTTGGCGACCATAGTCGAGGGTGACCCGAAGGCACCTTTTTCGATAGCTACTACACCAAGGTGTAGGGGAGGACGCTACTCCTTTCCCAGGATTTCTCCACTTTACCCTTGATCCGTACCTTATAATGCTGAGTGTTAAGCAAGGAGCCATCAAGTACCATTTTTAAAGTCTTTGGTATGACTCGATCTGGGATTGAACCCAGGTCTCCCGGGCCATTGGAGAACACTTTAACCATTACACCAATGTCCGGTACTTAAATCCGTATCATGGGTATGGTACAATAAGACTTCGGACTCTGTGTTATACTGTCGATATAGTTGTTCTTTCCCAAATGTCGGACGTTCTTTTATATATATATATATATATATATATATATATATATATATACTGCACCTTGTGCCATATCTAAGTCAGAGACTTTTTACAGTTGCCTGGTGAAACATGGTCTTTCGACTTGGTCATTTGGTAACAGAGTGTAGTTCCGATCTCCAGACTTCTGGGTTATGGGCTCAGTAAACTTAAACTGCGCACTCTACTTTGTGATAAAACACTTTTGTATTCTATACATAAATATCTGTTAAATAACAAACCAGTCTTATATAAATCTTCATTCTTCCATTAATTTTATTTCTAATTAAATTCTATTTATTTTTGTTGTATGCAAATATATATATACATATATATATATATATATATAAGTATCTATATTAGATTTATATATTTAATGCCATATTAAATATCTAAATCTAATATATATTTACTATTATTATTATTATTACTATTACTATTATTATTATTATTATTATTATATAATTGCTCTATCTCATATATTGAGCACTCTCCAAATTATATTGCCTTTGGTTCTCCACAAACCCACACAGTGAATTAGTGACAACCAAAACAGTTACAATATATATATATATATATATATATATATATATATATATATATATATATATATATATATTCAAGTATTGATAGACTTTGTGTGATGAAAGCCTCCTAAATTTTAGCCACAAAAAGGAGTTTTATCATATATTGCGTATCTTGAATGACTCCCCACCTTTGGGTATGCTCGTTTCCAGAAATATTTCTTTAATAATTTATGTTACTGTAGCGGAAAAATGGTTTTAAGGGGTTGTTCATTCTATATATATATATATGCATTTTCTCTCTCTCTCTCTCTCTCTCTCTCTCTCTCTGACACACACACACATACGCAAGCACCCACCCATATACATATAAGTGAGATAGATATAAATAAACTTAGATTGACATACAGATATGAAGACGATGAGATACAAGCAGAGATAGATATGAAAGGAGTGAGATAGATATAGAAATTTATATATATATATATATATATATATATATATATATATATATATATATAGAGAGAGAGAGAGAGAGAGCGAGATTGATAGATAGATGTAAACAAGTTGGGATAATAGCAAAGTCATATAGATCTAAACAGACTGGGATAAATTGTTATAAACAAAGTTTTATATATATAAATGTACGTATAGAAAGAAATTTCTTTCAAGTCGAATGCTATACAATAAAAACGGATATTATTAGATATTATCTTTCACCAAACAGTACAATATTAGAACTCTGTTATAAAAAATAAAATTGGCACACCTCTGTTTCGTTTCGTTTGTTGTTAATCAATGATAATAGTTTAATCAATGACGAAATTAAGATTATAATGAAGATTTCGTGACAATCTGTGATAGAATATATAGTACACACACACACACACACACACACACACACACACACACACACACACACACACACACACACACACACACACACACACACACACAAATATCTATATATATATATATATATACACATATGGTTAGCAATTTATATAATGATATATCTGTACTTATAAGACGGTTTTTTGTAATTTATTTGTCTTGAATGTTATAATTTTAAAACGAGGCAGTTCTCAACTCATTAACGTTTAATTTTCGAAAAACATTTTTGCGAAAGGCTGTTTTCTTCACAGAATTACATTTGCTTAGAAAAATTGAAAAAAAAAAAAAAAATATATATAGGCCTTCAAAACGAGCAAGTGACAAGTGACGCATGCGCACCAACACCTTCTTACTGACGTCAGTCTTTTTAAGCACTGTCATAATTTTTAACTTTTCTTTCGTCTTTTTTTGTTGTTGTTTGCCCGCAACTCGCAACTAATGTGTCATACTGAAAGAAAATAAACACGAATTAAATATTCTGTGGTGAATTCTAATATTTATGCAATAAGAAGAATCCGGAAGCTTTTACCTTTTCGAAGATGTAAATTAACTCTAGGAATTTGGGTGTGCAAGGGAAATTAGATTAACGCATAATAAAAAGATAATATGTCTATTTCAATGCAACGACACCATAGTTTGCAACGTCAAATAAAATCCTTCTGCATTGCCTGGTGGATTAACATATTCAATTATTGATCATGAATATCACCGACCCTCATAACGAGAAGTACCAGCAGAAATCGAACAATTACTACCAAGGATATGTTTGGTTTGTTTTCTTTTGTTTAATGGCATATCAATTTTGGGGGTTATTTAATGCTAAGACCATCCTTTTAGGAGAACAGTGGTGGTGCTACTTAACTCAGAACTGGGAGGGGTAGCAGGGGGTTTAATACCTTTTCCAAGGGTATCGCAAATATTATTGTTTAAAATTTTGATTGATTGATTTTAACAGGTTACACAACATGTGTTGTATAGCCACATAATACACGGATGTGTGAAATAGACATAGGGAATCCGAAAAAACTTTTTGAAGTAGCTGACCAGTTGATATTTTTGATCGATGTGTAAAGTTAAAGAATTTATTAAACTTCGTATAAAAATACTCATGCAGACATGTTAAAAGTAGCTTTGTTTAATACAGGAATCTATCATCATTATAAATGAACCCACAGTGTATAGTCAATGGGAACAGTGAGACTGCTTCCAATTTGTCAAATTTTTAAAAATCATGAGTGACACTTGCGGCTGGTAGTTCTCCACGGACCGGTGCCAGTCCAGCAGACTGGCTATAAAAAAGTAATGTTCTACAGCCTCAGCCAGTGAGGCTATAAAACGTAGGTAATTGCGTTTTTGTGTAGTCGCTTTTTGAGAACACGTTTCGATCGAATACTAATCATATTTACCCAACCCCTCCGCTCGAGCAGGATATGACACAAGATCAATTTTATGCGGAGTTTAACAGGTTTCAATTCAGAGTTTTCCCTCTCCTAGACTAGTTGCCTTACCAAGGCTGAAGAACCTAGTCTGCCCTACTATTTACCCATAGCTGGAGGGAGAATAATTGGATTCATACCTTTCCCAAGGGTATTAGTGCTATGTGAAATGCAATCAGTCTCGTCAAGGAATTGAACTCGTGTCGCCGTGTTCATTTCCTACGACGATAACCATTTCGATCGAATACTAATGATGTTTGAACAGATCTATTTGACCCTTAGAAGCGGTCCAAAAGGTGTACTACCACACTAAATCAAAGTGGATCTGGGCGTAATGGCAAAGAAATCGTACTTGACTCTTCAGATCTCCACAAGTGAAGCCTCATCATCAGTTGCAGTGTAGGGTCATACTTAGAACATACTCTTTTTTTGGGGGGGAGTATTACTCCTTTGCAGGGGGATAATCAATGTATTCTAGGCCCCACCGACAGGGCTGTTAAAATTTTGAGATAGATACGTACCTATTTTGAGAGTTTGATATTGTCAACACAATGTTTCGGTCTTTCTCATGGGTACCGTCTACATGAATTAAAAGGTCCTGCTTTTGCTGAAGGAATCCCTGTGGTGTAGTGGCTAACGTGCTGGATTGCGACACTGTCGTAAGTGAGTTCGAACTCCAGTCACGCCATAACGTTCACTTTTGAACTAATATTCTAAAGAAAGGCATGAACTTCTTAATCTACTAATTTTGGCTTAAATAGTAGTCCTGCCGACTTCTAAAAGGATGGCTTTAGTATTAAATAACTCACGAACGTTGACATGCCATTAAACAAAGAAACCAAACGTCGGAGTGATGGCAATGAAGGGGTACTCCGCATTCCCCAAAGCTCCCGCATTACTGGAGCCCAACCATCAGATTGATGATGCACAAGGCTTTACACCTGAGGGATGCCATAGACTACACAGTCAATCACATGCCCGTTGTGTAATGGTTATCGGCGTAGAAAATGGACACGGCGACTCGAGTTCAAAACCTGGACGAGACTGATTGCATTTCACATAGCACTAATACCCTTGGGAAAGGTATGAATCCAATTATTCTCCCTCCAGCTATGGGTAAATAGTAGGGCAGACGAGGTTCTTCAGCCTTGGTGAGGCAACTAGTCTAGGAGAAGGAAAACTCTGAATTCAAACCTGTTAAACTCCGCTTAAAAATTGACCTTGTGTCGTATCCTGCATGAGCGGAGGGGTTGGTAAATAGGATAGACTACACAGTCAATCACATCCTTTGAGTGTAAAACCGGAAAAGAAAGAGGAAGAGGGCTCGCTAGCATTGAGGACTGTCTAGACACAAAATGTAAAGAAACAGAGGAACTATTCAGTGCCTTCTTTTAATGAAAATTTGCATATCTAGGTAGTAATTTCTTGTTTAAAGTTATTGTATTCTCTAAATTAAAATGTATTTTTGGGTTAAACTTTTACACTAAATCAGAACAGAAGAACAAATAATGGACTTTGAAAATGCCTTGATTTATGTTTATTTCATCTTTTATCCAAATATTAGTAAGCTCATCTTTATTGGGGACGACTGTTAAATGGCTTTTTACTTTATTTAGATAAGCAATCCGAAGTAATACATTCGGACAACTATAGTATTCACTTGCAGAACTATACTTCGAATCGTTCTTAGGAGACTTGATCCTGTACGAAACTTATTTCCTTACGAGATTTTATCCCTTACAAGTCTTGATCCCTTTCGAGAATTGATCCTTTGTGAGACTTGATCCTGTACGAAACTTGATTCCTTAGGAGATTTTATCCCTTACAAATCTTGATCCCTTTCGAGAATTGATCCCTTGCGAGACTTGATCCTGCACGAATCTTGATCCCGCACGAGACTTGTTCCCTTATAAGTCTTGATCCTGTACGAGATTTGGTTCCGTACGAATCTTAAGCCTTTATGAAACTCGACCCCTTACAAGTCTTGATTCCGTACGAATCTTAATCCTTGACGAGACTTGATCACGTACAAGAGAAAGGCCCGACTAATGTTTGTGTTGGCGACATTCTACATATACGTGATTATAGGACAATGGAGACATAGAGTCATCCCTTCATCGCCCACTCTGACCCGAAGTGTTATTACCCGTTAGGGTCCCATTCACTGGGCAAATAGATCGATCAAAATTTATTAGAATCAGATAGGAATGCTTGGAATCATGACCCTGTGCAAGCAAATAATTATTTAATAGGAATACTTACTTGAAATCATTTGTGGGTAAAATCGTCCCCATAGGAAAGTGGCTAACGCGCGAACTTGCGATATTGTAGTAAGTGAGTTCAAACACCAGTAGCGCTATTATGTTCACTTTTGTAGTAATATCTTTGGGAAAGGTATCAAATCGTTTATTTCCCATAGCTATTGTGGTCCAGTCAACTGGGGTTGTAGAATAAACCTTCATCTCTGCAGATGGGTAAGACTCCCCCGATGAGTATCCTGATTATAACACTAAACAATCTGATAGTTAGGCTTCAGTAATGCTGAAGTTTTGGGGAATGCGGAGCACCCCTTTATTACCATCACTCCCAAGTCCACTATGGCTCGTAGTGGTAGCACCTGCTAGGGATCTATCTATGAGTTAAATAGAACTAAACAGTATACTCTTGTTAAACTGAATTATTTAAAACAACTGTTTTAGACATTTAAACTTTACTTATGTTAAACGGAATTGTCTGAAATAGAACTGTTTATATGTATTAAAATGGATTTGACATTAAAAATCTACAATGGTTGATATGCTATAAAACCAAACCGAACAAAACCAAAACCAAACCAAACCAAAACCAAACCAAACCAAAGCTATTGTTCTTCTACATGAAGGAGGATATGCCATTAAACAAAGAAACTTTTGCCATAAAAATAATGGAAATTTTATAACTATCTTCAAATCACTTGAATTAAATATGATAAAATATAACTAAATACAACTGCATGGGAAAAAATGATTATTAGTAAATAATTAGTGTAATAAAAATGCAATGGAAAACTGAAAATATATTGCCCAGTCGGTTAGGGGGGGGCTGTAGAATACACCGACCGCCCCTCAGCAAACGGGTAAAACCCCACCAACGAGTGTCCTGGATATATGACACTAAATAATATGATGGTCAGGCTCCAGTAATGCTGGAGCTTTGGGAAATGTGGATTACCTCTTCATTGCCATTACTCCCTGGTCCACTCTAGGACAGAGTGGTAGCACCTAATAGGGTTCTATCTATGAGTTAGATTGAACTAAATTGTGTCCTTATGCTAAACTGAATAGTTTTAAATAGGACTGTTTTGACATTTAAACTGCGTACTTATGTTAAACTGAATTGTTTGAAATGGAACTGTTATTGTATGCTGAACAGAATTGTTTAAAATAGAACTGTTTTTGACATTGAAACTGTACTTACGCTAAACTGAATTGTTTGAAATTGAATTGTTTTGCCATTTAACTGTGTGTAAACAAAAAACTATACCTATACTAAACTGAATTGTTTGAAATAGAACTGTTTATATGTTTAAAAATGGATTTGGTATTAAATAACCTACAATCGTTAATATGCCATAAAACCAAACCAAACCAAACTAAACTAAACTGAAAATATAATTCTCATTACAAGAAATTGCAGATGAACTAAATGTCCGCATTAAATAATCCATAAGGAGTTGATATGCCGTTAAACGAATAAACTAAACCAAACCAAACCGAAAAAAATTGTGCGTGTAGGATGCAAACATTAAGCTGAAAGTTACAGTAATGCGCAGCTATGAAGACGTATGCAAATGTCAATCGTGGTTGGTTGGGTTTTATGGCATATCAACCTTTGTAGGTTATTTAACGCCAAATCCATTTTTATGTAAATAGTTCTATTTCAAATAATTCAGTTTAGTATGAGTACACAGTTTAATTGTCGAAAACATTTCAAATTCAAACTATTCAGTTCATTGAAACTGTTCTAATTCAGCTAATTCAGTTTAGTATAAGTACAGAGTTTGTTTACACACAGTTAAATGTCAAAATAGTTCCATATTAAACAATTCAGTTTAGTGTAAGCAGAGTTTCAATGTCAAAACAGTTCCATTTCAAACAATTCATTTCAGCATAAGCACGGAGTTTAAATGTAAGTACAGTTTAATGTAATTTACGAAGCTCTTTGCTTCGATGTGGCTCAAGGCCGAATGAATGGGGCACCCAATGATGTAAGTACAGTTTAATTGTCAAAAATATTTCTATCTCAAGCTATTCAGTTTAGTCAAACAGTTCCATTTCAAACAATTCAATTTAGCATAAGTATGCAGTTTGTTCTATTTAACCCATAGTTAGGGCCTTATCAGGTGCTACCATTCCGGGCCAGAGTGGACTTGGGAGTAATGGCAATGAAGAGGTGCTCTACATTCCCCAAATCTCCAGCATCACTGAAATATCACCATCAGATTGTTTAGTGTCATATCCAGGACACTCTTTAGGGGGTATTACCCCTCTGCAGAGGTGCAGTCAGTTTATTCTACAGCTCCAGCCGACTGAGCAAGTCTATCGTGGAGTTCCTGAGACTCACATGTTCACGGGAGACCTTCAACAAGCGTCAGTTGCTGAAATTGTTGATAATGTCTATGACCCAATTTTGATCGATTGATAAAAATGAATTCTGATATCCAAGAAACGAGTTATAGGTTAACCTAGCATTGCCTGATCGTCGAGGTTCTTGTAAACCGAGCGAAATTTCTAGAGCCCTCTGCTTACTGTACAGTGATTAACTGTTCTTTCATCTTTTGCTCAATGTTCTAAATTGCTTCTGCAGCGTTATGACCCAATTCAAACTCATAAAGAAGTTCCCGAATTAGATTGCATTGCACATTCAAATTACACAAGGAATGAAGTAATGCACAACGTGTCATCGCACCCACTACCATTATACTACCAACCACTGAGGATACCTACTATGGCTTGAACGGCTTTGATCATGTGATATACGCGCTGCAAACTAGAAAGGTGCAAAATATTGCAAAAGTTTTGATTCGCTCTTGTATTTCTAAAAAAGCGTTAAAAGATTTTTGAAGTCAAAATTACAAACTTGAGAAAGAAAGACGATTGAAGGGACACAGAAAATCATACATGGAACGTTTCTAATTACACTCTGACACTGACCTGGCTGGAGAGAATGAAAGATCATAAGAGTTGAAGGAGAATAAGAATTTCACCTTACGTGAGAACATATGAAAGAGTTAAAAAAGGAAGAAATAAGAAAATAAAAAAAATGACAATAAATGAATGTCGAGGAGGGAAGAAAAGAAAAGAAGTCTTAAAAACATGCTTTAAGTTTAAAAATCAAACGAAAGCAAAGTAATAAAAAAAAGATGGACGTAACGGAAAGATAAACGAAATAAATAAAATAAATCATCAATAAATAAATAAAATAAAATAGAATAAAAATAAATTAAAAAAAAATGACCTAACAATACCTGGAAAAAATTATTTAGAAAATGCCTGGAGAATTCGAACGTCGTACGTTTTTCCACTTAACAAAAAAAGTCGCAAAGAAGAAGAAAAAAAGAAAATGGCTTCCTTTTTCCGGTTGTAATTTCCTATTTAAGCGCCTTTTTATGCCTGTTAAGTGGCCAAGTGTTGACATCTCAGTGTGCAGCTCAGCCTAGAAAGTGGAAAAACTAATTTTTGTTTTATTATTTAAGCCTGCGAGGAAGAAAAGGCGACCAATCGGCGTACGCCAATAAAGATCGAATTGCGCCAAGCAATTACCAACGATAATTTGAGAAAGTAACATTTTCAGATCGAGGCAGAACGTTTGCCCTGGGGCGAAGGGTCGGCATGAATATTCATACTTCCTTAATTTTTTTTTTTATAGATTTTTTTCATTTTCGTTTTTTTTATATATATTTTTTCTTTTTGTATTTTCTCTTCCTTCAACGCTGTCATATTGCATCATTGGACGTATTTTTATGAATACATCTTTATGTTTTCATCTTGATATTTTTTTTTTATATCTTTGATGTTTTTTTTTATTTTCTGTTTTGTTTACTAAGTTTTTATTTTTGTATCTATTTATCTTTTTTTTATTGATTTAAGGTATTTTTTCTGTTTTCTTTTTCTTTTTTTGTTTTTTGCCATTTTCACTGGTTTTCATTTTTATATTAAGGCTTTTTAAAGCGTTATTTGATCGATTTCTTTCTTTCTTTCTTTCTTTCTTTCTTTCTTTCTTTCTTTCTTTCTTTGTCTCTATTGCTTATTTCTTCCTTTCTTTCTTTTTTCTTTTTCACGACTTTTTTATTACCCTTTCTTTCCTTCTTACACTTGTTTATTTTTACCTTCAGCGCTCTCGTTTTCTTTTGTTCATTTTTCTTCCTTTTCTTTCATTTTCTATGTTTCTTTGCACATTCATTCATCCTTCCTTCCACCTTCATCAGTCTAATTTCTTTCTTTCTTTCTTTGCTCGAGTTTCCTTCTTTCTTTTTGCGTATAAAAAAATCTTTTCTTCCGTCCACACATATATGACAAATTATTCGCCAAATTTAACGCAAAAAGAAATTAACATTATTCCTACTAGAAGCAATGAAATTCAGACAAGAAAATAAATTAGAAAAGTACGCGGGATAGAAAAAAATCAAAAGTTCCCGCCAATTCCAAAAAAAAAAAAAACTCCGCTTCGTAGCGAAAAAAAAAAGAAAAGAAAAAAAAAGACAATTAAAGAATAAAAAAGAAAAGTTCGACTGAGCATTTGACAATAGAATTTCCACTGCATTTATCCGCGTAAATGCTGCATCAAAGAATTTCCAAAGACTTTGTGCGTCTCTCATTGGATCATTTTGCGGGGGAGTCTCCTTCTGTATGATAAAAGAGAGAGAGAGAGGGGGGGGAGAGAAGGAGAAAGACATGGAGGAAGGGAGAGAGAGTGAGAGTGAGATAGAGAGAGAGAGACGGAGAGATATGGAGGGAGAGAGAGTGAAAGTGAGGGAGAGAGAGGGAGAGAGAGTGAGAGTGAGGGAGAGAGAGAGTGAAAGAGAGATGGAGGAAGAGAGAGTGAGAGTGAGAGTGAGAGTGTGAGAGATAGATGGAGGGAGAAAGAAAGAGTGTATGTGTGTGTGTGTGTGTGTGTGTGTGTGAGAGAGAGAGAGAGAGAGAGAGAGAGAGAGAGAAAATGAAGAAAGAACAGAAAGTACGAAATTCAATCAGATCTACAAAAAACTATATGTAAAAAAAAACCTTCTTTTTTGGTACATAAGTTTTTTTTTATTGATCTAATTGGTTGACCTGAACTGCAGTTGCTTATTCAGTAAAAATCTTAATTGTTTTACCACAATTCATAGGTTGAATGGTTATTTATTTTACGGCATACAAATCTTTGTTGGGTTATTTGATGTCGAAAGCAATCTATTTTCTCAAGTCATTATATAGTGTCAAATCACTAATGACAATTATTTGTGAACAATTCTCACTCAAAAAAAACCACTCTTAATACAAATAATTTTTAAGTCCCAGGGCTAACGCACTGTGACCTCGTAATAAGCAAGTTTTATCTACTATCACGCTATTAATTCACTTTCGGAAAGGCACAAGCCGCATTATTCCCTTAGCCATGAGTTAAATAGTATCCCTAGTTCTTCTACAAGAATAGCGTTTGCATTGAATAATCCACTAAGTTTGATATGCCATTAAACAATGGCCTAATCAGCTGGAGCTGCTGAAAACACTTACTGGATCCCTGAAGAGAGGTAAGACTCCCCCAACGAATGTCCTGATATATGTCGCTAAAAAATTTGATGGTGAGGTTCCCCTCTCATTGCCATTGGGGAATGTGGAGTACCCCCTCATTGTCATTGGGGAATGTGAAATTCCCCTTGTTGAATGTGGAGTACTCCTCGGGGAATATGGAGTACTCTTTCATTGCTATAGCTCCTCGGTTCACTGTGACCCAGAGTGGTAGCACCTGATATGGTTAAATAGAACTGTTTGATATTTAAATAGGTATATAGGATTATAAGTACTAATATAAATAATTTGTACACAGTTATATGGTTTCAAATATTCCTGTTTAATGCAAATTACTTACCTATATATTTTGACTTAGAAATATAGTCTTAAAAGAAACTCTAAGATAGAGTGGATCTGGGAGTAATGACCATCAAGCAGTGACTCCAATATCCTCAGAGCACCAGGCCTGGAGTTTCACCACCGGGGGCAGTTTAGAGTAATAATATTCATCATAAGTCGGACTACTGTTATTTTATACATAATTTTTCTTTTTATTATAAATTACGCGGATGCACACGCGCGCACAAACACACACGCACACACACACATATGTATATGTATAATAGAAAGAAAAATTATGGAAGAAGTAATAGTAAAGCAGCGGTCGTGCCGACACTGCTATATAAATGCACTACATGGACGCTAACTAAACCTATGGAGAAAAAGTTTGACGGCAATTACACAAGAATTCTACGAGCAATATTAAACAAGTCCTGGAGGCAGCACCCTACAAAGCAGCAGCTGTACGGCCACCATCCATCAATCACGAAAACTATAAAAATTAGACGCAGCAGACATGCAGGACATTGCTGGAGAAGTAAGGACAAACTCATAAGTGACGTACTCCTGTTGACCCCTTCACATGGACGAGCAAAGGCAGGACCACCAGCTAGAACCTATATACAACAGGTCAGTGCCAATACAAGATAAAGCCTTGAAAACCTCCTGGGAGCAATGGACGATAGAGACGGGTGGAGAGAGAGGGTCAGGGAGATCCGTACTCGCAGCCCGACATGATGATGATGAACAGTAGAACAACTTATGAATATTATCACACAGGGATATATATACTGAATATAATCAATATTCCATTATGCAATTTTCTGGTTTGTATGCTGAATAATGACTTTCTACAAACGAACGGTTTTCAAAAGTTGGTTTTGGCTTGATATTTCATTCACAAAATCTTTGCCACAACCTGATTACGGGATTTGATTTTCCTATGTGGTCACTTAGGATCAGACTTGACTCTCCCCAATGTTGTTATTAGGCAATTCTAAGCCATATCTATCTATCTATCTATCTATCTATCTATCTATCTATGTTCATATCTATCTATCTATCTATCTATCTATCTATCTATCCATAATTTGTAGAGACATACCCTTCTCAAATTTTTACTTAAAAAAAAAAAAAAAGATCCAACCTACAATATAAGTCCGTTATATTGATGGGAATGGAATAGCGCCCTCCCCTACACCTTGGTGTAGTAGCTATCGAAAAGGGAGCTTTCGGGTCACCCTCGACTATGGTCGCTAACTTTTTATATTGATGGCGTCTTTTTTCTATCTCAAAGTCAAAAAGAAATCAATAATCTTAAATCCACCTTTCTCAAATTTATGAACTTAACAATAATAATAAAAATGCCGTTTCTCGATGTGTTTATTGAATCCAATAACAATGCATTTATCACATCACTACATAAAACCCCCACAAACCAGAATTCCTGTCATCTCACTTACAATAGAGAATACCCATAAAAATATAAAAGAGATGTAATAAAAATGTTCCCAATAGAACACACTTAATTCCTTCTTCCTGCACTTTTTTCTTTGAAAAGACAACCGAGAATAAAACAAGCGCTAGTTAACAACGGCTTTCCTAATCATATAATCAACAGTCAAGAGTTAATCCTTTCTAATGAATAAACAAATAAATCAATAATTGAAAACAAACAAAAACAATAATACAGTTCAGAGAGATAATAATAAAAATATAAAACCCATTCTATTGTTATCAAATGCATAAGAGGATTAAACAGAATGAATAAATAAAAGAAAAGTTAGCGAACATAGTCGAGGGTGACCCAAAGGCTCCCTTTTCAATAGCTACTACACTGAGGTGTAGGTGAGGGCGCGACTCCATTCCCTGTATTGCTCCACTTTACCCTTGATCCGCAACTTATAACGCTGAGTGTTAAGCAAGGAGGCATCAAGTACTATTTTTTGAGTCTTTGGTATGACTCGACCTATGATTGAACCCTGGTCTTCAAGACCATTAGACGAACACTCTAACCTTTAAACCAATAGAAATATAACGAAATGAGAAATTAACAGAGAATTCTAACCTGATGATTTACTTTAGAAATTAAAACCTACCAATCTCATCATCGGACGTATTATGATTGATAATGATGATTTGGTTTGTTTTAAATAAAAAAAATGATAATAAAAAATTTACTTCAAGAGTGAAAAATCGAAAATTTTTGAAAATTTAAATTTTTTTGAAAATTTGAATAATTTAGAAAATTAAATTTTTTTGAAAATTTTAATATTTTTGAAAATTTAAAATTCTTTGAAAATTTAAATAATTTTGAAAATTAAAAATCTAAAAAATATCTTAAATACTTTTGAAAATTTCAAGTTTTTTGAAAATTTGAAATTTTTTGAAAATTTAAACAATTTTGAAAATTAAAAAAAATCAAAAAAATTAAAAAGACATTTAATATTAACAAATGAAAAAAACTAATATTAGAAAATTTGAAAAAGAAAACAAATTAATTCACAAAATAAATAAAAAATCAATTTAGAAATTAAAATTCTTTTTCGAATTAAAAAAAATCTAGATATTAAGGATCGGAACATTGTCTACGAATTTATTTTCCAAATGGAGAACTGAGTTCTTGACACTGAACAATTGGTGTGGAGGCCTATTTATGTTGTGGCTTACGTACTGGATTGTAGTTAGCAAGTTCGAACTCCAGTCACAGTATTATATACTTTCGAACTAATACCCTTGGAAAATGTATGAACCTCATATCCCCGTAGCAATAGGTCAAACAGTACCACTACTTGGTTTGGTTTGGTTTTATGGCATATCAACCATTGTAGGTTATTTAATGCCAGATCCTCTTTATACATATATATTAGATATAGGATTTAGTTTTGGTGGATTTTATGGCAGATCAACCATTGTTATTTAATGCCAAAGCCTCTTTATACATACATATTAAATATATAGGATTTGGTTTGGTTTGGTTTTATGGCATATCAACCATTGTAGCTTTTTAATGCCAAATTCATTTTTATACGTATAAACGGTTCCATTTCAAACAATTCAGTTTAGCATAAGTACACGGTTGAAATGTCAAAACAGTTCTATTTCATACAACTCAGTTTAACATAAGAACACAGTTTTACTTCTATTTAAGCCTATCTGGTGCTACCGCTCCGGGACAGAGTGGACCTCGGAGCAGTGGGGATGAATAAGTATTCCGTATTCCCCAAAGCTCCAGCATTACTAAAACCTCACCATCAGATTGTTTAGTGTCATATCCAGGACTCTCTTTGGGGGAGTCTTACCTTTCTACAGAGATGCAGTCGGTGTAATTTCACAGCCCCAGCTGACAGGGCCACAATAACACTACTGTTCAACTACATGGATGGTTTCGACATTAAATAACCCACGAAGATTGATATGCCACGAAGCTTTAACTAAAAGAAACCAATAGACAATACAAAAAAGAAATTTCCTCCTTGATTGGTCCAATTAAGAAAGAAATTTCTTTAACTCGCTTTTTTAACGCTTATAAAAAGAAGAAATGAATCCAATTATTCTCCCTCCAGCTATGGGTAAATAGACTAGGCTCTTCAGCCTTGGTGAGGCAACTAGTCTAGGAGAAGGAAAACTCTGAATTCAAACCTGTTAAACTTCGCTTAGAAATTGACCTTGTGTCACATCCTGCCAGAGCGGAGGGGTTGGTAAATATGATAAAAAGAAAAAACGAGTTAGATCGTACTACGACTGTTGTTCTACACGAATAACGTTGGCATTAAATAACCCACAAGGTTTGATATGCCATTAAACAAAGAAACCAAGCCAAAAAAATTATATATAATCAGTGGATTTCAAGTAACTCAGGATAATCAACAGTTTACAATTATTTTTTTTAATACTACGGGCTATTGTTCTAATGAGTTGCATGTTCGCTCATATTTCAATCCCAGGTCGAGTCATACCAAAGACTCAGAAATGGTACTTGATGCGTCCCTGCTTAACACTCAGCATTATAAGGTAAGGATCAAGGGTAAAGTGGAGCAATCCAGGGAATAGAATATCACCCTCTCTTACACCTCGGTGTAGTAGCTATTGAAAAGGGGACCTTCGGGTCTCTCTCGACTAAAGTTGCTACCTCTTTTTTTTTTATAGTTTCAAGTAACTATTCTTATCCAATAATAATATGAATAATTTATTTGCACATAATCATATGATTTTAAGTACTAATATAAATAAATTGTACACAATTTTATGGTTTCAAATATTTCTGTTTTATACAAATAATTTGCACAGAGATTTTGACTTATAGATAGGGTCCTAAAAAAACTCCAAGTTAAAGTGGATCTGGGAGTAATGACATTAAAGCAGTGACTCTATTATCCTCAGAGCTCCAGACCTGGAGTTTCACTACCGGAAGCAGTTTAGTCTCATAATATTCATTATAAGTCGGACTACTGGTATTGTACACGTAATTTTTCTTTTTATTATAAATCACACACACACACACACACACACACACATATATATATATATATATTAAAGAAAAATATTATGTACGGGAACAGTTGTCCGACTTATGAATATTATTACACAGGGATGTATATATTGAATATAATATCATAGAAAGAACAAAAAATTAAAAAAAGAATGAATTTCCTTCCTGATTGGGCCGAGAACTAAACAGCAAATCCTAGGAGTTTCTTTCTAATTAGAATGATGGCAGAAATCGACTCCGCAGCTGTTCCAGGAATATACCAGTTTCAGTAAAAAGTTCTGTAATATTTTGGTCAAGTGTTCAATATTTTGGTAACGTGTAGCACAATTTGGTAACTCTGTATCCCTAAGTCAAGGCCGTGAAGGTGATGAACTACACTGGACTGCGACAGATTTTGCCTCTGTAACTTTGAGCAAAATCTCGTAATCTATGGTTTTTGGCTTACCTAACTATACCTGATCGTCGAGGGTTATGAAACTCAAGCGGAATTTCTTGCCCTGCTGGCAGAATATACCGACTGAAACGAGTGTCCTGTGGCCCAGTCGGCTGTGGCTGTCGAATACACCGAATGCATCTCTGTAGAAGGGTTAGGCTCCTCTGACGAGTGTCGTGAATATGACACTAAATAATCTGATGGTGAGACTCTAGTAATACTGGAGTTTGGGGAAATGCAGAGTACCTTTTTATTGCAAACGCCCCCAGGTTCATTCTGGCCCGGAGTGGTAGAACCTGATTGAGTCATATCTTTGGGTTAAATAGAACTAAACTGTGTAATTATGCTAAACTGAAATGTTTGAGATAGAACTGTATTATCATTTAAGTGGGTGTAAACAAAGGACTGACGTTTAATTGAATTGTTAGTGATACATAGCAATACTTGGAACCATTTTACTTTGTTGACATGCTAAACCGAATAGTTTAAAATTGAACTGTTTTTACATTTAAATGTGTGTAAAAATTGTATTTAAACCAATGACTAACTGTATGTAAACAAAAGACTGTATTGTTTAAAATTAAGTGAAACCTTTTAACTGTATGCAAAACAAAAAAAACAACAAAAAACCCCAGAAACACCCCCCACCAAAAAAAAACGAGCTTAGACTTGTTTAAAAATGTTATCTTCAAAATGTGTTTAGAAATCATGCATTTGATACATGTATAAACAGGATATGGCATTAAGTGACCTGAAATGGTCGATATGCTATAAGATCAAATCAAACAAAATCGAGTAAAATTTCTTGATCAATCTACTTATTGTACTGTGATCAAATGCACCAATACCTACATCGTGCAATAAATATTTTTGGTTGCTTCCGCCCAGTTCGAACTCGTAAAGTTTCCGAATACGTTGCATGTTCTTCTATTCGAAGTGAAGCAATGCACAACGTGTCTTCGCACTAACTACCACAATACTACTAACCACAGTGGGTACCTATCACTGTTTGAACTGTTTCGGTCACGTGATATATGTGCTGCAAACTAGTTCATATCATCTGCTGTTGGGAGTTAAATATAAATCTCCTTTTGTATTGTCGGTCTAAAGAAAAATATCCTTTTCTAACTCTTGCCATTTCAAATCAAAGAAGCGAAAAAGAGAACCGGACAAAAGATGAATGAATTGTCTGTCGAGGGAGCGGGAGAATTATTGAACACAAGCTTTATGGCGTCTAATAAAGTGTTTAATTTCTGTGCAATCACTCGGCTGAAGGAGAATAGAACGAAAGAAAAAGAACGAAAGAAAAAAAGAAAAAAAAAGGAACGAATAAGAGAAAGAAAGAATAATCTATCACAAGAAAGAGGAACAGACGAAAAAAAGACAAAAGAAGAACGAACGAAAAATAAAAAGAAAGACGCAACGAAATAAACAAATAAAGAAAAAACTCGATAGAAGAAGAAGAAGAAGAAGAAGAAGAAGAAGAAGAAGAAGAAGAAGAAGAAGAAAGCAAGAGGAAAAATTGTAAGAATAAGGAAAGAATGAATGAAGGAAATAGAGAAAGAATATATAATAAAAAAGAACGAGTGAAAGAAACCATGAAAGAAAAACGGTAAATGAAAGAGTGTAAGCAAAGTGGAAAAAGAAAGAAAGAAAGAAAGAAAGAAAGAAAAAGTGAAAGACCGAAATAAATCAGCAATGAATGAAAGAACGAAGGAAAGAAAACGAAAGAATACAAGAAAGAATGACTGAGAATAATTAAAAAGAACAAGAGAGAGAGAGAGAGAGAGAGAGAGAGAGAGAGAGAGAGAGAGAGAGAGAGAGAGAGAGATCCTAATAATCAGAAAAAGAATGAAAGTAATGAATGAATGAATGAAGGAAGGAACAAAGAAACAATGGGTGATGACAGAATAAAATGAACTATGAATGAAAGAACGAATGAAAAACGACAAAAGAATGAAGAAAAATATATAAAAAGAAATAAAGTGAGAAAGATCAAAATAAAGTTAGAAGGAAAAAAATAGAAAGAAAGATAGAAAAAGAGATCGAAACATTTAAAAAGAATAGAAAGAAGAAAGAAAGAAAAGGAAGGAAGAAAGGAAGGAAAGAAGAAAGGAAGAAAAGAATAAAAAAAGTGAAAGGAAAGAAGGCTAATATTTATCGTGCCTTTTAAAAATCATCTGCCAGGACATCGAATAATTCAAGGATATCAATGCTTTCTGTATTCATTAACAATGAATACTCGCGAACTGGAAGCGAAATTATCGGATGACAAGACTTCATTATTATTGGTTTCTATTTTCTTTTCATACTTAGCATATTATCAATGGTCAAGCTTCGGTGGAAAATTATCAATTGGTTTTAACAGTGTAATCTGTGCGCTATACAAATACGCACACTAAGTCCAAACAGATGTATGAATATCTATCTATCTATCTATCTATCTATCTATCTATCTATCTATCTCGGTTCATATCAATTATTCTATTTAGATCTATCTATCTATCTATCTATCTATCTATCTATCTATCTATCTATCTCGGTTCATATCAATTATTCTATTTAGATCTATCTATCTATCTATCTAACTTGGTTCATATCAATTATTCTATCTATCTATCTATCTATCTATCTATCTATCTATCTATCTATCTCGGTTCATATCAATTATTCTATCTATCTATCTATCTATCTATCTATCTATCTATCTATCTATCTATCTATCTATCTCAGTCTGTTAATCAGTCCAGTCGGCTGGGGCAGCAGAATACGCCGACTGCATATCTGCGGAATGGTAAGAACCCCTCCACCCAACGATTGTTCTGGATATGGCACTAAATTGAATATGATTGTGGGGTTCCAGTCCTGGAGCTTTGGAGAATGTGGAGTAACTCTTCATTGCCATTACTCCCAGATCCACTCTTACTCTGTTAGGGTCTCATCTATGGGCTAAAAGAAACAAATCACTGTTCAATTGAATTATCAATATTACATAGCAATACTCGGAACGGATAGATAATGAATGGTATTATCCTATTTACCAACCCCACCGCTCGGGCAGGATATGACACAAGGTCAATTTTTAAGCGGAGTTTAACAGGTTTGAATTCAGAGTTTTCCTTCTTCCAGACTAGTTGCCCCACCAAGGCTGAAGAACCTAGTCTGCCCTTTTTTCCCAACCCCTCCACTCGGGAAGGATATGACACAAGGTCAATTTTTAAGCGGAGTTTAACAGGTTTGAATTCAGAGTTTTCCTTCTCCCAGACTAGTTGCCTTAGCAAGGCTGTATAACCAAGTCTGTCCTACTATTTACCCATAGCTGGAGGGAGAATAATTGGATTCATACTTTTCCCAAGGGTATTAGTGCTATGTGAAATGCAATCAGTCTCGTCCAGGATTTGAACTCGTGTCGCCGTGTCCATTTCCTGCGAGGATAACCATTCCACCATGGGCACCTCCAAAAATAGAATTATTAGTGCTGAAAAGTAATATTTGATGTTATTTAATCAAATACAAATAAAACTATTACAGTTAACTATACTCAAAACTATTTAACTATGTACAAATTAAATGTAATGCTTGTGTTGTATACCCACGATTTACGCAATTCAATGAACGAACGAAACACTTCTTTATAAAAATATATCTCTCATTTTATTTTCGTTTGTTGTTTGTTGAGAGATAGATGAATAGATTATATACTCAGAGAGAGGAGGGGGATGTCCTCGTGGTGTAATGGTTAAAGCGATGGACTGCGGAATCGTAGGAAGCGAGTTCGTACTCCAGTCGCGCTATTACGTTCCCTTTCGGGCAAATACCCTTGGGAAAGGTATGAACCCCCTTATCCTTCCAGCTATGGGTTAAATAGTACCACTACTGTTCTTGGAGAATGACATTGGCATTAAATAACCTACAAAGGTTGATATGCCATTAAACAAAGAAACCAAACCAAACCAATCAGAGAGAGGACTACCGAGAGCCAGGGGATGCCAACGCTTGCATATCCTTGCAAGCTCGACAGAGACGCCTCTGACCGACTGCGTATCCCTCGCTTGACTCCCCTTCTCTGCACTCTAAATCTGACCGCGTGGTTCTCATCGCGTGTTCTCCTTCCGGTTACACACCTGTTGTACCTGACCGTCCTGATGTGCCGTTATATCCCTGTTTACTCATCACAGCGTGACAGCTTGTCAAAGCACACGGGGTCACTAGGTACCAACTGAAAATCCATGTCATATGTTATATAACACTTGAAACCATTTAACTGTGTGAAAACAAATGATCTCTGGCTCCTTTAAAAATGTTATCTACAAACTATTCGTTCCCTAATGATATATTTTCAGTTTATATGTATAAACATGATTTGACATTAAATAACTTAACAAGGTAGATATGCAGTAAAACACAGCCAGTCATCTATCTATCTATCTATCTATCTATCTATCTTAGTCTGTCAATACCTATCTATAGTCTGACAGATTAACTTGCGGCCGTTGATGCAAGCTCATATCTATCTATCTATCTATCTATCTATCTATCTCAGCGTTGTGGTGTTTAGGGGTCGAAATGAAGACACACAGACAAGAGAAGTAGGTTGAAACAAATATATTACAATAACAGAACAAATATACAGAATACAGGTGTTATACAACAGTTAAGAATGTCCTTCCGGTAATATCAGGCAGCTAGGAGGTTATCTCACCGAGTGTCAAGTCGAGTCGGTATATATTGAGGAGGAATAGCTCATTAACATGTAGGTAGGTACCATAACACTCAGCTTATCATAGTCGGCTGCCAGCATTTTAACCCGGAAAATCAGCTTTCAAATATTTGTCTTGGTTTGAACACCCACGCTTGGCACCATTGGGGAAATTTGGGCTCCTTGACGAGCCATCTATTCATTTATCTATTCTAAGACATTCATAACTCTTTTTGTTTCCTCTTTCTTTATTCCATAAATGTATAACGCACGGTATTCTAAAGTATAAAAACTATATATATATATATATATATATATATATATATTTTTTTTTTTTATTAAATAAAACCGTATCTTCTGAGGGAATACAAGATTTTGTATTCCATCTGAAGATACGGACTTGTAAAAAAGACTGTAGAAATAAATTTATAATGAAACCCATTTGTTGAGTTTCACTTAAAATCATTGATACATTTGCTCTGCACGTAAGTTTTTTTTTATATACTTATATACGATAATATATTCTTTTTATTAATAGCTGTGCATTGAGCACTCTATTTGAATATATCAATACTAGATATTCTTTTTGGATTGTTCCTTTTAAGTCTATTAATAGACTTATATCATATCATATCATATCATATTATATTATATATGATAATAATGATAATAACAATAATTTTAATATACATTTAATAGTATTGATGCTGATCTGCGAATACTGGTTTCATGCCGTCTTATTATGACAATCATCAGGCAGAGAAATCGAAAAACTCGAAAAATACAGTCAAAAGAATGTGAGGGTTGTGTACAACTCTTTTATGTGTGTGAGTGTGTTTTTGTGTAGATTATATTTGGCCAATTGGTTTGAGAGTTTGCCAATGGCCCGGGAGACCGGGGTTCAATCCCAGGTCAAGTCATACCAAAGACTCAAAAAATGGTACTTGATATCTCCTTGTTTAACACTCAGCATTATAAGGTACGTATCAAGAGTAAAGTGGAACAATCCAAGGAAAGGAAAGGCGCCCTTCCCTACACATCAGTGTAGTAGCTGTTGAAAAGGGAATCTTCGAGCTACCCTCGACTACGGTCGCAAACTTTACCTTTTTTTACATTTATTCGCGTATTATTGTGTGTGGTCGTACAAGTGGTTGTTAGTATGTGTGTGTGTGTGTGTGTGTGTGTGTGTGATGATACATCTGCCGCGCAGCAAATTTGAAGTTGTCACCTGGATATATGAGTCACGATGCGCAACGAAAGTCGCGACAGACAAGCTTTTGATCGAATAAACTTTGATCGAATAAATTGTGTGTGGTGATGATTTTAACCGAGGAACAAATTATTTATATGTAGTCACTGTATAAAAAATTATCTAATTTATTTTAACTGATTAAATTATCTAATTTATTCAAATTATCTAATTATCTAGATTATTCAATTTATTTTAACTGAGGAACAAATTATTCATATATAGTCACTGTATAATAAATTATCTATCTATCTATCTATCTAGTTTGTTTTTCTTTTGGTTTTTATGGCGAATCAACTTTTGTAGGTTATCAAATGCCAAATCCATTTTTAAACAAAAACAGTTCTATTTCAAACAATTCAGTTTAGTATTAGTACATACTTTAATTGCCAAAAAAATTTCTCTTTCAAGCTATTCACTGTAATCAAACAGTTCTCATTTAAATAATTCAGTTTAGTATAAGTATAGTCTTTGTTTACACACAGTTAAATGTCAAAATAGTTCTATTTAAAACTATTCAGTTCTGCGTAAGTAGAGTTTCAATGTCAAAAATAGTTCTATTTCAACAATTAAGTTTAGTACGCAAAAACAGCCCCATTTCAAAGAATTTAGTTTAGCATATGTACACAGTTTAAATGTCAAAACAGTTCTATTTCAAACAATTCAGTTTAGCATAAGTACACAGTTTAGTTCTATTTGAACCATAGATAGGACCATATCAGATGCTACCACTGAGGGCCAGAGTGGACCTGGGAACGATGGCAATGAAGAGTACTCCGCATTCCCCTAAACTCCAGCATTATTGGAACCCCACCATCTGATTGTTTAGTGTCATATCTAGGACACTCGTTGAGAGAGGGTCTTACCCCCCTGCAGAGAAGCAGACTGTATATTCTACAGTCCCAGCCGACTGGGCCTTATTTATATAAATAGTAACTGTGTATATATATATATATATATATATATATATGCATTCAAAAAACGCACTCAAAACAGCTATGTGGACAACAAAACTCTCATCAAATGTAGACCCTGGAAGCAGACCAGATTTTGAGACTAAAGCAGTATCACTCACATCGTCGGATGCCAGATCAAATTGTAGCCCTTTTGATATAATGATTTGCTGTAGTCACAATTTTCTAGCCACGAAATTTTTAATCAATGTTGTAATATCTAAATTTACTGACAAGATGATACGGCAATACCTTAGGCATTTTCGACAGCTGAGAACAAGAGTTTGGACGTTGAACTGGTAAAAAACTGCACTTGAAGAAAAGGGCAATGAAGGGGCACTACACAATTTAGTATCATACCCTAGACACCACTTTTGTGTATGAGTGTGGATGGAGGTCCTACCCTCTGAAAGAGATACTGTCAGCCCCACCGACAGAGCGGAAAATGTGGTAGGGTGATATTGTATATCATGAAACTGAAAATAATATCCCTATGTTAATCTTTGCACGGTTAGGGTAAGGGTTAGAGTGAAAGAATTTCAACGAAAAGCATTGAAAAAAAAGCGAATAAAAAATGAAAAGAATCCTAGTCAAAATTATTAATAATATCAAATATGTTGCTCAGCTAATATCGAATGAAAAAAGTTTTTATTATTACTTAATAGATGGAACTTACTTATTTTTACCGTTGCCGAATAAATGTATCATCTTGGAGAATTGGAAAACTTGGAACTGTTAAAGACTTTCTCTATTCCTTCTCTAGAAGCCGCAGAAATCGAATATTGTATTTTTACTGTTCCATCGTTCCTCTCTATCCCGCCACTGACCAAAATTGATGCGGTCATAAGTGATCGGCCATGTTTAACAGAAGGGCTGGGCAAATCAGACGCACCCAGAATCGTGAGGGAGCATCTAATCAAATTAATTCGGTATCGAACTAAGTTTTTTCAAGTCTGTTTGCGACGACTTGAGGAGATTTTCTTTCATACGGAAGTAAAATAGACAATTGTTTGAACAATGGCAGTCTTTTCTAGGTCGATAGCCTCTTGTACAATTACTGACTTTAGGAATTAGAGAGATTTTAAATATTTCCTCGGCGAATACTCCTAGTTACTACAGTAGAAATTGGAAAAGAAAGGTCATACACATCATTACATACTGTCTGATATTATATTATTTCAGACCGGTGAGGTTCATTACCAGAAACCAGTAGAGTATTCAGTTCTATCTTTCATTGAGGATCTTTTATTGAGGATCAAGTAACAGTTATATCTTTCATTGAGGATCAAGTGACTGCTATATCTTTCTTTGAGGATCTTTTATTGAGGATGAAGTAACACTTATATCTTTCATTGAGGATCAAGTGACTGCTATATCTTTCATTGAGGATCTTTTATTGAGGATCAAATAACAGTTCTATCTTTCATTGAGGATCAAGTGACTGCTATATCTTTCATTGAGGATCTTTTATTGAGGATCCAGTGAGGGTTATATCTTTCATTGAGGATCAAGTGACTGCTATATCTTTCATTGAGGATCTTTTATTGAGGATCCAGTGAGGGTTATATCTTTCATTGAGGATCAAGTGACTGCTATATCTTTCATTGAGGATCTTTTATTGAGGATCCAGTGAGGGTTATATCTTTCATTGAGGATCAAGTGACTGCTATATCTTTCATTGAGGATCTTTTATTGAGGATCCAGTGAGGGTTATATCTTTCATTGAGGATCAAGTGACTGCTATATCTTTCATTGAGGATCTTTTATTGAGGATCAAGTGAGAGTTATATCTTTCATCGAGAACATTTTATTTAGAATCAAGTGAGAGTTATATCTTTCATTGAGAATATCTTATTAAGGATCAAGTGAGAGTTATATCTTTTATTGAGGATTTAGGGACAGTTATATCTTTTATTGTGGATCTTTCATTGAGGATCTAGTGACAGTTATATCTTTCATTGAGGATCTAGTGAGAGTTAGATCTTTCAATGAGGATTTTTTTTTGAGGTTCAAGTGACAGTTATATCTTTCATTGAGGATCAAGTGAGAGTTATATCTTTCATTGAGAACATTTTATTAAGAATCAAGTGAGAGTTATATCTTTCATTGAGAATATCTTATTAAGGATCTAGTGAGAGTTATATCTTTCATTGAGGATCAAGTGAGAGTTATATCTTTCATTGAGAACATTTTATTAAGAATCAAGTGAGAGTTATATCTTTCATTGAGAATATCTTATTAAGGATCTAGTGAGAGTTATATCTTTCATTGAGGATCAAGTGAGAGTTATATCCTTCATTGAGGAATTTTTATTGGGGATCAAGTGAGAGTTAGATCTTTCATTGAGGATCTTTCATTGAGGATCAAGTGAGAGATATATTTTTCATTGAGGGATTTTTATTAAGGATCAAGTGAGAGTTATATCTTTCATTGAAGATCTTTTATTGAGGATCAAGTGGCAAGAGAAGTAGGTATGTATTTTGGGGATTACGCGAGATTGATCCCCTCTCTGGGTGACGAATGAACCTTTCCTTTATCAAAGGCACAAAAATGAACTCATATCCTTCTGATTATTTCATTGGTTCCAACAAAATTATAGTTCCGTCGATGGGACTAAGAATATTCTGACTGTAAGATCCTGCCACTCTTATAAGGGGTTTTCTGAGCATGACAATAACCTGTATCTGATGGCGAGGTTCAGTTCATGAAAAATGGGTAAAAAACCCCTTCATTGCCATTACTCTCAGGTACACTCATAGTTGTAACACCTGTTAGGGGCTCTATTTACAGGTGAATTAGATATATTTAAAAATTCTTCGAATTCGATAGGACCATACGCAAAAAAACGTTTTAAGAAACCACGACACAAAAATATAAATATGTAAGTATGTACAATGAACAAGATTCTTTGATCCAAGACAAGTTGACATGCCGTTAAAATCAATTAATCGATCAACCAAAAGAACTTTTAACTTTCAGAATAAACATGAATGGATTTTTGTTACAATGTATTTTCGTCTTGAGATCAAGGGCCAAACTTTGCGAGAGATAAATCTTTTAGAAGACCTGCTATATTAGAGCAAGCTTACCTAATGTTTCAGCACACTCCTCAGTATTCTTGCTAATAAAGCTTTCATTTGATTATTTTTGGCTGTTTTCTATTTGCTCTTAGTAAAAGTCTTTGTAACTACTTTAAAGTAGACTGTATGGATTGCTTTATAGTCGCCTTTACAAAGAAAAAAAAAGGAGAAAACAAAGAAAGAAAAGAAAAAAGAAGCCTCTCCTAAAAAACCTTAACAAAAACCATGACAACACTTAAACTGGAAACCTTAATACAAACTGCCAGGTTTGGTTTGGTTTCTTTGTTTAATAACATATAAACCTTCATGGGTTATTTAATGCCAAAGCCATCCTTGTAGAAGAGCAGTAGTGGTACTAATCAACTCATACTTTTGAGATATTAGGGGCTTCGTATTTTTCCTAAGAGTATTTGACTGAAAGTGAACGCAATAGAGGGACTGGAGTGTGAACCTGTTTACTACGATGTCTCAGTCCTGCACGTTAGTCGCTACACCACGGGGACTTCCCCCAAACAACCAGAGTAATTTCCTATTGTAGCATATAGGGTATTAGCTTCATCATTACTCTAGATTTCTGTTAACTCACTGGGGGCAGATTTATTGACGTTAGGAAGTTGAAAATATGTGTGTTTCTTGCCGAGGGGCAGGTCAAAGAAGAGCATAATATATATATATTAAGAGAATAGTTGAACAAGGTGAATCCGAACTTTGTATAGGATTTTGGACTCAGCTCAAGCTAGCACAAACTGATTGGGGTGGGACAGAGAAATGAATCTCCAACACTATGGAAGAAAAATGACTTGAACTCTGATCTTGAAGAAAACGATAAATACTTTTCGAAATTGTGAAGAGACTGGTTGCATTCTACAGAAACGATCATGCTACCCAGAAGAAACAAGCGACTCTTCTCCGAGATGGACGTGGAATTGTCACCTCAATGAACGGCAAAATATTCGGATAATCTGTCTCGGTTATTTTACCAAGATAAATCTGCCGTCTCAAGTGTTGAAGTAAAAAAATATCAACTGTGTAACCTGGCGAAATCCAACCTTACCCCAATCAAAATCAACCACCTCTGTTATGATGCACAAGAATTATTGGAATGCAGTTTAAAAACATGAAATATGCAAAGCTGTGGATGCAAAGATGTTAAAAGAAAGTCAAGAAAAGAATTCTAATTTTGCAACCTGGACATTATCACGATATAAAGGCAACAAGAACTACAGGTGTTTAGAAAAACAGTAAATGTTTACATTCAAAACAGGACAAATGAAAAACTGAGAATTTTGGTTGAAAAACAGGAAGTCGAAGACAAGAAATAAAGTTTTTCACCTGAATAGATGACGTCGATACATTATGTAGCATTGAGAAAAAGAAAAGAATAGAATTTTTTTTTAGATTATTTTGCAACAAAGTATCAGGGTTAGTGAAATATGCTCTGATGCCTATTATTATATATTCACAAAAGTAATTATGCGTTTTATCATAAATTCCTAAAAATAATGATGCCTATTATTATATATTTACATAAGTAATGATGCCTATAATTATATATTCACAAAAGTAATTATGCGTTTTATCATAAATTCCTAAAAATAATGATGCCTATTATTATATATTTACATAAGTAATGATGCCTATAATTATATATTCCTAAAAGTAATGATGCCTATTATTATATTCACAAAAGTAATGATGTCTATTATTATATATTCCTAAAGGTAATGATGCCTATTATTATATATTCACAAAAGTAATGATGCCTATTATTATATATTTACATAAGTAATGATGCCTATTATTATATATTCACAAAAGTAATTATGCGTTTTATCATAAATTCCTAAAAATAATGATGCCTATTATTATATATTTACATAAGTAATGATGCCTATAATTATATATTCCTAAAAGTAATGATGCCTATTATTATATTCACAAAAGTAATGATGTCTATTATTATATATTCCTAAAGGTAATGATGCCTATTATTATATATTCACAAAAGTAATGATGCCTATTATTATATATTCCTAAAGGTAATGATGCCTATTATTATATATTCACAAAAGTAATGATGCCTATTATTATATATTCCTAAAGGTAATGATGCCTATTATTATATATTCAAAAAAATAATGATGCCTATTGTGTGAGAAGGAATAACTTAAATCCGACTGAATGTACGTAGAAAATCTAAAACGGAAGAAAGATATATGTTCGATGTTTTGTTTATTTTCCAACGCGTTTCAACTTCAATATTTTTCCTGAATGCAAAAATATTTCTTCAAAATTCTTTTAGTATTAGAAAACAAAGAATTCGAACATACAAAAAACTTTTCTTCTAAACTCCAATATCCTGAGTCTTTCATTCACCATACCAAATCAAAAGCCATAAGCATTCACAAACATACATCCAACAATATGAATAAAAATAAACCTAGCTCAAATACCAACCCTATAAAAAGACAGAAAAACCTACACCCAAATCCCACTACCACCCTCATTGAAAAAAACTGCGGGAATAAAAACCACAACCCGAACAACAAAAAAAATAAAACAAATAGTAATGAAGAACTCCAATAACACAAATTCCCTAGTGTATATAAATATATATAAATATAAATATATATAAATAACACAGAGTTAGGGAGCCATACACACAGACCAAAACACAAGCTTATACACAGACGAAGACAAGCCACTAAGCCAGCAAAGCAGTAGCCGATACTATGTCCGGCAAATTCCTTTCCTTCCTCAACTAAAGTTCATGACCTCTCTCCAGATGGCCGAGAATCAAATTCAAAAGAAAAACCCGACAAACTTTCTTTCATCAACGCGATACGCTGTCGCCACAATCATAAAACCCGCATTGAACTTAATGTAAGTAAGAACGACTTATTTACGGACACCGTTAACATGAACATACACACATCTTTAAACAAATTTATTTTCTTCTCGTCAAACTTTATTTTCCAAAAGGCCATTTATACATCATGTATTTTGTTTATTTTCATATTCTGTTTTATGCACATTAAATTGTTTGTTGTTTAATGTTCGTTGTGTTCTATTCCATTTCTTTTACGCGATTGTAAGGTTTTGTGTTGTATTTGTGTTGGGAATAATTTAGAGAGCAATACCCGTAAAGTATGAACGCACATCTACTGAAATAACCAAATTACATACAACCCCCACAAGTGTTTACAAAATCCGCTGTCTAAATTGCAATAAATTTGACATAATAAAAACAAGCATAAATTTAAACAAAAGAATCTATGAACATAAAGAATATTTTAAAACTAGTAACACAACAAACTCTTTAGTTTCTGATAATATTTCAACTTTCGATTTTTAAAATTCTGCCGTATTTACTTTCATTCATGACAAAAATAAACAAAGAATAATTGAACACAATAACATAACGACACATTTTTTTAAAAATATCACCATCTATTCGAAAAATAATACTAAAAGATTCAAAATAGACACTAAAGATTATCTCCCCTTTCTCTAAACATTTAAACGTCGCAAATTCGTTTCTTAAACCACAAAACGCCATTTTCTTTTTAAAAAAATTCCATCGCATGACATGACGCAGTTCGAATATATATCAACCAGAATTACTCCTTTTTTTTCTCATAGCAATATCTACAAGACCTGGTGAAGATTTCTATTTGAATCAAAATTTATCTATCATTATTATTCCTCGTACTAAATGATTTTGATAATTTTGCATTCAGAAAAAAAAGATTAAAGTCGAAACGCGTTGGCAAATAAACAAACCATTAAGCATATATCTTTCTTCCGTTTTTCATTTTCTACTTACTTGCCTATTATTATACATTCATAAAATTTGTTTGTTATTCATATATTGCATATCAGACTTCTCGGGTCATTTAATGCCAAATCCATCATTTTAGAAGGATAGTAGTGGGACTATTTAACCCATTGATGGAAGGATAAGGGAGTTTATATCTTTCCCAAGGGTATTTGTCCGAAAGTGGGCGTAATAGCGCGACTAGAGTTCGAACTCGCGTACTACGAATCCACAGTCCAGTGACTCGACCATTACACCACGAGGACACTTCCTATGTTCACGCAAGTAATGATACCCTGGGCCATTAGCCTTATGAGTAGAGTGTTCGCCAATGGTCTGGGAGACCGGGGTTCAATCCTAGGTAGAATTATACCAAAGACTCAAAAAATGGTACTTGATACTCCTTTGATTAACACTCAGCGTTATAAGGTAAGGATCAAAGGTAAAGTGGACCAATTCAGAGAAGGAGTAGCGTCCTCCCCTACACCTTGGTGTTGTAGTTATTGAAAAGGGAGCCTTCTGGTCGCCCTCGACTACGGTTGCCAACTTTACTTTTACTTATAGTCATTGTTTTGTAGATCAATCCTATTTGGATTAATCCTTTATTTTCCCTCTTGACGAATAGACGTTCAATATCTGCTTCTGAGTGATGCATTCTGGTTCTGGTAATTAGTTTCCTAACTTTAGGTTTGGTTTCTTTGTTTTAATGGCATATCAACCTTTGTAGGTTATTTAATGCCAAAGCCATTCTCCTAGAAGGACAGTAGTGGTACTATTTAACCCATAGATGGGAGGACAAGGGGGTTCATACCTTTCCCAAGGGTATTTGCCCGAAAGTGAACGTAATAGCGCGACTGGAGTACGAACTCGCTTACTACGATTCCGCAGTCCATCGCTTTAACCATTACACCACGAGGACACCCCCCTTTCCTAACTTTAGTATCCATCTTTTTTATTTAAGGATCAAAGGTAAAGTGGACCAATTCAGAGAAGGAGTAGCGTCCTCCTCTACACCTTGGTGTTGTAGCTATTGAAAAGGGAGCTTTCGGGTTACCCTCGGCTAAGGTCGCCAACTTTTACATTTTATAACATATTCACAAAAGACAAAGAGAAGCAAGAAAAAGAATTGAACTATATAATTCTAGAAACAGAAAATAGACTGAGTGAGAAAGAGAATTACAATTATGTAAGGATGATACAATCGGATTCCTTCAAAGAGAATGAAATGAAAGGAAAGACTAGGAAAAAAAAAGAATAATTCATGAGAATAAAAAAAACTTTCACAAGACTGACACAGCCTAAACATGACCCAAGAGACCCAAGTGAACGATAGAGAAAGCGAGAAAATTTGCATTCCAAAACAAGGAAGTTGATGACATGTAAATACGATTTACGGGAAAAGGAATGAAAAAAGAAGGGGACATATTCGTGCCGAGCCTTATGCAAACTCTGCTACATCGTACTTTAAAACGAAAATAGTTTGTACATCAAAAGATTAACGATGATAACCTCAAATACAGAGAGACTCATTCAGTGCAGAATACAAAAGACATGTATTCAAGTATCTGGAGTACATTCAATCTTTCATTCTATAATACTGGGCACTGATATATATATATATATATATATAGTGGGGTCTAAGCATATAAACATTTCCATGGAAGCTAATTTACGATATTATGATTTTAGAGTTTCAGCACGGAATATTTCCTGAGAGGTCTTCATAATATCAGTCCAGGTTTTTAATAAAGATACTCCAATAGAAATAGCATTTTTTTAATCACCTATAGGAGAATCCAAGTATGTGTTGGCAGGGATAGTGAACACGCGGAGACCATTTGAAATCGTATTATAAAGGAATTCTCATAAGGGTGATAACAGATACGCCTCAACGAGGCGTATCTGATTAAATACCAAAGACAACCTTTGTCTGCATATTTTTGTTTCAATCCTTTCGAATCGCTGTATAGTTGTTTTGATATCCCGGCAGGAATTGGCTATCAAATTTTCTATATTTAACTGATTCCCAAGTACTTTTGTGCTCCTCTCGAGCCATCATCAGGGGTTGTGTATATTGCAAAAAGTACCATACAGCGTTTTATTTATACAGGTGTATTTTTTAAAACTCTATATATGGCAACAGAAGTTATAGACATTTAAGTACATTAGCACTGATTTCAAAATTAATTTTCTTGAGGTTAGGGCGTTTGTGTCTCACATGAAGGGCTTCGAGAATTTGTAGTCTTTGTTCGTTATATTGTTATTCCAATATTGTTGTGCTTCCGGTAAGAATTTTTCGAAATCCAGTTGTAGGGCAGGAATGTATTTTTAGATATTGTGCTACTGAGCTAGTGTTGGAAAGATGAAAGGTAATATATATATATATATATATATATATATATATATATATATATATATATATATTGTCATCAACAGACAGATTGTTTCGTGGTATCACAACTCTTCAGTGAGGCTAGACAAGCGAAATGCTTCGAGCAGGGATCGAAACCCGGTTGACTTTACATCAGTCAGTTATCTTACCCTAGAGTATTGTCATTCTCAACGACGCAATTTTTTACATATATATTTTTTACAAATACGCTAACGGCTACCGGAGTGTTTAATTCATGAGAAGAGTTTTGCATTTCCGCGTATATGGCAGCCGGTAATTGCCCACTCAATTGCTCAACCCACGGTGAGGGGAATATATATTGTTATCTACAGACAGACTTTTCCTTTGTATCACAACTCTTCAGTGTGGCTAGATATGCGAGATAATTCAAGCTGGGAACGTCAGTCGGATATCTTATCCAGAGCTATCGTCATTCTCAGCGTAAGCAAAGGAATTTGTATATATAAAAATTTTTTACAAATACGCTATCGCATATCGGAGTGCACAATTCATGAGAAGAGGTTTGCATATATATATATATATATATACCCGCCCAAGCCAAAACCCTGCTACATAGTCTGGAACGAGCAGCTGCAGGCATAGGCCTCCATGTCAATGCACACAAGACGGAATATATGTGCTTTAATCAAATAGGTGACATCTTTAAAATAAACGGTAGCTTTCTGAAACTAGTAGACAAGTTCACCAACCTTGGAAGCAATGTCTCATCAACCGAGACAGACATCAACACGTGACTATCAAAGGCATGGATATCTATCAATAGACTATCGGTCATATGGAAGTCAGACCTGACCGAAAAATGAAACGCAGTTTTTCCAAGCAGCGGTCGTTATATTTATAGAAGTAAATTATGTAATCCGACAATATAGAGAAAAATTGATAACAAGATAATCCAAGTAAAAGGAGAGATTTATTGAGAAGCAGTGTCGACACTATAGCGTTTCGGTTCTAATGAACCATCATCAGGACTGTGAAGGATGATATTAGTGATGTTAAATCAACAACGAGTGTTTAAAAATAGAAAAATACAAAAACCTCGGGAAAATCTGTATATCAAGAAAGAGTTGGCCGTTTAATTAGTGAATCAGTGTATTTTTTTTGTATTTTTGTATATTTAAACATCCATTTTTGATTTAACATCATTATTATCATCCCTCAGAGTCCTAATGATGGTCCATTAGAAAGGAAACGCTAGAGTGTCGACCTTGGTTCTCAATAAATCTCTCCTTTTACTTGGATTACCTAGTTATCAATTTTTCTCTATATTGTCGGATTACACTATTTACTTATATATATATATATATATATATATATATATATATATATATCATTTAAGTCTGTGAATAATCCAAAAAGAGTGCATGTCTAATTAATATAAAACACATGCCGAGCAAAATATATCGTTAAAAACAAGACAAGTTATGTAATCCATTATAAATTAAATTCACCAGTATATTAACTGGTTCTACAGATGAATTTGAACAGAAAACTATTTCTTTTTGGCCGTTAACACCAGTGAATACACTTCATCTTACGTAAGGTTCAAGGAGTCATAATTTAAATATACATATGAATTATTTAAAAAACACACCAAAAAACTATATCTTTATTCATGTATATCTCGGTTTAGAATATCTTCCAATATTTAATAAGTTGAATCCGCTGTTTTCTTTACTTCTTGTTGTCCATCGATTTTAATCATTTTAATTTCTAATTAATAAACAAGTTTCCGGTTTCAAAGTTTTATTAGAATTTCCTTTAAAATTTTGAATTTTGAATTTTGAAATTTTAAAATTTTCTGTTTGTATCTTAATTTAAATGTTATCAAATGTTTAATTGTTTAAAATTTACCATTTTCTTTTTTTTTTTATTAAGATTTTTGAAAATTATCAGATGATATTGGATACTTTATCCATCATTTTAATCAGTTGAATTTTGAATTTATTTAGATTTTTAAAAAAATTTTTCGATTTTTAATCAATATATTTTTGAAAGTTATCAGATGATATTGAATACTTTAACCGTCGTTTTAATCAGTTAATAATACAAAACGAAGGATAAGTGAAGTGAAAAGATCGTAGTGATGAGATATTGTTATATACTATGAAGTATTATTCAATATTAGTATTTTATATTGGAATATGTTTTGAGTTATATATGTTTGTTTGTATGTATGTATAACGAGGATTTAGCATTAAATAACCATCAATGGTTGATATGCCCTGGCTGTATAGCCATAATCATAATGATATCAATAACAACAGTATATATACAAATGCAAATACTGGGAAACACAAAACACAGGCGAACTCAAATACACTGGCGACTCAGTACGCACCGTTTATTATTAATTTCTGACTTCGGATCGTCGACACGAGGAAAGAGACAATTTTTAAAAGACTTTCGTAATCATACTATGCTAACAACACCATGATCGGAACTCAACTCTCCACTTCAACTGTCTGCCATTGAGGCAGGCAACCCGACTCTCAGCCTACATTGTCCAAAGTCAACTCAATCTTTTTCAAAATTTTCAAATTCTCAGGACCATCGCTTCCGGGCATGACGTCATTCACACTCCAGCCCTATTTCCTATGTGGGGTTTATTATGACAATTGTGATTGTTATATCCTTTGCGCACGAGCGTAAACTGTACCCAATGCTATGCACCTGAACTAAGAGCCGAATAGTTCAAAGCCTAACCAAACTGAATGATAAAATATAATTAATGAAAAATGATTAAAATAAAAGAAAAATCATTCCTTAATTATATAACACCATTAAACCAAATAACCTGGACAATTAGACATCATTAATCTCGGCTAATGGTAGCAATCCAGAAATAAGTACATCTCTTATCTATATTTGTGCAATGTTTTTTTTTTTAATCTTTAGAGTGCAATGCAATTTTACATTTAGTTATAGAAATTCACTTCTGTAGATATTTGATATACAGTGAATTTTTAAAAAAATTGAAAAATTTTCGTAATGCTTTGACCAATTCTCGTTCAAGTGATTTCAAATTGTAACATCATATTTAGATACAAGTGAAACTTATGTTGTACCTTTTTTTTTTGTTTTCGTGTATTGAGAGTGTGGGTCATGGTTATCTTTCGATGGCTGTTTTTATAACGGAATACTTCGACATTGTTGCAGGAGTACTACAAGGAGACACGCTAGCCCCATACCTCTTTATCATCCGTCTAGACTACGTGCTTAGAACTTCGATCGACAAAATCAGAGAAAATGGCTTCGAGCTGACTAAGAAAAGAACCAAAAGATACCCCGCAAAAACAATCACGGACGCCGACTACGCTGATGACTTGGCGTTACTGGCGAATACGCCTTATCAAGCAGAGACACTACTGCATAGCTTGGAACGAGCTGCAGCAGGCATTGGCCTCCATGTCAATGCGCACAAAACTGAATATATGTGTTACAACCAAACGGGCAACATTGCCACACTAGACAGAGCCTCTCTGAAACTAGTAGACAAATTCACCAACCTAGGAAGTAGCGTCTCATCAACCGAAAAAGACATCGACACACGACTGACGAAGGCATGGACGGCTATCGATAGGCTCTCGATCATATGGAAATCAGACCTAACCGATAAAATGAAACGCAGTTTCTTCCAGGCAGCGGTTGTGTCGATACTGCTATATAGATGCACTACATGGACGCTAACTAAACGGCTGGAGAAGAAACTAGACGGAAATTACACAAGAATGTTGAGAGCAGTATTGAACAAGTCCTGGCGACAACACCCCAACGAGACACCAACTATACGGACACTTGCCCCCCATCACGAAAACTATACATGTAAGACGAACCAGACACGCGGGACACTGCTGGAGAAGCAAGGACGAGCTCATAAGTGATGTACTCCTATGGACCCCCACATATGGCCGTGCAAAAGCAGGACGACCAGCTCGAACTTAGATACAGCAACTATGTGAGGACACAGGATGTAACCCTGAAGACCTGCCGGAGGTGATGAATGATAGGGAGAAGTGGCGAGAGAGGGTCAGAGATATCCGTGCTGGCGGCACGACATGATGATGATGATGACAGAAGACACCCTTATAGTTGAGCAGCAGTAGTTCCCCGATCGAACCCATCGATCCTGGCCTTTGAACCGTTGGGTTCATACGCCCAGAACCGGGTTAGGAATTGCGTTGTGCCGTCAGAGGGTTTATCCGCTTACCTTTACGTCCACCATGCTGCTTCCCGAAGCTTTCAAAAAAATTGTTTTTCTTTCTTTTTACTTTCCTCCGTTTTTCATTATTAAATTTTAACTTAGTTAAAGTCCACGACTACTTTTTAAAAAGATTCATTATAGCATTTTTTATACTTCTTAGTATCATTATAGGCATTCTATTTTATGTTTACTTGTTTTTTTTATAGTTATAATTAGTCCAATAGTGTTAGCTTCTTTTGACAGAGTTCAAATTTTAATTTGGATTTACAATAAAATTGTCTTTGCATTTAAGACACAGATAGTATACAGCAGTGATTTTACAATGAAAAAATTAAATAAAATCATACATGCAATTTAAATGACAATATTGTAAAAGGACAATATATTACTAACCAGTTTTTGAACTCTTGTCTTGGTATGAACGCTCCTTCAAGAAAACTATCAAAATTAGACGAACCAGACTTGCAGGACACTGCTGGAAAAGTAGGGACGAGCTCATAAGTGATGTACTCCTGTACTTCACATGGACGAACAAAGGCAGGACGACTAGCTCGAACCTACATACGGCAGCTCTGTGCCGATACGGGATGTAGCCCTGAAGACATGCCGGAGGTGATGGACGATAGGGAGGGGTGGTGAGAGAGGGTCAGGAATATCCGCGCTAATGGCGCGACATGATGATGATGATGCATTGAGATCTAATTCACTAGAAAAGAAAAGGTTCGATTTCGTTGGGTAATTTGTTTTAATGGTATATCAACCATTATGGGTTATTTAATGCCAAAGTCACCCGTGTAGTAGAAAGGTAGTTGTATTATTTAACTAATGCATTCCTTTCCTAAAGGTATAAACCCAAATGTGAACGCAATACGGTGGCTGGAGTTCGAACTCATTTACTACGATGTCGCAGTCCAGCACGTTAACAACTACGCCACGAGAAATCCCCTCCCCACCAAAAAGAAAAAGGTGTTTTGATATTAAACATAAAACTTTGAGATCTTTCTACACATCCTGTTAAAATTTGAGATCATTTAAACAAGAATTGGTCAAGTTATTGGATTACGAAATAATATTGATTTTTCTGAAACACTCTGTACATCTTAAATGATATAAAATGTTTGAAAACATCCCGTATATTTATATACATATGAGGAGAAGAAGAAATAACAGTAGATAATATCAAGAAAAACACCTTTATACAATACTCAATTAAATTGTTTTTTCATTTCTTATAACCCTTTGGCTAAGAAGAATATGAACAAACATATCACGTGTTTGTATCGTGAAAATATTTTCCAAAACTATTACATGCATCCTCCCCCCCGTTATATATATATATATATATATATATATATATATATATATATATATATGGAAAATCAATAGGAAGGCTTAGGTTTATTTTGGTTTGGTTTTATGGAATATCAACCATGGTAGGTTATTTCATGCAAAATCCTCTTTGTAAATATATGATTTCTTAACATTTTGTAGATAACACTTTTAAACCAGCTTGAACATATTTCAATCTAATACGAAAAATTCTGTTTATCATTTATCATTTTTGCATACAGTTAAATATTTTTAAGTATTGCTATGTATCACTTACAATTCAATTGAACATCAGTTATTTTTTTTACACAGTTAAATGATCAAACATGTCTATTTCAAACAAGTCAAAAAGAACGTTATTTTGTCTGTACTCAGTTTAACTGTCAAACAGTTCTATTTGACCTATCGATAGGACCATATCAGGTGCTACCACTCCGGGTCAAAGTGGACCTGGGAGCGATGGTAATGAAGGAGTAGTCCACATTTCCAGCGTTACTGGAGCCTCCCCATCAGATTGTTTAGTGTTATATGTAGGACATTCGTTGGGGAGGGGGTATAACCTCTCTGCAGAGATGCTGTCGATGTATTCTACAGTCCCAGCCGATGGGCTATAGGAAGGCTTAAAAGACATATCAAAATAAATAGAAATTGTGTAACAACAGCTTTTTATGAAATTTAGTATTTTGTGTGCCAAATTTCTTTAGAGACTCGAAAACTTTTCGTGGCACGATAATTCTTTTATAAAATGATATGCGATAGCCAAAGTGAAATCCGAGGTGGTAGTAGTTATATATATATATATATATATATATATTGAAATAATAGATTGTGGTGAGTCTGAAATATGATAGAAATACGTGGTAAGTTGGATAAATCAAACACTTAAAACCGGTGAAGAGGTGTGTTATTTCGTTCTTTTATTTCATTTTTGTCGAAGTCAAATGACTCACCTTCTAACATGGCTGCCTTCTTGAATCTTCTTAGTAATAATTTACAAAGCTCTTTGCTTCGATGTGGCACAAGGCCGAATGAATGGGGCACCCAATGAGACTCGAACTCACTCGTGTAGATTTGCTAGTATAGCTTGCTAGTCTAGCTTGCTAACCGTTACACCACCAGAGGTGCCCTGAATCTTCTTAGTTGTAATTTACAAAGCTCTTTGCTTCGATGTGGCACAAGGCCGAATGAATGGGGCGCCCAATGAGACTCGAACTCACTCAGTTAGGTTTGCTAGTCTAGCTTGCTAACCGTTACACCACCAGAGGTGCCCTGAATCTTCTTAGTAGTAATTTACAAAGCTCTTTGCTCCGATGTGGCACAAGGCCGAATGAATGGGGCACCCAATGAGACTCGAACTCACTCGTGTAGGTTTGCTAGTCTAGCTTGCTAGTCTAGCTTGCTAACCGTTACACCACCAGAGGTGCCCTGAATCTTCTTAGTAAAAACAAGCCAGCTAAGCTTACCTCATTTTATAGGAGAGCACCTCATGCAGCAGGTGGGTTGTATCTGAGGTGCCTGGATGACATGCCCAACATATTTGTATGAGTGATGGCTATTCACCCATATATTCATCCAGTAAATGCAATGTGGATCTTTGGCTTTTACTTGTGTGTCAGACCATTCTCAAGTCAACCAATATTCTTCATGGCGCTGCGAACAGGATTTCTAGGCTCAGGCCTTGGAGAAAATGGGACGAGTGTTACTTCTATCTCCACAACACTATTTTTATTAGATGAAATATATGAGCCTGTCTCCTGGTTGAATTCTATATGTGCAATTAAACTGTCCATGTTAGCTTCATCGTCCTGAAGACCTCTCACGTCACTAAAGCGATTTCTTGTTTTGGATCGGCAAACAATAGAAAAATGACCTTTGATGCCACACGATTTACAGTTTTGATTCCATGCAGGACATGCCAGTAGGCGGGTTCTGGTTTTTGAGATGCAAGTTGTTTGGTTTTACAGTCTTATTTATGGGGCACCTAGGTTGAAGGGGATTTTTTTTTCTTTGCGATAGGTCGATGCACGCAATGCTGACATTTCGAGTGTCCCAAACATTTGTGCTTGGTCACGCAGTGCTGCCTCAAATGCCTCAGCATGGTTGATGTTTTCCTCAAGGGTCTTTAATGAACGGGCCTTTGCTAATAAATCTGCTTTGAGGGCATCATTTGCTGTGCCTTTGATCAACTGATCTTTGATATATCAGATAGGTTGTGATTGCAAATGGGACATGTGAAATCACAATCCTGTGTTGTACCTCTGAGGCGGACGACGAATTGCTGGACCGATTCACCTGGTCCTTGAGAAATTGAGGCAAAAGATAATCTATGAACCATGGGGTTTGATTTTTGCGTGACTAATGCCTCTAGCATGTCCATGAGTCTATTTAATTCATCAGATAAAAATTTGGGGTATGTATTTATAATCGATGTTTGGACAGCCTCATCAGCGCAGTTGTATAACTGGGTGTTGGTCTGTGCAGAGGGCATGTTTGTCATTTATACAAACACTTCCCAGTCGATTCTAAACTTTCGGAATTGTTGTGATGTCATCCCCGAATGGAGCTGGGGAGGTCTAACTGCAGGGGCCTTCGTATAGCCGTCTAATGTTAAAGGCTGCTCCTTTGCTAGCTTAAGGATGCCTAGGGCATGTCCCATGGTTGTGACACCTAGTTCTTTGAGGACTTCCCGGTTTATCTTGGTGAGACTATCCTTGGTAATGCTTTCCTCCATAAAAGCTTTACCATAAGCCCTGGCAGAGTCAGCTGGAATGCCAATTTTGCTAAGTAGCTTTTGCCAATCATCGGATCCTGTTCTCAAACTGAATGGTTTTCTGAATTTTTCTGTATATAAACAAATGAGGAACACGATAAAATGACGAAGGGGATAAAGTTGTAGCAGGAAGAAAGAGAGGGTTTCGAGTCAAATGTATCAAGTTTCATTTGAGTTTTAATTGTATGAAAGTGAAAAGGGAGCTGACGAAAAAGAAAGAAGGAAAAGGTATACGGGAAGGGGCTTCGGCATATCCTGTTTCGTTGAAGACATTGACTATAATGTGATGTTGCAGACATTGACTATAATGTGATGTTGCAGACATTGACTATAATGTGATTTTTAGATGGGAAGAGAGCGAAAAATGGGAAAGAGTAAACCAACGCGATCTAGAAAAAAGAATCTGTGAACACAACGATCAATAAAAAAGAAATGATGATCGAAACGCCCTTTTCTCCCATATATTAGATCTCAATAACACCTACAATTTTTCCATAAGCCACACTAATCAAACCCATACATAGCAAAAAAATCCCGCAGACTATTAGAATCTGCAGTCATTTCCAAAACAAATCATGTAAGACAACGCCCAGGAGTTTATCAGATTTCACCATACCTGGCGAATATCGTACTATATGAAAACAATATCAAAATAGAAAACAGATAAAAAAGAGACATTTCCTACACTCTGTACCCCTATAATTTTGAGGATTATTTCCTTATCATTTTCTCTTTCCCCTTTTTGTTTTGCAGTATCACAACTCTTCAGTGTGGCTAGAACTGCTTCAAGATAGGATCGAAACCCGGTTGATTTTACGTCAGTCGGACATCTTACCACAGAATCTTCGTCATTCTCAGAGTATTTGAAAGAATTTGCTTATAACTTTTTAAATATACGTTATCAATTACCTGGAGTGGTCAATTCTTGACGCAACTCGATGTTACATGGGAGGAGAGAATGTTTTTATATTAATACATTTTTCCTTCCACGATTCTGGGCAAATTTTTTTGTGCATGAAATGATGCTGCTTTTTAAAAACTTTTTTATAATTTAAATTCTCCGAGGATTTATATTTATCAGATATGTGAATATCCTCGCATTCCTATGCGGTAATGTTTACCTTTAATCAAAAAATTAAATAAAATATAATATTACATAATACATCGTTGGAATCTATTTTTGACACTTAGTGCACAATTCAAATTAAATCCTGAAGCGTTTAACATGCGAAAAACTACAAGAGTCACCAGTTTGATGCGCAGCTGTTTAACTCGAGGTCAATCAGAGACAACGACTCTCTTTGGATTGTTTCAGTATGGTGACAATGACGGTTATAGAGTTAGAATGAGTTAGTCAGTGAAAGCGAGTGGTTGAATGCCTTATTTTGTTCTCACTGATTCCCTGTTTAGAGTTGCATATTGGCCCTTGACCGAGTCGTCAATTAGACATTTCTTTGCACAAGACGCACCAGTGTAAATAAGCGGAAGCAGTCACGTGGTTGAGCGGAAATGTGTGGGCGTTGTGAAATGATATATGAAGATGCCCCCGTGAGATACGGTCAGATTTCAGCTTGCTGCCAGAAAAGATTCAGTCAGTCTTTGAGAGTCTTGCAGCGGTCAGTCGAAACGGCAGATCGAGAATCACGGTCGGCAAAAGGCCAAGTGTTCTCCCCCACTTGCGAGGCCCATAATTGAGTACATCTCGTCGAGAGAGAAGACATAAGTTCTGCAGATAACACAACGTGGTTAGGAAGAAGTTATGGGTCAATATGGCAGTCTGTCTTCGTCTCCGTTTGTCTTTGTCTTTCACCCACTGTGAACTTCATACACTTACGAGGATAATAAAGACGTATATATATATATATATATTTTCGATAAAGAAGTGACATGCTTTGTCTTCATTATGATCAATCTTCCTCATCATGAGTATACAATATTTAGTCCCAGCAGGTGATGAAGGGGAAAGTCGTCAATAAATAAAAAGTAAAATGTGTACAAGAAGTTTTAGTCGTGTTGTCAATCCATATTGATGTGGACCCAAAGTCGGTACACGGAAGGAAAACACGGTTAGAAGGTTACAAAGGATATTGGTAGCCGTACTTCTTGTACTACTGCTATCGTATGCTCGGTATTAGGATATTACTACGCTAGTAATATAGTGCTGGAAGAGTCCATGATGCAGGTAAGTTTCGGTTTCGCAACACCCCTCTTCCAAGAGTTTTCTTTTTTTTTTTCTTGGAAAAAAATAAAACTATTTATATTTCCTCCTCTTGGGATTTACGTCGAGTGGTTGCGTAAATTTTCTTTTTCTTACCGAGCGTCGTACTTCTGGAGAGACTTGAGGCGTGTCGATATCGAAATGATGGAATATTGCGTCGATCGGCTCTTCGCAGGTATTTTGTGGTGATTCCTCAGATTCATTCAAACGGCATTTCCTGAGCTGGTTCAAATAGCGTTTGCGGATGTTTTTTGGTTTTCTTGAACTTCGCTTGCCGGGTAATGAGTTTATCGAAGACGGACTTGATTTTTCTTGCGAACATTGTTCTTGAATTCGGAAATTCGTCTTTAGAGTAGCAATAATGGAGTCTTCAACGACTTTCGTATTTTTTGGAATGAGTCACAATAAGCTGTCTGCGTGGCAAATATTTTTAGATGTTAGGAACTCGATCTTGAAGTTGTAGTTTAAGAGAATCGTTCCCCAACGAAGTAGTCAATTTGCAGTATAGACTGGCAGACCTTTCTTGGACCCCAAAGATTGTTATTAGGGGTTTATGATCTGTTTGTAGTATGAACCGGCTTCCATGTAGGTATCTGTGGAACTTTGTGACGGCGAATATTATCCCTAGAGCATCTTTCTCTATTTGGGAATATTGCTTCTCCGCTGGTAGCAGGGATCTAGAAGCGTGCGCCACAGCTTTTCACGAACCATGTGGCAGTTTATGGAGAATGCCGTATGAGCTTGCGTCAATTGCGACTATGATGTCGAGGGTAGGCTCGTAGTGGGTGAGGGAGAGATCCGAAGTAAGGGCTTTCTTGATCTTTTCGAATGACTTTTGGCATTCAGGTGTTTTCTTGATCTTTTCGAATGACTTTTGGCATTCAGGGTCCATAACCATGGTTTGTCGTTTTTTAAGAGAGGCCCTCTAAAATTTTGCATTTTCTTAATGTTTAGTTTGTTGAAAATTTCCTCAGAGCTTGGTAGAGGATAGTGGTGATCCTGCAATGTATCGTTTAACCCTATGGAGAAATCGGCGCAGATTCGTATTTGGTTGGACTTCTTTTTTACATGGACTGTAAGTGCTGCCAATTTGCTAAAGTCTGTTTTTGACAGAATACCTGCTTGTTCAAGTCAATCTAATTCTTTGTTGATTTGCTCTAGAGCAGCGAAAGGGACATCCCGTTTCTTCTTGAATACCGGTTGTGCACCGTCCTTCACCTAGAGCTTAGCTTTTAATTTAGAACATTTCCCAAGGCCACCAGAAAAAAACCTGGGCAAATCATTGTTTGAGTACCTTTTTGAGATTTACCGAATTGGACGTTGTACTTTCTATTTTGCGACAAAATGTACTCATTGGGCAATCCCATAGATTGAATTTTTCCATCCAATCTGTTCCGAACAAGTTGTCCGAAATTTTTAGTACGTAGGCTTTCAGCTTTTTGGTGACTTCATTTAGTGTTACTGTAAGGATTACCTCGCCTAAGATGTTAATATTCTCGCCAGTTACGGATTTTGCTGTTTTATCCGTCTTTAGTAAGGTCGGCTTGTTTAATTTTCGCCAAGTTCGCCAATTGATGATTGAGATATCAGAACCTGAGTCAAGCAGGAATTTAATAGAGTTATTGAAAATATCAACAGTCGCATATTTCCTTAAATTCCTATTGACTATCTCGTCTGATTGAGCTGGCCTAATTTTACTTTTGGGTTTTCTCATTATGTTGGCGTACCAGCACTGAGTTAAGTCATTTTTATTGCAATTTTTGCAATATGTTTTCTTCTTGACTGGACATAATTTCATCCAATGCCATTTACCATAATGGTAGCATGGTCCAGGCGGTTTCTTTAACCTATTTGCGTTTTGCTTATTGCGGAGTTTAGAACATGAGATTTGCCTTTTATCTTTTTGAGGAAAATAGACGGTTGACTTGCTTCTGATTATTCTAATCTGAGCCACACCTCGATCGTTTTTGAATCACACTTGACAGAAATTACTTTTTGATAGTCCTCTGCCAATTTTTGGAGAGTCAATCCTTGTTCGTTTTCAAGCTTGGTCAGTACCCGCCGTCTGATTTCGGCGTCTTCGGCAGATACTAGACCCTGTGCAAATATTTAGCACTTGAAATCATCGGTAGTCAGCTCGGCTAGTTTGAAATCATTACAGAGCTTGTTCACCGATGCTGCAAACGTTAGAAAATCTTGCTGGTTGTTCTTGACTGTATTTAGGCATTTCCAACGTTTGTAGAACAAGGTTGTATTAGGCTCAAATAGTTCCGATAGGAGCTTAATAGTCTCTGAAAATCCAAGTCTGTGGTTTTCTTGGGTAATATGAAGTCTACGAACCTATTATGTTCAGTTGTTCCCAGTTTTTTTAATAGTAGACGTATCTTTTTTTTTACTCAGCCATTGTTCACAGTCTACGTTGAAAATATCTTCATCGCGCCTGTAAAAAGCTTCGAACGTTTTGTCGTTCTCTGGAACGAATTAGAATGTATCAATCGAGTTATAGATTGTACTCTGGGAAAAATATCGTGTCTTTTTCAGAGTTTTTTGAGTCACATGATGAATTTAGGAGTAATTCTTCAAAGTGTATTTGCTGTAGTTCAGTTTTCTGCAGTGTAAATTGTTGGAATTCTAATTGTCGTTTATGTAACTCCATAACCAATTTTCCTCTCTTTCTTTTAATTTTTGTTGCTGATCCAAGTTAGCTTTTGCAATTTAATAATAGTTTTTTGAAATTTTTCCATATTTAATGAAGATTTATAATATGTCGACTAAAGGAGGTAAACAAGGCAAAAAAAAAAAAAAATTACAGCAAATACTGTTGCTTTGAAAACCCGTGTACGTGGGAGGTATACAATATAGACAGATTTTTTTTGCAGTAAAAAGGAATGAATTACTTACTGGTTTAGCTTCTTTCTAAATACCATTGTTCCTAGTTTTTTCAAAGGCTTGAGTTTGTCAGTTTGTTTTATGAACAAACTGGCTTTTTTGTGTAAGCAATCATTCTCGATACTTGGTTGACTGTTATATAATTTGGACTTACTTTAATAATCTTAAATATTCCGTTGGTGACGAATCGCTTGTTCATCACTGATGTTGGTAAGCGGAATATTTTTGTATGTGTCGCTGATGTAGTGATACCAGATTAATTTTCCTCGTTCGACACTGCTGTGTGATTGAGCGGTTCCTCTAATATGATGGGGACGAAATTCTCAAATCTTTCTGTCGCTATTGAATGTGGGACTGGTAAGGCTTTCGGCGTGAGTACGTTTCTCGATCCGTACGTCAACACTGATATGGACCCAAAGTCGGTACACAGAAGGAAAACACGGAACACGGTTTGGAGGTAAGAAAGATATATTAACAAAAGTTACAAAGGATAGTTTCCAATATTGGTAGTCGTACTTCTTGTACTTCTGCTACCGTATGCTCGGTATTAGGATATTAATACGCTAGTAATATAGTGCTGGAAGAGTCCATGATGGAGGTAAGTTTCGGTCTCACAACACATATCAAAGAATGGTAACACGAAAGAGACATCAGTGCGACAGAGGCCACAAGACTCGGCGACCGGAAAAGAACTGAAGTGAAATGAAGAACTGTAGTGAAATGAAGAACTGAAGTGAAATGAAGAATGAAATAAAGTGAGGTGAAGAGATATTTATTTATAAATTAAATTTGAAAAAAGAAAGCAATAAACAAAAGACAAAACAAATGAACGCTTGATTTTTTCTCTATCTAATACTAACGTGCTAATTACTTGAACGATCTTGATTTGATTTCGAGAGTGAAAGACGAGGGAAATAATGGAAGGGGGTTGTGTAAGATCTGAAAATCTTATAAATCTAATATACCTCTAATGTACCCATAACTCGACTCCGGGCCAATTTCATATTTATTGCCGGGCAAATCTTAGGGTACCTTTTCATAGAAAATCCGAGGCAAACACACACACACACACACACATACACACACACACATATATATATATATATATATATATATATATATATATATATTTCTTCTCTTTTACTTATTTTTTTCTTTTCTCTTTTATCACGTCCTCCTTTATCTTTTCCCTTCTTTTTTGTATAGCTGTTTATAATTTTAGAAAAATCATAAATAGAAGTGTTAATGAAAAGCATTGAAAGCAATTATAAATAAATAAATTGATTAATTAAAGGTGCGTGTGAATTAAAAAGAAACTCATGAAAATTAAAAAATTTATATAAGAGATTTTTTTAGAACTTTTCGAACTAATTTGACAAAATCAAGAGATAAGTAAAAAATGGCATCTTTATCACCCCCCATATATATATATATATCAGCGTCCCCTTCTTACTCTCTCCCCACTCTCTCTCTCTCTCTCTATATATATATATATATATATATATATCAGCGTCCCCTTCTTACTCTCTCCCCACTCTCTCTCTCTCTCTATATATATATATATATATATATATCAGCGTCCCCTTCTTACTCTCTCCCCACTCTCTCTCTCTCTCTCTATATATATATATATATATATATCAGCGTCCCCTTCTTACTCTCTCCCCACTCTCTCTCTCTCTCTCTCTATATATATATATATATATATCAGCGTCCCCTTCTTACTCTCTTCCCACTCTCTCTATATATATATATGTATATATATATATATATATAGAAAGAGAGAGAGAAGCACTCATATAAATATATATGTATATACTTTTTTTATATGATTCCAGGAGGAAATCCAAGGCGTAAGAGTTTCCAATATGAGTGCTCAATACTAACGGCTATTGATGTATAATAAGTTTGGGATTAACGATAACGTGTTGAAAAAAATCTTTTACATTAACACAACTTTTATTAATTTTTTCTTGTTTAACAAATTATTGTGAGACCGAAACCTAACTGTATCATGGACTCTTCCAGCATTATATTACTTGCATAGTAACATCCTAATACGATATTAGCAGTAGTTGCAGTAGTACAAGAGTACTAGAAGTACGACTACCACTATTGGACACTATCCTTTGTAATTTTTGTTAATATATCTTTCTTACCTCTAAACCGTGTTCCGTGTTTTCCTTCTGTGTACCGACTTTGGGTCCACATCACAAATAGATAAAATATATCATTTTAATTTAGAAAAAAATTAAAGAATTTTTTTTTCAAATTCCATTTTCGCCGGAAGTAATATGATAACATCTAATCATAGTTTTAAATATTTCATCTGAGGATGGGTTTTGTAAAGTTTATAAATTCAACTTTAAACTTAAAAGAATTTGTAGGAGCCTGAAATAAATTTATAAACATACCAAGAAAGAAAATTTTTTCTTTTGTCTTAGTAATATATATATATATATATATATATATATATATACCCAACGTCTCTGCACGAGCAGGATGCGACATAAGCTCGATTTTTTAGCGGTTTGAATTTAGAGTTTTTCTTCTCTTAGACTGGTTGCCTAACCAAGGTTAACCATAATTGGAGTTATAACTTTCCTAAGGGTTTCAATGCATTGTGAAATGCAAACAGCCTAGTTCAGGTTCTGAACTCGGGTCACCGTGTCCATTTCCAACGACGTTGACTATCACTCAACGAGCACCTTATATATATATATAGAGAGAGAGAGAGGGAGAGAGAAGCACTGATATATATATATATAAGCTAGGATTTAACAAGTCTTTCTCTCTTTCTCTCTCTCTCTCTATATATATATATATATAAATAAAAATGTAAATGTTTGTTACTAACCGATAATCTCCTGTTTTATACAACTAATTGGTTTAAAATTTTCAGAGAGCATTTTATTCGAATTCAGGAGTGTTTTTATATACTTATTATCCCAAAATATTACAATAATTAAAAAAAATTTAGTAAGTTGTTTTTCTCAAACAACAGCCGAACACGAAAAAATAACTTCCGTTTTACCAGAATTTTACACGTGACTCATTTTATTTTTGCTTAGTCACTTTACTTTCTTTTTCGGTTGACTTAAACAGAGACACTAAACTTTAAACCATATTTCGTTGGTTCAGTAGTAAGTAAGTTTTTTTTAATCTAACGAATTATTGACAAAATATTTTTGCTTAGTCACTTTTCTTTCTTTTTCGGTTGACTTAAACAGAGACACTGAACTTTAAAGCATATTTCGTTGGTTCAGTAGTAAGTAATTTTTTTTTATTCTAACGAATTGTTTACAAAATATTGTTGTGTTTAAATTCAACGAAAGACACCCATTAAAAAGTTTTCTTTCTTAAACCATATTTCGTTGGTTCAGTAGTAACGCATTGTTTACTAAATATTTTATTTTATTTTTTCAATATGATATTTTTTTCTCTTAAATTTCAAACATCTTCCATATAAATAAAAATGTAAATGTTTGTTACTAACTGAAAAATCTATGCAACTAATTCGTTAAAAATTTTCTGAGAGTATTTTATTCGAATTCGGGAGTGTTTTTATATACTTACTAGGTGTACCCAGCCACGCGTTGCTGTGGCTCACTTTGTTTAAATGGAAAAAAAGATAAAAGAAAATGCATGTTTCTAATATGTTTAATTTTCCAATATTTGGATAATAAGTATATAAAAACACTCCTGAATTCGAATGGTATAAAACTGGAGATTATCGGTTAGTAATGAAAATTTACATTTTATTTGTATAGATTATCCAATTATTGGAAAAATTAAACATATTAGAAACATGCATTTTCTTTTTTTTCCATTTAAACAAACTGAGCCACAACAACGCGTGGCTAGTATATATATATAAATACATTCTAAATATTTTTATATTGACTCTATGATGTCTTAGAGCATTTTTTCATTTGCTACTCTTTGAACTACTGTTGTTTTTACTTTATGATCGAACAGTAATTGAACTTATTCTAAAGTAATATATATATATATATATATATATATATATATATATATATATATATATATTTGTACGTATGTGTGTGTTTCTGTGTGTGCATGGGCCTAAAGATAATTAAAAAATCTAACAGATTATGTAAAATTCTTATGCCATAAACACATTGAAATAGTTTGGGAGCAGTTCTCAAAAGCCTTTGAAAACTCAATATGTATATATATATATATGCAGAGAGAGAGAGAGAGAGAGAGAGAGAGAGAGAGGAGAGAGAGAGAGGTAGAGAAGGCGTGTTGCTTTTAGTTTTCAAAAATTTGCTGAATGATTCAAACTAGAAGCAGATTCATTATTCAAACGAGCTACAGCGGAATCTTTAGTGCTTCTTATTTCTTTTTTAAATTGAAGGGTGGGGTCTGCATTTCCATCAAACAAAGAAAAGACTGGATGAAAGCGAGATAGTTGCCAACAAGGCAGCGACTACAGAAAACAAGCCAAAACAATAAATCTGCAAATAGAAAATTAACACAAAAAACAAACAACATTTCGTTACTTGTTAAAAAATAGAAGCACAGAGTTTCTTCTTTCTTAGGTTTGGAGAAGTTCTTCTGGCAATAATATATTTCCAGGTAGGAACAGTCTCTAAGGTCGTCTATAATAGCAGTAATTTCTAGGGAAAAAGACTCCCCAGGCATTTACAACCATTTCCTACTTACAAAGAGGAAAATCAGTGTTTATGAGGTTCTTTCAAAATAGGCGTCAGCCATCAGAGAACACAACTTATTCAATAATTCTTTTAAGGTGGGTCAAATGAAATAAAAATAGAAAATAGAAGCAAAGAAAGTTTCTTCTGCACCAAATCCGAAAATTTTCTGTCTACTGGTTGCGTTCGTATGTGAACATGTGTAATTTTATGAAGCTATATATATATATATATATATATATTGCCCAGTCAATTAGGGCTGTAGGATTCACCGACTGCACCGTCGCAGAGGGGTAAGACCCTCCCAACGAGTGTCCTGTATATGACACAAAACCACCTGATGGTGAGGTTCCAGTAATGCTAGAGTTATGGGGGAATGCAGAGTATCCCTTCATTGCAATCGTTCCCCGGTCCACTCTGGCCTAGCGTGGTAGCACCTGATAGGGTCCAATGTAGGGCCAAATAGAACTAAACTGCGTACTTATACTAAACTGAATTGTTTGAAAGAGAACTGTTTTGAAATTAACCATGTGTGAACAAAACTATACTAATACAAAATTGAATAGTTTGAATTAGAACTGTTTTACTAAACTGCTTGAAATAGAAATGTTTTCACAATTAAACTGTGTACTTACATTTAAACTGCGTACTTATGCTAAACTGAATTGTTTGATAAAGAACTGTTTTGACTATCTTAAGCGTATTAATGTAATAAAAATCTAGCTATGACCTGCCGCTTTTGTTCACTACGCTTTCTCTCTATTTCTCTTTCTCACATACAAATATTTATGTATTTATCAAAGGTAAATTTTCTTAGCGAAAAAACCCAGGATTTTATCATTTATTGTGGAACATTATACAAAAAAAGAGGTTGGAGAAGCAGGAGTATTGTGGCTAACTTGCTGGACTGCGACGTCGTTGTAAGCGAGTTCGAACTCCAATCGCATGGAAGTATCAAGTACCATTTTGTGAGTCTTTGGTATGACTCGACCTGGGATTGAACCCCGGTCTCACGGACCATGGGCGAATACTCTAGCCATTATGCCGGTCGAAACAATTTTTAGATAATATTTATTACAAAACTCGATTAATTTTTATCCTTTAGGGTATGAGGACTATTGTCGTATTCACAACGTTTTGGCCGATGCGCCCTTCTACAAGAGTTTCACGTCGACCACATGGAATTTCGAACCGAACCCTTTATCTAAATCACGAGGGTAGATTGTTAAAATTCCTTTAACAATAGCCGGGTACAAGTATTACGCTAAAGAAAGCATTCCTTATTATTTTACCTGTAGTTAAGATTGAACCTGCAATCTCCAGATGATTTCACTAAAAAACTCAATGCGCCTCTATCCGTTACGCTATGTGTTCTGCAGGGCAAATAAATATCGATTAACTTCAAGTACTTTTCTCCAATGGGTCCATTTTTATGTGTCAGGTAAAGTTAGTTATGTTAACACCCGTTCTCATGGATATCCACATTAGTTTGAACCAGTTAGGGAGCAAACTTTGGTTTGGTTTGGTTTGGTTTGGTTTTCTAAAATATCAACCATTGTCGATCATTTAATGCCAAATCCTGTTTTTACATATATATTAAATATACGATTCGTAAACACATTTTGACGATATTCACAGTTAAAGGATCAAACAGTTCTATTCCTAACAATTCAATTTAGCATAAGTCAACAATGTTAAATAGATCTAACCATTGCGATGTATCATCAACAACTCAATTAAACATCGGTCGCTTGTTTACGCACAGTAAAATGATAAAACAGTTCTGTTTTTAACAATTCAATTTGCCATAAGTCAACAAAGTTAAATTATTCCGAGCATTGCTATGCATAACTAGCAATTCAATTAAACAGCAGTCATTTGCTTGCACACAGTTAAATGATCAAGCAGTTCTATTTTTAACAATTCAATTGAGCGTAAATCATTTGTTTGCATTCAGTTTAAATGTCAAACAGTTCTATTTGACCCATTGATGGGACCCTATCAGGTGGTACCACTCCGGGCCAGAGTTGAACTGGGAGCGATGACAATGAAGGGGTACTCCGCATTTATCAAAGCGACAACACTACTGGTACCTCACCATCAGATCATTTAGTGTCATATCCAGTGGCGGTGGGGTGGGGTGAGGTTCTTACCTCTCTGCAGAGATGCAGTCGGTGTATTCTACAGCGCCAGCCAACTGAACTGAGGTTGAAAAGTATCCCTCGGTTGATGATCTGGTGTGGAAATGTGAAAGGATTAGTTTGTTGGTCCATTCAACTTCAGAGACATTGTCACACGAGATAGATGTTTAAACATATTGAGTTCTGAAGAGCTAATTTGTCTATTGAGCCTAGAAGTCAAGTAACCAGTCGGATTCCAACAAGATGGAACTCCAGCTCATTTGTGTAGAATATTGGTGGTCGAAGTATATAGGTAAAGTCTGAATGACGTATGCCAGTTCAACGGTGTCATTCTTCTAGAAAAATGTGGCATTTATTCAATCTGGAACAAGAGAGATGATTCCGTCTTATACCTACATCTCTTACTCGCGTGCTGGCAAGGCAGTTCAAGAGGCCTGCAGTGTTATGCAAGAATTGTCTGGATAATACTCGAGGAATTCTCGATTGCATGAGATGTACTTCTTGTGGGTTGTCTAATTGTTGAATTGGTGTCATTACTAGTAGTGTTTGGGGAACTGGAATACATGACTGGAACATCACTTGCAGAGTCTGTGGGCTCAGACAGTGTATCGGAGATGACATGGTTTGAAATTACACCTTTCTGTAGAAATTGAGATTTCTTAGTGTAATCCTGCATGATCTATCAATTCTGATTGACGATCAGGAAAGACCATGATGACTTTGCCGGCAGTTCCCTCATCTGAAGTAGGTTGAGGTTATGTGTATATCTGTTATACTTCTTCGTCATATGAGCATTGGGTTGATGAAGGTTTGTTCGCAATGTTGCGCTGCAGTTATCCGGCCTGTGGAAAATAGGTTATAAAAGAAGAAAGTCACAAAGTCGAGACTGAAGTAGGAGTTGTGTAAGAAATAGGAGTGATGTGGTATAGTAGGATAGCTCTTGCTGCCTTGTCATTGGTGAACTCTGAGGATTTTTTACAGCCAGCTTTTTCCTGCCATTATATTAGAGATATGCTTCTGATGACAATGTGTGCCTCACACGCCATGTTTTATGAATTGTTAAAATAGTTTGGATGTGAAGTAGGGCCACCATTGCTACTAAGTTCCTCTGGGGTACCATATGTGTAGAACAATCCCAAACAAATCGTTATTAATTGGGAGACGGTAGTGTAACTTGGTATGACACTATGTACGTGGTCCGCCAAGCAGACGATCCCTTTGTCTGTTTTGGCGCGAAACCAGACAAAGCTGTTTGTACTCGAGATCTCGACGCGACCGGAAGTAGGAAGAGAACGCCAGTCAGGAGTTGGACAAAGGAACTCATAGAAGACAGTTCGCGACGGGCGACGGAGAGGGATAGTTGGCAGTCGACACCGGACAGCAGAGACCAGTCGGCATCAGATAGGGTCCAGAAGCAAGTGAGGAAAGATCAGTCAAGATGAGTCAGCACTCTTCGTGGTTTGTAGAATGTTCGCAAGAAATACACGCTAGCGTTAGTCTACGGAGGCACAGGGAATGCAGTATCACAGAATCCCCCTTCTTGCACTTGAGTTAACCCGAGCCCTCGTTTGTTCTTTTTCTCCCACTCCCTTGATTGTATTTCTTGGGGCCATAAAGAAATGTGCGATACCCCTATCGGAACCACTAAATGATCACCGGATAAGACTGAAAGGTTTCGAAGAAGTTGATGTATTCCGGGGGGTCGAGTGGGTATGGTCACATTGGTTTTAGATGATACAACATAAGCCAACCGGTGATTCTATCTGCGCAAACGAGAAATGAAAAGAAGAGGTCCATTACTATATGTTGGGAGGGCCAATCTGGGGATACTGTAATAGGGATTGGCTCTCAGGGTTGACTGTAGACCCTGTTCGAACATGCTACGCAATTAGCTCTGAGATTGCATATTTATGCATTCATATCAAGTCAATATACTGAATAATTGGCACAGGCTTTGATGCCAACCACCTCTTGGTGGGCTGATTGCAAACAGCATAATACTTTTCCCCAGAGGGATTCGGACACCACAATTCTTCCATTCATTAGTATTAAGCCCCTGTCAGTGCTAAGGCAGTATCGTATTTCCCAGAAATAGCAGATCTCATGTTTTGTCTGGCAACGTCTGTTAGGGAATCAGTGTTCAATTGAGTTCGTATAACTCTGATCATTTTGGAAGGATGCGCAAATGAGGTCAGGTGATGTGACAGTCTCGTTATCAACATAATCCGTTATTGCTTAAAAGGGGTGCTGATTATATTATAGCATCTAAATAATCGAAGAATCGAATATACTGGAAGGAGGACTGTGTGGAAAAGGTCAAAGAGTGCTTTCACCATAGCAACTGGATTGCAAAAAATAACACCCTGTATCTAGCTGTGTCATAGATTTTCTGGGTCGAATCTTGGTAACGGTGCTAAATGCGTTTTCTGATAGTTTGTTTATCAATACTGTCTGTGCCCACGCTGTGTTTGAAAGAACTACAGACAAGGAATGACACAATCCACCCGGAACTTCTTCCGACGATCGGGATGATCTGTTGGAACAAAGAAACCAGGGTGTTGGGAACTCAAAAACAAGAACTCTCCGTCAACAATTAGGATTAAAGGTGTTGTTGTTATATACACCGGTTAACAAGCGTTTCTGAATTACTGAGGTGGTTGATCAATTAACTGCTCGGGTAAAATTGGCCATCTTCAGACCCAGCCAGAAAAGAGAGAAGTCCGAATCAGCCCTTCCACAATTTTCCCGATGATCGAACAACACAACGTGGGTGCCTGAAATCTGACGAGCAGGCAATAAAGAAATATCCGAGGTTTTTTTTCTTTGAGCTTTAAGAGGTAAGGATTGTATATTTTATTAAGGTCTCTGTTCACAAATACTCATGTTTATAGTTGATGATCTGTTACCACTATTACGGTAAAGCAACTCATGATAATATGCAACATTTTTCTTATGTTCAAGTGATTGCAGCTGCATCATCCTAAATGGGTGCATACTGGCATTTAGCAGAATGCAAAATTTACTGCCAGTATACCATAGCCATGATATGCTATGTGTGAAACATACATTTGAACATATAGAAAACCTCGAACATAGGAATCTCGAAATTCGAAAAACACGTAACGACTTCTTTGTTCAGGTACGAAACCTTTAATCATCTTTGAGTTAAAGGTTCTGACATAAGGAGATAGACACAATCTTTTTATGCTGTCATATGGCCCCTATCTCGTGCGGCGCCCATCGCGCGCAAGTTCGCCTGGCTTCGGCGAGTCAGCGAAAGTCGTCCGTCTCGTCTGGCGTCTAGTTTCAACTCTCTAACTTTCTTCAAATTCCCAAAATCCTCCGCGCGCTTCCGGTGCGTAACGTCATTCACACGCTGTCATCCATTTCTCTTCTCGGGCTATTGTGACATTTCTGAGTGACACGTCCGCTCTGCACGCGCCTGCGTTAACACCTGCATCAATGTTGCACCTGACTAACCCATGTGCTGAGCCAAAAGGTTCTCAGTCTAACTAAACCCAAAGGCATGAACCGTACTCCCTCGGCCATTATATTACACCAGCAAATACGATGCGTCATCCCCTCAAGACAATTTATTGGACTTTCTCAGGCAGGCATTTACAATGTTTCTATGACAACAGGAAACCTATAGATTCTTTCCTTCTGTCTGGGGCGTGGCAGTTTACGAGCTTAGTATCAAAAGTCGTAATGCTTTTTTATACCAAGTCTGCTTGTATTACCAAATGCAATATCCTAGGGCTGTAGAATACACCGACAGCTTCTTTGCAGAGGGGTAAGACCCCCCCCCAACGAGTGTCCTGAATTGACACAACAAAACAATCTGATCACAGTTTGAACGTATGAAATTACGATTCTGTGCTCTTGATCTTAAACGAATCAAATATTCTTTGATTGACTTTTTACAAAATCGAAGAAAATAAAATCTTATGTACCATGGAATTTGATTTCTGCGTCACGAAGACTTCAAGCATTTCACGTAATTTACTGGGGTCAATGTTGAAAAAATCAGTGTAGGTGTTGATAACAGATTGTTTCATCTGTGTGATAGTATAGTTTAACGTCAGACTGTGAGGGAGAGGTTTATGAATGTGTATAAAAATGGCAATCTTTTCCGACGAAATTTTCGGCGGACATAAAGTTGTAGTTCATTTTTCGTTAAATTTACATTATAAACTGAGCACCTGTGTCATAAAATCTGACAAAAGGCCATTGTTGTTTTCTCATTTCCGAGTGGATTTAGGGAAGTTTTGCCGTTGGTGTTTTTGTGTGGCTGACTAGCGAAGGAGGTGAGTAAGTTTTTTAAACAAGGTTTTGTATGGCAAACATTTCATCCATTGTCTTGATACCAAGCTCTTTGAGCACTGAACGGCCCAGAATAGGTAAGCTGTCTTATGTAAGTTTCTTACATGTCGATGTCTCTGCATAAAGCTTAGTTGAGACAACAGATATGCTTGCTTCAATAAAAATACTTTCCCACTCACGTTGGTCTAATTCGGTCTGCAGCGCCATAATTTCGAATGACGTATGTAAATTTAATAGTTTTATTTGTACTTCAACGAAAATGCAACTGTCGCGTCACAACTATAGATGTAGGTGCTGGAAAATGCAGATGCGCTAAGGAGATGTTTCTTTTATTCTTCCTTGCTTCTAGATGTTTCTTTTCGAATTCACCAAGTAAAAATTCCGAATCCGACCCTTGGGTTAAAATTACCTTACTCTGCTGGCTGGAACCTACTCTCTCCTCCTTCTTCTGGGACGGGACCGGTTTCTATATCCATCGCCAGACTGAAGAATTCTCTAGAATCTTTTAGATAATTCCAAAACAATCGAGAAAACAGAAAGTGCATCGTCATTTTCTGTTTCTTTATTCCTTTTCCCGCGAGTAGCTTCATGCTCATTTAGGTTCGGTTTGGTTTGGTTTTATGGCATATCAACCACTGTAGGTTATTTGATGCCAAATCTATTTTTATACATATAAACAGTTATCTTTCAAACAATTTAATTTAGTATAAGTATAGTTTTTGGCTACACTCAGTTAAATATAAAACAGTTCTATTTCAAACAATTCAGGTTAAGTATGCAGTCTAGTTCTATTTGAGCCATAGATAGGACCTTATCAGTTGTTACCATTTTCGGCCAAACTCAGAGCGATGGTAATGAAGGAGTACTCTGCGTTCCTCATTACTGTAACCTCACCATCAGATTGTTTAGTGTCATAACTGTAATTCTACAGTTTGCCAACTGAACACAATATGCTTAATATGTTTGTATGGTACCAAATGTAGTACCATCGCTTGGCTGTGGGTTTTCAGGGTCGAACCCTGCGTCTAGCTATGTCATCGATTATCTGGGTCGAATCCTAGTAACGGTGCCAAATACGTTTTCGGATACTTCGTTTATTAATCTTGTCTGTGCTCACGCTGTGTTTGAAAGATTCATTGACCAGGAATGACACAATCCACCCGGAACTTCTTCTGACCGTTGGGATGATCCGTTGGAACAAAGTTGCCAGGGTGTTGGGAACTCAAAAACAAGAAGAACTCTCGTTGTTATATACACTGGTTAACAAGCGTTTCTGAATTATTGTGGTGGTTGACCAATTAACAGCACTGGTAAATTTGGCCGTCTTCAGACTCAGCCAGAACGGAGAGAAGTCAGAACCAGCCCTTCCACAACTTTCCCGTGGATTGAACAACACAACGTGGGCACAGGAAACACGACGAGTAGGCTCTCCTGAAACTTTAACCTATAAGTGGCTCGCAGCATGACAAGCACTTATAGGTTCACAACTGGTGCTGTGACCAGCATAGTACCACATAACGAGGACACTCTTTAAGGGGTCCGCAGAGAAGCAGTCGGTGTATTCTACAGCCTCATTCGACTGAGCAAACTTACTTGGGGTCATGTCGTTTCATATAACTGATAAAACCAACGCCAACAGGACTTGACTATGATACCTATCATAGATCATATCTTTGCTCGGTGGTGGTGGTGGTGGGAGGGCAAATGACAAAGGGATTCCATTCAGATGCTACTAGAATGAATCAGAGCCTCAAAAATGTGCTAATAAGAATTCTTCTTTTAAAACAAAGTGCCTCCTATATGAATATATATAGTTAGGAAGACTGGATTATTCAGCCTTGGTAAGGCAACCAGTCCAGGAGAAGCACAATTCTAAATTAAAATCTGCTTTACTCGATTAAAAATTACTTTGTGTCACATTCTGCTTCTGGTGGATAATTTAGGTAAGTACAAATAAATAATTGAAGTCATTTTGAACATGTTTTATAAAAATATTATTAATAAGTGTTTACAATAATTCCAGACTTTTCAGCTGCCTTGTATATTAATTACCCTTGGAGAATTGCTTGAATACACTTAAAATAAATTTCTCTTGAATGTATGTCCTGCCATTGGTATGATATTGTATATTGTAAATTACAATGAAAAGAACAGATTACAAAAACATTGGTAAATTACTCAACCATAGCTGATAACAATTATTTTAAACTTAATTTTTTTCTCTAACGCAAAATATTACCGAATTTTAAAACAAAACTGACATAAATATACATACAAAAAAAGCAATGTTTTCCGACGACATTTCAAATGGACATAAAGTCGTGGTTCATTTTACATTAAATTTACATTAAAAACTGATATAAATTTTTCTTAAAAAAGACAATATTTTCCGACGACATTTCAAGTGGACATAAAGTCGTGGTTCATTTTAATCTAAATTTACCTTATAAAATAAAAATCAATTTCATAAAATGTGACAGAAGGCCAGTTTTCAGAAATTCGTTTTACGTCTGTTTTAAGTATTTATACAACCACTTCACCATATATATATGAATGTGTGCATGTTTGTGTGTTTGTGTGTGTGTGACGTCATTTACCTAATGTGGGTTTAGCCAGCTTAGCACATGCGGCGTTTCTCGGGGATTGATGTCCGACGGTGGGCCACATTCACATTAGTGTTGCAGGTTTGAATTCAGAATTTTCCTTCTCTTAGATAGGATGTCACTCTAAGACTAAGAAGTATTGTCTACCCTACTATTTACTCATAACTGTAAAGAGGATAGTCAAATGTATATTTTTACGAAGGGTTATGAAACGCAGTCTTCTCTAGGTTTCGAACACAGGTCTCCGCGGTCAATTTTCTACGGCGATAACCATTACACCATGAGCGCCGTGGGCTGGATGTAAGCCAAGTTCAATTTTTAAGTGGACATCTGGTTTGAATTCAAATATTTCCCTCTCCTGAACTGTTTGCCTTCTGAGGCAAAAAAATCCCGTCTATCCTAATACCTAATTATAGCGGGAGAGAGAAGAGATCGATTTATTCCCTTCCCAATGATATTAGTACGAAGTGAAATGAAATCATCCCTGTCCAGAATTTGAACTCAGTTCACCAATTTCATTTCCTAAGCTGATAACCGTTGCGCTAAGCGCCCCTCGTTCAATTGCAACTACCTATAAAACGTTTACCTATCTAAAATGAATATGAAGACACATTTTTCTATCGTGCGTAATCGAGGGCCCTAATTACTCGCTACCCAGGCAACGTGGCTTAAAATACGCTGATTGTATTACCTATAGAGGTGCCCTGGGTATGATACTAAACTGCATCTGAGGCTGAGGCTACAGTTCTGAAGATGTGGGGAGTGTGGAGTACCCCATTATTGCCATTACTCCCATGTCCACTCTGACTTGAAGTCGTAGTACCTGTCATAGTCTTATGTATAAGTCAAATAGATCTATTTTAAAATTATTGGTGTTTCATATGAACGTACAATGGACGGCAGAGGGGGTTAGTTGGTTTGTTTGTTTGAGTTTATAGCATATAAACCTTTGTAGGTTATTAAATGCCCAATCCATTTTTATACAAATAAACAGTTATATTTCAAACAAGTAAGTTTAATAAAAGTAAACAATTCAATTGTCAAAAACATTTCTTTTTCAAGCTATTCAGTTTAGTCAAAGAGTTCTATAATTCAAACAATTCAGTGTAGTATAAGTATAGTTTTTGTTTATACACAGTTAAATGTCAGAACAGCTCTATTCCAAGCAATTCAGTTTAGCATAAGTACGCAGTTTAAATGTCAAAACAGTTCTATTTTAAACAATTCAATTTAGCATAAATACGTAGTTTAAATAGAAAAACGGTAAACTCTCCAAACCATGGTTAAGTTCTATTTGACCTATAGATAAGACCCTGATCCGGTGCTACCACTCCGGGCAATAGTCGACCTGGGAGCGATGGCAATGAAGGAGTACTTCACATTCCCCAAAACTACAGCATTACTGAAACCTCACCATCAGATTGTTGTGTCATATCAGGACACTCGTTGGGGGGTCTTACTCCTCTGCAGAGATGCAGTCAGTGTATTTTACTGTCCCAACCGACTGAGGCACTGCAGAAGGGTACATCCCCACCAACAAGTGTCCTGAATATGACACTAAACAATCTGATGGTGAGGCTCCAGTAATGCTGGAACTTTGGGGAATGTGGAGTACCCCTTTATTGCCATCGCTTCCAGATCCACTCTGGCCCGGAGTGGTAACACCTGATAGTGTCTTATCTATGGGTAAAACAGAACTAAACTGTACTTATGCTAACCTGAGTTGTTTGAAATAGAACTATTTGTTGACATTTGTTAAAATGGACATTTGTTAAAATGAATCGTTTGAAATAGAACAGTTTATATGTATAAAAATGGATTTGGCATTAAATAACCGACAATAGTTGATATGACATAAAACCAAACTAAACTAAATCAAACGTACAATGAACGTGTTTCCTTAACCTCTATGTGTTGTATAGTCACCACCATGACCAACTATACAAACACATATACATGCATGCAGAATCAAAACGACGACACAGTTCTTAGAAAAATATACCTCTCACTTTATTTGAAAGGGTTGTGTGTGAGAGGGAGTTGGAGACCGAACAGAACTGCAACATATTGACCCCCACTCTATTGGCCATAACTGCGTTCTCCTGGGCTGCTCAACCGGGGGCCTGGGGGCCTGCTCTGCTGGGTGCTGGTTTTCTCTACCGCAACTTATCCCCAACTCATCTGATCTCCAACTGCTCAATCGGGGGTCCCGAGGGCCCCTTCTGCTGGGTGCTGTTTTCTCTACAGCACCATTTCTCCAATTCTCCTTGAATTTCCTGTGCACTGAGTTATATAATAGTTCGACGACCACTCAATCTCTTCCCATAAATGGCCAACGGAATATCCAACTTCCGGCGTCTTTGGAATGGCATGTTTTGATCATCATCGAGCGGAAATAACTGTCATGCAGTTCACAGGTCACCCTCTTCCGGTGCATCACTTTGTGACGGCACCGTGCGAATTTTACCCTGTCCCATATTGTCAGCCAAGCTTGCCCACGCCAACGGAATATACAACTTCCGCCGTCTTTGGAATGGCATGTTTGGCCGGGTCGGAGGTCAATATACAACATATGGATGAAATAATCCTAGATAAGTTGACATGTCTTTAAAATCGATTAATCAACCTAGTTATTCAAATGACTTAATATAAATTGCATAAAATGTTAGAATGTTTCATAAAATAACCCAGCCATAAAACTAAACACACAACGGACTCACTATTGTTTAAGTCCAATCTTAAGCGTCTCAGACACAAAGTATTGAACTAGACTAAACTTATCGGGCAGGTTTTATTTGTAGATTCCATCCTTACTGATTGCTCAAGATCTGTGATTGATTTTCCTCGAGAATAATCAAAGATTTGTAAAGTCTCATCTTACAGCGATAGTTTGGGGGTATCCTTTAGAGATATTTTTTGTGAGTTTAATACTCTTTTGATACTCCTACATAGCGATCGTTTTGGCTAATTTGGATTAGTTTAGTAATGTCAGTATAGTTTCATACGCTCAATCTGAATTTATTTATCTATGGAGAAATGGTAGATTTTGGTGAATCTGTCAAGATGATATAGAAAGTGGATAAATCAAACACTTACAACGGATTGAGTGGTAATATTTCGTTCTTTATTCACGGAAGAACTTCTTCGGACTAAACTGAGTTTTTATTCATTTTAGCAATTGAGGAAATAGATGAAATAAAGGAGAAAATAAACATATGAATGGAGCGAAAGGGTCTAAAGAGAAAAGACAGATAAGGAAAGAACAGGAAAGGAAATAGATTATATAGATTAGTCTACTAATATCTATATATTCACACACAATTTTTGCTCAGTCGCCTGGGGCTGTAAAAAACACGGACTGCTTCTCTGCAGAGGGGTACCCCCCCTCAATGAGTTTCATGGATATGACACTAAACATTTTGATGGTGAGGCTTCAGTAATGCTGGAGCTTTCGGGAATGCGGAGTACCCCTTCATTGCCATTGCTCCCAGGTCCACTCTGGCTCGGAGTGGTAGCACCTGGTAAGGGTCCTATCTATGGGTTAAATAGAACTAAACTGTATACTTATGCTAAACTGAATTGTTTGAATTAGAACTCTTTGACTATACTGAATATCTTGAAATAGAAATGTTTTTGACAATTAAACTGTGTACTCACGATAAAATTAATTATTTGAAATAGAAATGATTATTTGTATGAGATGGATTTGGCATTAAATAACCTAAAAAGGTTGAGATGCCATAAAATCCAACCAACCAACCAAACAGCACTCGCAATGTGAATTTGTTTAATAATATCTGTATGTATTCATACACAAAATTTGAACAAGTCCAATAATATCTCTATATTTTCATACACCCAGATTGGATTAATTAATAATATCTTTATATATTCGTACACAAAATTTAAACAAGACTTATAACATCTCTTTATTTTCATACACACAGATGGGACTAATTATCAATATCTTTATATATTCGTATACAAAATTTGAACAAGTCTCATAATATTTCCATATATTCTTACACACGATTTTGATTAGTCTGGTAATATCTGTATATTCTCATTCCCGCAAAAAATTTGATTGAAATATTTTATGTCTTTTTTTTACAAAATAAAAATTAGTCCTTTTTAACTGGTAAAGCATTTTAGACAGACAAATCGCCTTTCCCCGTGAGAAAAAGTGGGGGATATTATTCACCGGTCAAACTTATTGATATTCTTTTGGGGAATATTTATATCACTCTTTTATAGTTCTAAAATGCTACTGGCAAGCGATTCACAATTAAAAGCTGACGAAATTCGACTTCTGTATTTTCTATGAAATAAAGATTTCCCGCCTATTTTGTATATAACGGAAACTATAGATCTGATTCGGTTTCTTAGTTTAATGGCATATCAACTTTCATGGGATATTTGATGCCCAAGCCATCCTTGAAGAACATTAGTGGTACTATTTAACCCATAGCTGGGGAAAAAAGCCGATGACATAGCGCTTCTGGCAAATAGACCCGCCCAAGCCGAATCCCAGGTATATAGTCTGGAACGAGCGGCTGGTGGCATAGGCCTCTATGTCAACGCTGACAAGTCGGAACGCATGTGTTTTAATCAAATAGTTGACATTTAAACACTAAGAGGTGGACAGGTTCACCTACCTCGGAAGCAACGTCTCATCAACCGAGAAGGACATCAACACGCGACTAGCAAAGGCATGGACAGCTAGCGATTGACTATCGGTCATATGGAAGTTAGACCTGAACGATAAAATAAAATGCAGTTTTTTCCAAGCAGCGGTCGTGTCGATACTACATGGATGTACTACATGGACGCTAACTAAACGGCTGGAGAAAAAACTTGACGGCAACTACACAAAAATGCTGCGAGCAATATTGAACAAGTCCTGGAAGCAACACCCCACAAAGCAGCAGCTGTACGGTCACCTACCACCCATCACGAAAACTATCCAAGTTAGACGAACCAGACATGCTGGACACTGCTGGTGAAGCAAGGACAGACTCATAAACGACATAATCCTCTGAACCCCTTCACATAGACGAGCAAAGGCGGGACGACCAGCTAGAACCTATATTCAACAGCTCTGTGCCGATAAAGTATGTAGCCTAGAAGACCTCCCGGGAGCAATGGACGATAGAGACGGGTGGCAAGAAAGGGTCAGGGATATCTGCACTAGCAGTGTGATGATGATGATGATGATGCCTTTCCCTAGGATATTTGTCTGAAAGTGATAGTAAAAGCCCGGCAGGAGTTCGAACTCGCAGTCCAGCTCAATAGACTTTACTTCACTGAAAATTCCTATCCTTTTGGTTGGGTTTATTTGTTTGAGGGCATATCAACAATTTATGGGTTATCTAATGCCGAAATTTGATTCACTAGCAACTCATGATTATCAAGGTGGGCAGACGAGATGTATGTTTGACTTTTTATCACTATCATCCCCCATCATCCATCGTATTTGGTAAGTTGCACTACCCTTAATGTCCACATAGAGCTGATTGTAGGATTTTGCTGATCGGCCAACGCGAGTGTGTCCATGTGTCGGAGTACATAGGAGAACATCACTTATGTGATCCAGTAATACCCAACTCATTTTGTTTACGAGATGGGAGGTAAATGGCCTTACAATTGCTGTGTTTGTGGGATGCTGCTTCTTGGACTTATTCAAAACAGCACGAAGCATCATTGTGTCGTTCCCATTTTCTTTAAGCATTTCATTAGATTTCAAGTAGCACTAACACAGCTACTGTTTGGAAAAAAGAGAGATGAGATTTCCATATAGTCATTAGCCTATCAATAATAGTCCATGCGTATGTTAATATCGCTTTCAGTTGATGAGATATTGCTACCGAGGTATATGAATTGGTCTATTATTTTCCGAGGTTTGTCATTTAATGAGTAGATGGCACTAGCTTGATTAAAACGCACGAACTCTGTTTCATCTGAGCTCACATAGTGTTGTGGTCTTGAAGGGCCAGAAATGAATAAAACAAAAGAGATGTGAGGTTTACAGCTGTATATATTTACGGAAATACAGACAGTAACGGTTATCGGTCGCTAACTAGACTCACTTGCCTCGTTTATCGAGTCACTATTTATAGTATTGGGGAGGCTCCATGCAGTGACGTCATAACACATAGAGACAAATGCTCTTTGCTGACTGGCCAACGACTAGCTAGAACCTATATTCAACAGCTTTGTGCCGATAAAGTACTGATTTTATTTACACAGTTAAATTTCAAAACAGTTCTCTATAAAACAAGAGATATGGAATTGATATTAAGTATAACTATATTTTCAATCCTCCATTGCATTTTAAAATCGCACTTCTATATATCTAGAAGCATTTGTTTGCACACAGTTAAATGTTTTCAAGCATTTCTATCTAACATTAATAATTCTATTTAATGATAAGTATTTGTTTGCACACAGTTAAATGATTTCAAGCATTCCTATATAAAATTGATAATTCTATTTAATGATAATTTGTTTGCACACAGTTAAATGATGTCGAGCGTTCATATCTAAAATTGATAATTCTATTTAATGATAATCATTTTTCTTTTGCACACGGTTATATGATTTCACGTGATCTTATCAAATACAAATAATTTTCAAATAGATATATCTGTCCCATGGCTGAGGTATGGTTTGTTTGGGTTTTATGGCATATAAACCTTTTAATGCCAAATCTGTTTTTATACAAATAAACACTTCTATTTCAAACAATTCAGTATAGCATAAGTGTACAGTTTAATCGTCAAAATCATTTCTATTTCAAACCATTCAGTTGGGTCAAACAGTTCTAATTCAACCAATTCAGTTTAGTATAAGTATAGTTTTTTTACGCACAGCTAAATGTCAAAAACAATTCAATTTAGCGTTCGCACAGTGTCAATGTCAAAAAGAGTTCTATTTCAAATAAATCAATTTCGCATACAAAAACAGTTCTATTTCAATCAATTCCATTTAGCATAAGTAAGTAAAGTAAAGTGAAGTTAGCGACCATAGTCGAGGGTGACCCGAAGGCTCCCTTTTCGATAGCTACTACACCAAGGTGTAGGGGAGGGCGCTACTCCATTCCCAGGATTGCTCCACTTTACCCTTGAACCGTACCTTATAATGCTGAGTGTTAAGCAAGGTGGTATCAAGTACCATTTTTAAAGTCTTTGGTATGACTCGACCTGGGATACGCAGTTTAAATGTCAAAACAGTTCTATTTCAAACAATTCAATTTAGCATATGTAGGCAGTTTAAATATAAAAACAGTTCTATTTCATGGAACTCGACAGCAGGTGCTACCACTCCGGCCCAGAATGGACCTGGAAGCGATGGCAATAAAGGGGTTCTCTGCATTCCCTAAAGATCTAGCATTACTGGAGCCTCACCATCAGATTGTTTAGTGTCATATCTAGGGCAATCATTGGAGGGGGGTTCTTATCCCTATGCAGCCGACTAGGTAGCCATAGATAAGACTCTAACAGATACTACCACTTTGGATCACAGTGGACCTGGGAGTAATGGCAACGAAGGAATACTCCACATTTCCAAGCGCTCCATCACTGTAGCCTCACCACCAGATACAGTTCAGTATCAAAGCGAGGAACCCTTCATTTCGCTTGTGTATTGGATACTAAGTGAGGAAACTACAGGTATTATGAAAGTTTAATTAAGTGAGGGAAAATTTACAATCATTTCCAAAAACATTTTTTTTCTTTTCACAAGAAAACATCACACATAAGTAAAATGTGTAACTTCAACCAGTTTTCATATTGGTGATTGATGAGTTTACAGCTTGCGAAACTCTGATTTTAAAATTTCCCGTTGAAGACAAAAAAGTTGACTGACTTAGAAAATTGAAGAATGATCGCATGTCTAAGCACTAAATCGATATCGACTCTCACCGCCTCCGTTCACTATCAAATCACACTTAGTTCCATGAAACTGTTCAATGTTTATTTATCTAAGTCTCCCCATATCTATCTATCTATCTATCTATCTATCTATCTTATTTGTTTCAATCTATCTATCACAGTCTATTCTGATCTATCTATCTATCTATCTATGACTCTGCTTCTTGATGCGTCCATCTTACCTCACATTCATCTATATTCATATTTGCTGAAGATATTTTCCTTTAAAATAATATCTGTTCTTTACTCCGCGTAAATCTTTTTTGAGAGAAGCGAAATGTTTGTAAATCTCATTAATGCTTTTTGAAAAACGAATTTCAATGTTGGACATTAAATTTTTTTTCTTCTTGTGTTCTTGTCACCTATCTCCGAGTTCAGTGCAATCGATTTCATTTTATATTAAAATCAATATCGTCAGAACATTACGAAAAACATTTCCCCGTCGACACCTTTTATTACTAATGCAAAAATAAAAAAAAAAAGCAAAACCCAAATCAACCAACCAAATAAACAAAAAACAAAAAACAAAACAAAAAGAAAGAACAAAAACCAAACAAAAAAAAAAAGAAAAAAGAAAAAAAAAAGAAAAAGAGTAAATAAAAAAAACAAAAACCTTAAAAGAATGAAAACAAAATAAAACAAAAATGAATTTCATTACAAAAAAAATAGTAATTTATTCTTTGACAATCAAATTTTCAAAATTTTCAAAAAAATCAAATTCAAAAATCAAATTTTCAAAATTGTAAGTGAATCTCAAATGAATGGTAAAAGATGACATATTGCTTTTTGTTACAAAAAGAAGAAAAAAGTGAAAAAAAAAAAAGAAAAGAAAATCGTTTACTGTAAATGTTTGTTAAAATATTTAATTTAACCAAAATTGAAGGTTTTGATAGTAACCATTAAATGTTAAATTAGTTTAGAAAGATTTTCGAATAAATAAAAAAAAAAAAAGAAAAGAAATAAAAGAGGCAAGACAAAAAGAATTACCTGGATTTGGATAATTAGGTTTATCATCTGTTTGTAAAATCTCGAAATATTAGACGTCAATACGAAAATTTGTCTAGTAAAAAAGTTTTAAGAGTAAAATGTCCAACCAGGATCATAACGTTACAGCAAATTCCGACATCTATCTATCTATCTATCTATCTATCTATTGCTCAGTCGGCTGGGGCTGTAGAATACACCGACTGCTTCTCTGCCGAAGGGTAAGACCCTCCCAACGAGTGTCCTGGAATGACACGAACTCTGATAGTGAGGTTCCAGTAATAATGGAGCTTTGGGGAATGTGGAGTACCCCTTCATTGCTATCGCTCTCAGGTCCACTCTGGTCCGGTGTGGTAGCACCTGATAAGGGTCCTATCTATGGGTTAAATAGAACTAAACTGCATACTTATGCTAAACTGAATTGTTTGAATTAGAACTGTTTGAATAAACAGAATAACTTGAAATAGAAATGTTTTTGACAATTTAACAGTGTATTTACGTTTAAACTGTGTGCTTATGCTAAACTGAATTGTTTGAAATGGAACTGTTTTTGACATTGAAACTGTACTTACACTAAACTGAATTGTTTTATATAGAACTGTTTTGAAATTTAACTGTGTAAACAAAATCTGTACTTATATTAAACTGAATTCTCTGAATTAGAACAGTTTGACTAAACTGAATACCTTAAAATAGAAATGTTTTTGACAATTAAACTGTGTACTCATGCTAAATTGAATTGTTTGAAATAGAACTATTTGTATAAAAATGGATTTGACGTTAAATAAACTACGAACGTTGATATGCCATAAAACCCTAACAACCAACCAACAATCTATCTATCTATCTATCTATCTTGTCTCACATCTTTTGAAATAAGATCCTCAGAAACTGTATTATATGAGCTATGTTAAAGAATATCGAAGCTATATTTACCCAGAAAAAAAAAAAACGAGCAATCAAAAAAATGTTAATTTTTTTCAAAATAGTCTTCGAGACATTCAACTCCCTTATTACTGTGAATTAGTCGAATCACTTCTTATACGCTTTTGATGACACCATATTTCTTTTTACGTTCTCCACGTCCTTTGAGATGAATTATTTCGTAAAAAAGAAAGTGTCACACTAAAGTCGGTCTGTGTGTACGGCGCTTGCGCAATTCAGTTTTTCGCCAAAGATTGCTAAACAAACGTGCCAGGAATTGACTGTAAATCATCTAGATGAAGTCTAGATGTCTTGACATAATCATTTCATTATATGTTTCTCAGGCCGGAAGATACGTTTTGATTTTTAGGAAGCAATCTTGGGAGGTGGTACTTTGATCCTTGGAAGAGCACATAGATACTTTACCATGATCCTCTACTGAAGTATTCATTAATATGTAAATAATTTTGTCATTTCTTTCATTATTATAATTGTAGCTAATTAATCATTGATAAATTATCAAACTTGTCATTTATTAAGCCTGTGGTGCAAGGACAGAAAAATGGGGCACCCAGTGAGAATCAAGGCTCCCACAAATTATCATAAATACTGAATAAATCGTAGCCAGTGTTAATTCTGGATTTTTATGTTCATTGTATCTACATTAGACAAAAGCAACATAACAAAAATTCCTGTTCTGGATTTAAGTTGTCTAAGCAAGTTGATAATGGAAATTCACTCTTTTGTTTTATCGATGGTCATAAAAGTCTTCAAGGAAGTTGCCAAATCGAGATTTAATGTTGTCTTTGATTTGGTTTGGTTGGGTTTTATGACACATCAACCATTAATGCCAAATCCATTTTTATACATATAAGCAGTTCAATTTCAAACAATTCAGTTTAGCATAAGTACACGGTTTAAATGTTAAAAACAGTTCTATTTCAAATAATTCAGTTTAGCATAAGAACACAAGTTCATTGAGAAAAACAGTTCTATTTCAAATAATTCAGTTTAGCATATAAAACAGTTCTTTTTCAAACAATTAAGTTTAGTACACAGGTTCAATAAGAAAAATATTTCTATTTCAAACAATTCGGTTGAGCATCAATACATAGTGTAAATGTCAAAAACAGTTCTACTTCAAACAATTCAGTTTAGCATAAGTACACTGGTTCAAAGCCAAAAACAGTTCTATTTTAAACCATTCATTTTAACATCAGTACATAGTTTCAATGTCAAAAACAATTCTATTTAAAACAATTCAATTTAGCATCAGTACATGGTTTCAATGTCAAAAACAGTTCTATATGAAATAATTCAATTTAGCATAAGTAGACAGTTTCAATGTAAAAACAGTTTTATTTCTAACAATTCTGTTTAGAATAAGTACACAGCTTAGTTTTTTTTTACCTATAGATAGGGCCCTTATCTGGTGCTACCACTCCAGGTCAGAGTGGAGCTAGGAGCGAAGACAATGAAGTGGTACTCTGCTTTCCCCAAGGCTCAAGCGTTACTGGAACCTTAACATCAGATTTATTAGTGTCATATCCAGGACATTTGTCGGTGGGAGTCTTCTTCCTCTGTATAGGTGCAGTCGGTGTATTCTATATTCCCATCCGAGCGGGCAATGTTAACTTTGAGCAGATCCTAATGGACAGGAAAATAATGTAATCATTTATACACAATTTATTCGGCTGCTAATGAGGCCAAAATGTGACCCAAGGTCACTTTAGTGTGGGGTATCCTGCTGAATGTTAGCTTCTCGAGGGGTTTGTGTGATCATTGACCATCTTCCTTTGGCATTTTCCTTTAGAAGCGCCTTACTTATCGGGCAATCAACCCAGCCCTTATCCCTTTCAGGTGACAAGGCAGGTTATGCCTGGAGAAGGTTCTCTGGAGCTGAGCTGTCAATTATATCACAAAACCACACGGCAAAGATTGTCAGGTGAAATCGTTAATACGCATATTTTCTAACTTGCCTCTAAGCCAGACACAAGGTCATCTTATTTTGGGGAGTTCAAATATTATACAAACTAACAAATGGCGTTTGTCACAATCATAGAATATCTAATTTGTATAATGATTCTAAGAATCAGGATTTGATTATTATTTGTTTTTTGTTTGTTTGTTTGGTTGGTTGTTTTTAGGAATATCAACCATTGTAGGTTATTTAATGCCAAACCGTATTTTTCATTTTTCCGCTATATATATATATATATATATATATATGTAATAAGTAATTAATTATATTGAAGAGAGAAACTTTATATATATAAAAAAGTAAAGTAAAGTTTGCGACCGTAGTCCAGGGCGACCAGAAGGTTCTCTTTTCAATACTTACGACACCGAGGTGTAGGGGAGGGCGCTACTCCTTTCCCTGGATAGCTCCACTTTATCCTTGATACGTACCTTATATTGCTGAGTATTAAACAAGTAGGTATCAAGTGCCATTTTTAAAGTCTTTGGAATGACGCGACCTGGGATTGAACCCCGGTCTCTCGGACCATTGGCGAACACTCTACCCACTAGACCAAGCAATAAGTTATATCATATATATATTACCATATGGGAAGGATGATATTTTAAGAACAACAGAAAGATAGCAGCAGCAGTAGCAGCAGCAGCAGCAGTAGTTGCTGTAGCAGTAGAAGCAACAGCAGCAACGCTTTGATGAGTCACATCTGGTGTCCTCAAGTTAAGATAAAAGTATTTTCATTTTTTAGATATGAATCAAAAGTATTTTCATTGTTTACTTCATAACCAATCTCATGTTTACAAGTAAAAACTAATTTTTTGTTCTCTAAATATTGATATTATTATTTAAAATACATTTGCCCAACCCCTCCGCCAAAACAGAATGCGATGCTAGGTTAATATTTTGAGCGGAATTCTACAGGTTTGGTTTCAGTGTGAATTTCAAAAACAGGAAGTACAGATTTGTCTCAAGGTAAACAAAGAACAGCGGAAATGTCACAAGAATTGCGTGGGAAGAATTGCGTAGGTTGGGTGCCGGAAGGAAGAATGTGTGGGCGACCAAAAATATATAATGACCCAAGTTTTCAACCCTACCGGTCAGTCAGAATCGGCTGTCTGTAGACTTGACACGCCACGCCGTTTTGGGTGATAGCAGAGAGTGGTGGTCCTCGGGTTGAGAACCACACTCAATCAGTCTCTCATGAAAGAAGCACGAAGAAGCAGGGCCCTGAATACATCATTCTCAACGTGGTTTAAATCATAGCAGTCCTTCTCTCTCTCTCTCTCTCTCTCTTTCTCTCTCTCTCTCACAGCCCTCATGACGTTCGTCGTAATAAAGAAGAAGTTTATATTTTTATATACACAGGATTCTTTTGGTTATCAGTTACCGGTTTAAAAGAAGTCGCTTAAACTTTGACTATATCTTTACGCTGCTTTGACTTTTCAATTAATTAAACATTGTTAAGCGCTTCTTACTAATACACGAGCTCAAGCCGAATCTCTTCTGAATCGCCTGGAGGAGCCAGCAAAAGACATTTATCTCTAAGTGAATTCAGGCATGTTTTAATGCCATCTACTCATTAAATGGCAAGCTGCTGAAATTAGTAGACCTGTTTATATTCCGTGGCAGCAATATCTCATCAACTAATTACTATTGGCAGATTATCAATCATATGAAAATCTGAACTCTCTGAAAGAATTATACGGGAATTCCTTCAAGCTGTAACCGTGTTAGTACTACTGTATGGTTGCACTGCCTTGACTTTAACGAATAGCTTGAAGAAAAAGCTAGATGGAGAATACACAAAGATTCTACGTGCTGTTTCGAACGAATCCTGGAAGCAGCACCCGATAAAACAGCAGCTGTACGTCTGCTTAACCCCCATCTCGCAAACCATCCAAGTAAGACGAGCAAGACATACTGGACACTGCTGGAGAAGTAAGGACGAACCTATAAGTAACTCCAATGGACTCCTACACAAGGACACACCAGTGTTAGCCGACCCGCAAAAAATTACATCCATCAGCTCTGAACGGAAACTGAGTGCCAGATAGACGACTTACCAAGTGCGATAGACAATAGGGACGGATGGTAAGAGATTCAAAGGATTTCGTGCTCCTAGCACAGATGATGATGATGATGAAGAGGTTTTCGTCATATAATTCAAATTAATTTCATTGAGTGAAGGATTCGTTAGTGAGGTATTCTACACTGATTTCTTACGTGATTTTCCCGGAAATTTCATTTTTGGTCCAGTGCCTTGACGTATCGTCTAGTCAGTTGATTAAATTCTTACATCCCTTAATGCATGCCTCGTTGCAGGAAAGAGGCTGAAATTTGATTTGACATGCTCAAGATGTAACGGAAAACCTATAAAGTCTGGTGGATTCTCATTTCGTTCACATTCAGCGGCGTCTAAAACAATACAAAGAAGAAACGTTCCTCAGTACCCTGTGGGATAATCGGGCCAGTCACCGGTGGCCGAACGAATTATGAGAGGCTGTTAAAAATCTCATGTGCCAAGGATTACCCCCCACCCCCCAAACAACCGTCGCAATATGCACCTAGAATTTCAGGTCATTGGTAGGATGCACAAGACTGGGCCATCTAATTGAGAAGATCCAGTGCGACGTGTTTGGGTTATGCAAGCACGCCGAAAGGACTGACATGTCAAATTGTCAATTAATTCAAAACTTACACCATTGATTTAAAGCTTCATTGCTGGAAAGTTGTCAATACAGCAAAAAATTATATATAAAGACCTGGAATTCCCACACTATAACAGGAAAGCGACATAGTATGGTGGATTGTAAGATACTGCTGTGGTAATGATGTTTTGGCCCCGAAATCATGCCCGGCTCCAGAGTCGTCATGTGATGAAATCTTTGTTGGCTACAAAACTTATTTTCTTGCAACACACTCACACACACACACACACACACACACACACACACACACATATATATATATATATATATATATCGGTTGTTTAAAAAACTGATATCATTTTAGATGTAAAAGATATTTCAGATAAATTAGTATCATTCTAATAAATTGACCAATTTTTGTTCAAGTAATCTCAAATTTCAAAAACCTGGACAAAATTAACACAAAACTCCATGTTTAACGTTGTATATTTTTTCTTTTCAGATATAGAAATTCCATTCAATTGAAAAGAAAAGTGTTATATAATTAAGGAATGATCTTTTTTTATATTTATCATTTTTCGTTAATTATATTTTATCATTCAGTTTGGTTGGGCTTTGAACTATTCGGGTTAAGAGTTCAGGTGCGTAGTCATTGGGTACTGTTTTACACTCGCGTGCAAAGGATATGACAATCACCATTGTCATAATAAACCCCAGACAGGAAATAGAGCTGGAGTGTGGATGACGTCATGCCTGGAAGAGATGGTCCTTAGAATTTGAGGATTTTGAAAAAGAGTCAGTTGAGAGTTTGGCTGGGCAGTTGAAGATGCGGTCGAGGTTTTCGGATCTCTACCGGCAGAGATGAATTGAGATCTAAAACACCACGAGATGTGCTGAACGTTGGGAGTGGGGTTAACATAGTATGATTACGAAAGACTTTTAAGAATTGTGTCTCTCTCCTCGTGTCGAAGAACCGAAGGCAGAAGTTAATAAACCGTTCGTACTTGAAACGACAGAGTCCGCCTGTTTTCAGCCTGTATTTGTATTGTGTATCTTCCAGGCAGCGGTCACATCGATACTGTTATATGGCTGCACTACATGGACGCTAACAAAACGGCTGGAGAAGAGCCTAGACGGCAATTACACAAGAATGCTACGTGCAATCTTAAACAAGTCCTGGCGGCAACACCCCACAAGAAACCAAATGTACGGCCACCTGCCCCCTATCACGAAAACTATTCAAATTAGACGAACCAGACATGCAGGACACTGCTGGAGAAGCAGGGACGAACTCATAAGGGATGTACTCTTATGGACCCCACACATGGCCGTGCAAAAGCAGGACGACCAGCACGAACATACATTCAGCAGCTATGTGAGGATACGGGATGTTGTCCTGAAGTCCTACCTAGGGCGATGAACGATAGGGAGGAGTGGCGAGAGAGGGTCAGGGATATCCGTGCTACCAGCGCGATATGATACTATTTACCAACCCCTCCGCTCGGGCAGGATATGACACAAGGTCAATTTTTAAGCGGAGTTTCACAGGTTTGAATTCAGAGTTTTCCTTCTCCTAGACTAGTTGCCTAACCAAGGCTGAAGAACCTAGTCTGCCCTACTATTTACCCATAGCTGGAGGGAGAATAATTGGATTCATACCTTTCCCAAGGGTATTAGTGAAATGCAATCAGTCTCGTCCAGGGTTTGAACTCGTGTCGCCGTGTCCAATTCCCACGACGATAACGACTACACCACGGGCACCTCCAATATCCAGCGCGATATGATGATGATGATGATTTGTATTTGACTGTATATGAATATGTATATGAATAAGTGTTGTGATGGATATCATTATGGCTACGATTAGTATGCAACAAAAGGCGTTTAAACATTAAATATAGTTTTGAGTTGTTTCTACACTTGCTGTTAAAATTTGATATCATTTGAACGGGAAATGATCAAGTTTTTTGGTTACGAAATGATATAGATTTTTCTAAAACACTCTGTATATCTCAAATGATATAATTTTTTTTTGAAACAGACAGTATTTGAGGGCATATTAAGATTATTTTTTATTGACCTTTTCTCGAAAGCATGTAAACATCTGAATGTTCTCAATAACTTCATTATCTCATAATCTATATCATAATGATTCAATTTTTGTCTTCGAACTGCACATCCAAGAGCAATTTTTGTTAGAGCAACAGCTTTAGAATATAGAATGCAGAAAATTTTAGTCCAATATGTAATTTGATGTAAGTGACAGAAACACTTATACGTTCGTTCCGTTTGCGTTCGCTTCGCTTACTGTAATCTCTCAAGGGAGATAACTTTGAAGTGATAATGGTTGAGGATTTTACATTATCTATTTATTGCAATTAATCATCATATATACTCTCAGTATTGGCTGGGATTCAACGTTAATCTTCCTAGTCACTTAATACAACTTTTTAATTAACTAATACTAATTATATTATAGTAAAAATTTGGGTATGTCAGTTTGCTTGTTTGTTTATTTGGGTTTTATGGCATATCAACCTTTGTTGGTTATCTAATGCCAAATCCATTTTTATACAAATAAACAGTTTTATCTCAAACAATTCAGTTTAGCATAAGTTCACAGTTTAATTGTCAAAAACATTTCGATTTCAAGCTATTCAGTTTAGTCAAAGAGTTCTAATTCAAATAATTCAGTTTAATATAAGTATAGTTTTTGTTTACACATAGTTAAATGTCAAAACAGTTCTTTTTCAAACAATTCAGTTGAGCATACGTTCAGTTTCAATGTTAAAAACTGTTCGATTTCAAACAACTCAGTTTAGCATAAGTAGGCGGTTTAATTCTATTTGACCCATAGATAGGACCCTATCAGGTGCTACCACTCCGGGCCAGAGTGAACCTAGGAGCAATGGCAATGAAGGGGTATTCTGCATTCCCCAAAGCTCCTGCATTACTGGAACCTCACCATCAGATTGTTTAGTGCCATATCCAGGTTACTCGCTGGGTGGGGGTCTTACCACTCAGCAGGGAAGCAGTCGGTGTATTCTTCAGACCCAGCCGACTAGGCAATGGCACGCCGGGTGGTGTAATGGTTAGTACTCTTAGCTCGTTGACCATTATTAGTCACTTCAAGTTTTCCTGGGTGTTTCATACTTCTGGCTTTGTTTTAGGAAATAACAATTATGATACATCAAAAGTATTTTATTTTTATATATCTATTTTTCAAATCTTATTCTATATACACATCAGAATATAAAAAAAAATGGTAACAAGGTAATCCAAGTCGAAGGAGAGATTTATAGAGAAACAAAGTCGACACTATCTTGCATTGTCACAACCATGATACATATACATGCGGAAACAAAATCAACAATAATGACGAACGAACACGCTTCTTTAGAAAAATACACCTCTCAAACTTTATTCGAAATGGTTGCGAAAGGGTTATGCGTGAGAGGTGGGTTGGAGACTGAACAGAGACTGCAACATATTGACACCCAGCACTTCTTTCCTCATTCTGCTGGTCTGCTCAACCAGGGGCCCTGAGGGCCCAGCTCTCTGTTGGGTCTGGTTCTCACTGCCTCGAACTGCAATAAACTGACCCCAAATCACTGAACTTCCGGTCGCATCGGGTTATATCATTGTTTGACATCCACCTGCTTCCTGTGAGCGTCGCATTTGCACCCAAATCAACCCGTCCACGGTCAAGGCTATATCTTGATGTCTTCGACCGGATGCACCTGTTCCTTGATCGACGGCTGGGTCAGAGGTCAATGTTACAATTATAGCGTTTCGGTTCTAATGAACCATCATTAGGACTATGAGGGATGATTTTAATGATGTTAAATCAATGATGGATGTTTAAAAGTGCAAAATACAAAAACCGAAGGAAAATTTGTATAACAAGAAAAAGTTGGTCGTTTAATTAGTGAATTACCTTGTTATCTATTTTTCTTTACGTATCAGAATACTACTCGTGCTGTCGATTAGGCTAAAAATATGCTGACTGCATCCTTTAAGCAGGACGTAAGCTCCCAACCCAAGGGATGTTCTGGGTTTGACGCTAAACAACACCCGTCTGTAAGGCTCCAGTTTGGAAAGTTTTGGAAGTGTGGAGAACCCTTTCATTACTCTTCCTCGCAGGTCCTCTCAGTTTCGGAGGGGTAGTACCTCTTGGGATCCCATAATGGGCAAAACAGACATGTCTGAAAACTATTTGTATTAGATAGGTATACATGATAAAATATAAAGTTGTGAATATTTGTGTAAAGAATTATCATTTGAAGCTAATTGTTCACTAAGTATAGATATTTATCCGATCCCCCATCAGGTAAGGTTTGACACGAGGTCATTTTATATTGAGAGACTTGCATGAATCGAGACACATGCGTGTCTGTCAGAAAAAAATGCTTGATCCTGTTGGCATTTCCAATTATGGGGATGCCTCAGGCGCTAAGCGATGAACTCAGCCCTACTAAATAGGTTTTGCTTGGGGGACGGCTATAGAGACCATGTGTTTTTACGAGGGATTATTATTATTAGTTACTTGAATATTATTGGTGTTCGATAAGATTACTAAAAATATGTATGTAAGCAAATGATTATTATTAGATAGGAGCAGTTACTTTGAATCAGTTAATTGTGTATACGTTATTTGTATTAGATAGGAATACTTGCAACCATACAACAAATGATTACAGATAAACAAATGATCAATTTTTAAAAAATACCATGGATCTTTAAAAATATGATTCTGATTACTATGAAACATTCGAGAAAGGAAAAAATAGAGATCCGAAGATAACAACATTACTATCAGGATTATCTGTAATCAGCTTTGTTAGAGGTACATCTCTCTCTCTCTCTCTCTCTCTCTCTCTCTCTCTCTCTGTTCCCTTTTATCGTGAACTGACTTTAGATACGTCTTTCTGATTCATCTATTAAACTATTCCCAATATATACAAGGTGCATACGATAAGTTTCCAGACTTTTTTTTTCGTATGGGCACTTTTATTGATAGTACATACATGAAACTCTAGTCCCCTTCGAAGTAATCTCCTTCGGCTGCAATACACTTTTTGTACAGTTCCAACAACTTCTGAAAGGCCCCACGGATGTCCTCTTGTGTGAGCGTATCAATGACCTTCGCCACAGCCTCTTTCATCTCCGCAATTGTCTCATAACGACAGCCTCTGAGCTTAAGGAATAACCAAAAGACACAGGGACCAAGGTCTGGACTATAGGGAGGCTGAGGAACTGTCTTGATGCCCATCTTGGTCAAATAGTCTGTGACAAATAGTCTGGAGTTGTGGACTGGTGTATTGTCCTGCTGGAAATGCCACTGACCCGATTTGAAGAGTGCTGGCCTCTTCCGACGGAATCTTTTCCTGAACTCTCTTACAACCTCAACATAGTAACCCTAACCCTAACCCTTTGGCCAATCAACTGTGGTGTATTGACTTCCTTACTCCTCCCACACCTCTCATCACCCCTCACAGACTCCCTGCCTTGCTTGAATCTCTTATGCCACTCAAAAACTGATGCTCGATTCATGCAGGATGGTCGAAAAGCAGTCTCAAGCATCCCATACGTTTCTGTGGCATTTTTTCCAAGTTTAAAAAAGAATTTTTATTGTATATCGTTCTTCTAAAGTGTCAGATAGCATTTTTGAAATTCACCAGTTGTGACAATCAGGCTTTAATAGGGTGTATTCCAATTGTTGCTGTAGCTGTTAATTTGAACCCGAAATCATAAAAATTGGTCAGTCATCTGATAAGATGTATAGCAATAACATACTTAATTGTCAAGGGTCTACGTCAATTTCTTCTTTCTTCATACTGTTGGATTTTGATCCATATTTACTTTCATATATATATATATATATATATATATATATATATATATATATATATATATAAATTTTGAATAGCATAGACAGTCATCAGCGATTGGTGACTGACAGTTTATGAATTAAAAATGCTAAAGATCACATTGGCGGGAAACTGCTGGTTAGTCAATGTCAATGTTATTCTCAGATCGATATATGCTATGCTATATCATCAGTATTGACAACTCTTTATTCATCAGATTTAATCGTTTGCTGTAGCAAATCATTTAAATCTATCTATCTATCTATTATGACATTTGATCTGTCCTTCGTCATCACAGACGTATTTACATTTTCGATTTCGTAACGTCAAGAAATCTACATAAAGAGACTACACAGGCAGCTAATATAATGACGAACCTAATTCCCTTTGTGCTGTATTAATTTGATACAAGTACATTTGTGAAGATTGGATGCGCAGTACGAGTGAATTATTCTTCGAAACGAGTTTTCTAAATATCGCTACGGTACGTGCCCGATCAGTTCTTTATATGTTACAAGAGTTTGTTCTGATGAAAAGTATCTCTCCTGGATATTTCATTACGGTGAATCAACGGTATTTGGCGCATGTGCAATCGTTCCGTTACCCGTAGGCAAGGAGAAGTTTATTCCTTCATCTTTCCGTCTCTCTTATAGCTAATTTCGCTGATCGTTCCAAAATCTCGAGGGGTCACTCTCACTGTCCAACAACTCGACATCCCCTGTGCAAATTTACTTAGCACATCGAATACCCTAATCAAACTGCGAAATATCCTCGGGTATGTAAACGTTTCTGTTTAACGTGTCGTGGACAACAAACTCTGAAGTTCGGGAATAAATTCGCTACGAAGAGAGGTTGAAATTGTGTAAGAATTTGATTTTTGTCATCTCTATCTTATAAACAATAGGAAGCTTTTTTATCATTTAGGGTTTTCGAATTATTTTCTTCATCTTTTTTGTTATATTCACAACGTCTCAGCCGATGTTTCCTCCGGTCTTCTTCAGGTGTTTCTTGTTGAACTCTTGTGGAACGTTGCGCCATGTGACCAATATATCAACCAATGTCGGTTACTTGATGTCAAATACTGTTTATACATATATATTAAAGATATAAGATTTGGTTTGATTGGGTTTTAGGGCATATCAACCATTGTAGGTTATCTAATGCCAAATCCTCTTAATACATATATCAAATATATAGGACGGTTATAGGCATTCTTTCCTTAAGCTTCTAAGTGACAATCATCTGGAGGTTTGAGGTTCGATCCTGACTGCAGGCAAGTAACAATACAGGAATACTTAACACTTGTACCTGGTTATGGTTAACGGAATCAGAGCAAGTGACCCCCGTGGATTAGATAAAAGACGTGGTTCAAAATTCCGTGTAGGCTCCTGAATTCGACAAGTAATACCCGAAGAAGGCCGGAGGACACATCGACCGAAACGTTGTGATATAAAAGGGAAGTTGAAGACAATAATCCGAAAACCCGGAATGGTAAAAGTCATCAAGTTACGTCTCAGAAATTTAGACAACAAATAAAAAGTTTGATGAAATTTCTTAACAAACGCCGTCTAAAGTCCGTCAGATATTCTTTTTGTAGCCGGTCTACATTCTTAATTTCTTAATTATAAGATTCATTTATCAATATTCTCTCGGCTCTCATTCTATATTTTGCGTCACTACTCATTTGGAGACAAAATCATTTAAAACTGTCTCTAAATAGATGCAACCCATTAATATGATAACGATTTATTACTGAGATAAAAAAAAAACCTTTTTAAAAAATTCATCTCCTAGAAGCTGATATAAGAACAATTAAGAAAAATTATTGATTTGATGTCTTTAGCTCAAAGGACACATTTTACAGGACGTGATCCAAATTACCGCTATTGCGCTTGTCTCATTAGAAAATTGTTATCATATCTATTTTGTATCTATTTTGAGACACTTGTATATGTAACACTATGTGGGTGGCCCGCCAAGCAGACGATTCCTTTGTCTGTTTTGGACTTGAAATCTCGGCGGGTCCGGAAGTGGTAACGGGACGCGAAAAGAGAGTTGGTTGGGAAAAGGAGCTCACAGGAGTTGGCGACGGGACACGGAGAGAGGCAGTCGACAGTGGACACCCGAGCAGAGAGGCGAGGCAGCATGACATGAGGGTCCAGCCACAGTGAAGAAGATCGAGTCAAGATGTCGGCATTCCAGTTGCTTTGTGGAATTTTCGCTAGTAATCCATACAAGCGTTAGTCCATATATGCTATCGGAAATGTAGTGTTGCATACTCCCTTTCTGCTCTTGAGTTAACCCCAAGCATTTTGTTTGTGTTTGTTCGTTTGTTTTATTTTCTCCTGTCCCCTCGATCGTATTCTTGTAGTGGCAAGAAATGTGCGTTACCCCCCCTCGGAGCCACTAGTTGATCACCGGCCGTAAAGAAGTGAAATGGTTAGAGAAGGTTGACGTATGGTGGGGGTGGAGGGGGTATCGTTACATATATATATTTAATATATATGTATGAACAGTACGTATCATTAAATAACCTACAATTGTTGATTCGCCATAAAACCCAACCAAACACAACTATATTGTTACTGTAGTCAGCGTTTTTTTTAAATACACGGTCTATTTCTTTAATGTAGCTATATTTCATGGGCCTAATCCTTCCACGAACAAGTTGAGTGTGAATAGTTGACTTTACTACTTTAACGTAGTATGCGAGTTCGAACTCCAATCGAACTATTACGTTCACTTTCAGGCTAAAAACCTTGAGAAAGGTATTGTTATATAGTCATTTACCGTATCATTCAGCATCACAACGACACAACATCAAAGACAGACGCATGAAGGAAAACGCCTGAAGAATTACGCAGGAACAATTAAAATGCAGGAAGGAAGACACAAAAAGACTTCTTTAACAAAATATATTCACCTCTCACTTTATTTGTAAGGTTTGCGTTTGAGAGGATGCTGGAGACCGAACATAAACATTATATTTTGACCCCACTGTTATGACCGTCACGTTGTGTCTTGTTCTCCTGATGTTGGGGTCCACTCCATCAGGGCTTCCGAGGACCCCTCGGTCGGGTGTGGCCTTCCTTACCACATCTGGTCTCTACTCTCTGGGAGTCTGCTGGCAACTGCTTCGGGGGTTTTCCGAGTGCCCCCTCGGTCGGGTGTGGCCTTCCCTACCACATCTGGTCTGTCTGGATCTCTCCCGGCAACTGCTTTGGCACCCCAAACTCAACTGAGTTAAATAATAACTCAACGCCCACACGATCGCCTACTGGATCTTTGAATCGGATGTTTAATCGTCATCAAGCGGAAATAACTGTCATGCAGTTCAGAGGTTACTCTCTTCCAGTGCATGACTGTAATGGCAGAATGGGACCTTGACCTTATCCCATATCATAAGCCTTAATCCGCCCACGCGATCTCTTTCGATTACTGGCCGTTGAAATGTGTCACTTCCTTCCGGTGTATTACCTAGGAATAGCATTTTTAGGCCGGGGCGAAGGGTCAAAATATAACAGTATGAACTCCCTTGTACCCTTCCGCTATGGGTTAGATGATACATCAACTGTCCTACAAGCATGGATTTAGCTTTAAATTACCCACTAAAATTGATATGCCGTTAAACAAAAAAAAAAAAAAAGAAAATAGGTGCATTTTTTTTTCACATACCCTTTCTTTATATGCGCTTTCAAATCAAACATCAATTTATCCCACAGCCACTCTGCTCTAATAAAATAAATGATATTATTAGCAGAAATGTTCCACGTCTACTATCATTTCACCAAGGGCACCTCTGGTGGTGTAACTATCGTGGTGTAATGGTTAAAGCGATGCACTGCGGAATCGTAGTACGCGAGTTCGTACTCCAGTCGCGCTATTACGTTCACTTTCGGGCAAATACCCTTGGGAAAGGTATGAACCCCCTTATTCTCCCTCCAGCTATGGGTAAATAGTAGGACGGACTAGGTTCTTCAGCCTTGGGGAGGCAACTAGGAGAAGGAAAACTCTGAATTCAAACCTGTTAAACTCCGCTTAAAAATTGACCTTGTGTCATATCCTGCCCGAGCGGAGGGGTTGGTAAATAGTACCTCTGGTGGTGTAACGGTTAGCAAGCTAGACTAGCAAACCTACACGAGTGAGTTCGAGTCTCATTGGGCGCCCCATTCATTCGGCCTTGTGCCACATGGAAGCAAAGAGCTTTGTAAATTACTACTATCATTTCACCAACATCCTCTGATATCCAATATAATAAATAGGAGGTATTACTTTAAGGGGTACCCTTGTATATAGTTAAAGAGTTTGGGGGAATATCAAATTTTTTTTTATTTTAACTTTATTTCAGCTTATTCATTCGATAGACTTCTTCATGCGTATAACCCAGTATGCCCAACCAGCATTTTGTTCCTACGTGAAACCCTCTTGGCATAAATTTTGCGATATCCTCAAAACTGTCAACATTATTTCCTACTCATGCAAACAGCCTCATCCAGGTTTTGAACTCGAGTCACCGTGTCCATTTTCTACGACAATATTCATTACATCACAAACACCTCGGCAAAAGTTAAAGCTTCATGTCCCCCTCAAGAAAAAAATAGCTCTTTGTTTATCTATGCAAAAGAAAAGCCCAAAATACGTTTGAAACTAGTATGTTTATGTTTGTTTTTTTAAAGAGAAGTTGCTCACTCGTTTGGGTAAAAGCCGTATAACCCACGGGTCAAATCGACGAACGAAAAAGAAACAAAAATAATCCGAGAATTCAATCGTATTGGTGTCCTTATGGATGACAATTTCTCTTTAATTAATATTGCGACCGAATGTGCTTTTTAGCCTAAGTCGAGCAGACTCTAACTGTCGTGATATGATCGGTGAACGCAACTTGGGTGCTGGTCAGCTCTCTTCCTTCTTCTGAGTCAAAATGCAATTCGCTTCTAACACTCCAGCGACTTGCCTCGATCTGCTTAGGGGATCTAGTTATTCTGCTTAACATATGGACATTAATTTTCGGGAAAAACAAAAGAAAATCAAATAAAATTTTTGATGAAGTAATCCATATAGCAAAATATTTTTTTTTTGTTGAGAGGTGTGAAGGTTTGTCTGTGGCTTGTCCAACGGTTCCATCTCCCCAGTCTTCTTTGAAGGTGATTTATTGTCCAACGCTACCCGATAAACGAACTGAAACCAAGCTTGTGTCCCATCCTAGCATTATATATATATATATATATATATATATATATATATATAATGCTAGGATGGGACACAAGCTTGGTTTCAGTTCGTTTATGTAATGTAAGCTTGGTTTCAGTTCGTTTGTGTAAGTTGATGTAATGAATATTGTCGTATATATATATATATATATATATATATATATATATATATATATATATATATATATATATAAAGTTGGGGCTGTAGAATACACCGGCTGCATGTAAGACTCCACAAACGAGTGTCATGAATATAACATTAAACCATCTGATGGCAAGAATCCAGCCTTGGAGATTTGTGGAATGTAGAGTACCTCTTTATTGCTATTGCTCCCAGGTCCAATCTGACCCCGAGTGGTAAAACCTGATAGGGTACTATCTATGGATAAAATGGAACAAACTGTGCACAAACAAATGACTGATGTTAAATTATGACTGTTATATAGCAAGACTTGAAACCATTTAACTGTGCCAAGAGAGCTCAGGCTAGTCTAAGAATATTATCTTCAAAATGTGTATACAAATTACACACACACACACACACACACACATATATATATATATATATATATATATATATATATATATATATATATATATATATATATATATATATATATAAACAGTATTTGGCATTAAATAATCAAGAATGTTTAATATGCCATAAAACCCAACCCAACCAAACATACTGAAGGTGAAAAACAAATTGCAATTTTAATTTTCCGTATTGTTTTTTCCTCATAATGTTTACTGTCTCCCATATCCTAATATTGATTATTCTTAATATCAAAATATTCAACCATTAATTTAAATAATCTAAACTTGTTTGTTTATGGAATATTTCAGTAAGCCAGAAGTTTTACCTCTTGAAGGAATTTGTGTTTTATCTGTTTTTTGTTTATTTAATGCCAAATAAAAAACAATAAAAAATGCCAAAAACAAAGTGTACATTCTGAAAGTGTGCTAATTCATTATTAGGATAATAATAAGATATGTACGATTAGGGTTACTCCCTGATGTCTGATGAGTCTCCAAAATGAAATCTGAAGAAGCCGGTTAGAATTTGTCATACCAATAATACTTTAAGCTTTAGGAAAAATCCCAAAGAGCCAGAGAACTGGAGATCGTAGTAGGACTGAAACCACCCAGTCCACGCCACTATCAAGATTGGGTTGAATACTGCGAAGAGTTCTGGAGAGCTGGGGAGATTTGTTGTCACTTGAGCCTCTGCGAAGGACATCAGCTAGTACTAGTGTGAAAACTCACAAAGAGTCAAATAATAATTATAAATAATGATTGTGCCCGTGGTGTAATGGTTATCGTAGTAGGAAATGGACACAGCGACACGAGTTCAAATCCTGGACGAGGCTGATTGCATTTCACATAGCACTAATACCCTTGGGAATGGTATGAATCCAATTATTCTCCCTCCAGCCATGGGTAAATAGTAGGACAGACTAGGTTCTTCAGCCTTGGTGAGGCAACTAGTCTAGGAGAAGGAAAACTCTGAATTCAAACCTGTTAAACTCCGCTTAAAAATGACCTTGTGTCATATCCTGCCCGAGTGGAGGGTTTGGATAAATATGATAAATAAGGATTGAAAACTCTTCTCTTGAAAAATGAGAATCGATAAAAAATATGTTTCAATTTGAAATTGTTAGTTTAATCATGGAAAATTTTATTGATTGGTTGGTTTTAACGGCATGTAAACTCATCTAGGGTTATTTCATGTATGGAGGTTAAAGAATCGCATTCATTGTATATTTACTTTTTTATGTAGTTGGTACTTGAGGGTATTTTACACGCAGTTATATGATACCAAGTATTTCTAATATATGATACCATGTATTTCTAATACAAATAATTTGAATACAGTTGCGTGGTTTCAAGTATGGCAATCTAAAAGTAAGTAAAGTTGGCGACCTTAGTCGAGAGTGACCCGAAAACTCCATTTTAGATTAAAAAATGGCAATCTAATACTAATAAATTCCACACAGCTGTATAGTTATAAGTATTTTTATATAATATAATTTCCATACCGCTGTATGGTTCAAGTATTCCTATTAGATAATTGCTGATTTGTATAGTTATATGGTTTCAAGTAACTAATAATTATTATTTGTGAACAATTATAAAAGTTGTTGGCGACCATAGTCGAGGGCGACCAGAACGCTCCCTTTTCAATTGCTACAACGCCGAGGTGTAGGGGAGGGCGCTACTCCTTTCCCTGGATTGCTCCACTTCACCCTTGATACGTACCTTATATTGCTGAGTGTTAAGCTAGGAGACATCGAGTACCATTTTTAAAGGCTTTGGTGTGACGCGACCTGGGATTGAACCCATGTCTCCCAGACCATTGGCGAACATTCTACATACTTTAAACTATTATAACTGGCTGTAATTATTCTTAATAAAAAATTTTTCAAGCAGATTTATTTAAACCATCTAACAGGTACTACCACTCTGGGTCAGCATGGAGCTGGGAGTAATTGCACACCCAGATATCCAAAGCGGAAGGTTCACCACCAAATGCAGTTTAATATTATTCTTAGGACCCCCCGCTTTTGGGTGGTGGGTCTTATCCTTCCGAAAGGAATACAGTCAGTGTGTCATCAGGATGGACATAATTTTAAACAAATTCATTCATTCAATCAAAACATTCATATCAATCTTAATATTTTTACTCCATTTTGCCAGCAATTCGTCTGTCCCTTTCAAATATTTATTGGCTTTCTCAACGGGAAATTCTTTAGATAAGTCTTTCTAGTCGATTATAAAAATGTAAAGAATTCTGTTTCAGCGAAAAATGCAACCTAATAATCTGCAAATAAAAAGCTCGATTTGAAAAGGATTAAATCTTCAAATCTCTCTTATAGCTTATTCGTACCAAAAAAAAAAAAAATATTTTCACATTTTGGTTAGTTTCACTTCGAACAGCACCTCCCAATTGTTCAAAGAAATATAGGAACAGGGTCGATCCTTGACGCATGAAGAACCTAAAGAAAAGAAATCTCGTAAGGCATTCTGGTATACCTTACTATCATGAGTTAGTCAGCAGATACAATGGGACACTATTTATACAAGTGTGGATTCTGATTGGTTTGGTATGGTTTTATGACACATCAACCATTGTAGGTTATCTAAGGCCAAATCCATTTTTATACATATAAATAGTTCTATTTCAAACAATAAAATTTTGTATAAGTATAGTTTTTTTTTGTTTACACACAATTAGATTTCAAAACAGTTCTATTTGAAATAATTCAGTTTAGCATAAGTACACATTTTAGTTCTATTTGACCTATAGATAGGACCCTATCAGGTGCTACCACTTCGGGTCAGAGTGAACCTGGGATCGATTCGCATGAAGAGGTAGTCCTCATTCGCCAAAGCTAGAGCTTCACTATCAGATTGTTTAGTGTCATATCAAGGACACTCATTGGGTGGAGGTCTTACCCCTCCGCAGAGAAGCAGTCGGTATATTCGACAGCCCCAGCTGACTGGGTTAGCATACTGCTTATGGTGGAGGGATTGAGTATATTCTACAGCCCAAACTGACCGGGGATTGAGCATTCTGAGACGTTGTATGAGGCACTTATTCAATATTCTCGAATGTATAGGATTATTTGCCCTTGTCTACAGGATTTTTTCCTGAATGGAACTTCTTATTTTATGGTACGAGTAATGAATAATGAAACATTTATATTACACTATAGGATATTGAAAACTTGTCTATTTGATTCATACCTCGGCACAATATCTCATCTACTAAAAGCGATGTCAACACACGCTGAAGTAAAGCAGGGACTGCTAACAACAGATTATCGACCCCATGGATATCTTATCTCGGTGATAAATTAAAACGAGACGAACTGTTGCATCAGTTGAACTCTAAACGCTTGAGAAAAAAAATGCTAGATGTGAACTACACAACAACAAATCTCGGAAGCAGTACCCTACAAAACAGCTTCTGTACGACCACTTATCTCCCATCTCATAGATCATAAGCAAGACATACTGGACACTGCTCGAGAAGCAAGGAAAAACTCATAAGCGATGTTCTTCAATGGACTCCAATGAATGAAGACACAAGTGTTGACCGACTGGAAAAACTTACTTTCATCAACTCTGTGTGGACACTAAAGAAATACCGTCAAGAGGACTAACCAAGAGTAATAGCTGATAGGGTCGGATTGCGAGATAGATATATAGATAGATAGATAGATAGATAGATAGATAGAGAGAGATTCAAAGGAATCTGTACTGTCGACACCCCTTGATGCTGTAATGATGATTATGAAAATAAATAGTGAATTTACCGGCAACAATAGTCAACATTTCGCGTGAGTTTGTATGTCCAATTGTCTTGATGATACTAACAAAGGACATCATATTTGGACTTTTCTGATAAATATCTACAGTTTGTCTGAACTATTAACCTCTTAAAATAGCAATCAATTTTATGATGCCAATGAAAAAACAATTCCATATTATTGCTGCAACCATTGTTTCGAATTGTTCCATTTAGCTTTGCATAAAATCTTGTCTTCAATAGACAAACAGCTTTCTTTTCTTGAAGAGTACCATCACTTATGAAGTTTTTGCAGGTTATAAAAATGATTCAGAATCATGCTATCTGTTCAAAATTTCTTAAAACATTGACATCTCACGAAACTTAGCTTGGTCGTGTGGGATCACGTCTCATGTAACATATCTTGCGCCTGATGGAGCTCATCCATCTCCAGGTCCACCAGTGGTTTGAATTTAGAGTTTTTCCTTCTCCTTGACCAGTTGCCATACCAAGAGTAAAGAACTTAGTCTGCCCTACTACTTACGTTTCGCTAGAAGGAGAATTGTTGGATTCATACCTTTCTCAAGAGTATTAACATATAAACAGCCTCGTTCAGGTTTAGAACTCCGCTGGCCGAAACCGCATCCTTCGACCATAACCGTTATCTCATGAGCGTCTCCATTTTGTTACCTCTTATTTTACCACAGGATTAAAAAACAATCGGAAGAAAGAAAATGACGAATATATTTTTTTCATATTTAGAAAATTTATTTCACTCACCAATATATTTTCTTTGTTTTCTTTTCATTTTTTTTGCTTTGTTACTGAAGTCTTTTTTAAGTTGTTAATGATTGAAATATGGCAACACTGATCTGCAACCCGTCTAGTTTCGTCGGCAAAACCGACCTACTCATGTATTTTTAAAAAGATGCTGGTCGTTAGTTTTGGTAGAAACAATCAGGTCGACGAACAAAAACGAAACAGGGGGTGTCCTCGTGGTGTAATGGTTAAGCGGAATCGTAGTACGCGAGTTCGTACTCCAGTCGCGCTATTACATTCACTTTCGGGCAAATACCCTTGGGAAAGGTATGAACCCCCTTATTCTCCCTCCAGCTATGGGTAAATAGTAGGACGGACTAGGTTCTTCAGCCTTGGGGAGGCAACTAGTCTAGGAGAAGGAAAACTCTGAATTCAAAACCTGTTAAACTCCGCTTAAAAATTGACCTTGTGTCATATCCTGCCCGAGCGGAGGGGTTGGTAAATAGTACCCTTGGGAAAGGTATGAACCCCCTTATCCTCCCAGCTATGGGTTAAATGGTAGCACTACTATTCTTCTAGGAGAATGGCTTTGGCATTAAACAACCTACAGAGGTTGATATGCCATTAAGAAACCAAACGAAACAAAATTAACCTGAGAATAAAATCGTATGGCCATCTTTATTGATAATAATAAAATCGTATGGCCATCTTTATTGATAATAATAAAATCGTATGGCCATCTTTATTGATAATAATAAAATCGTATGGCCATCTTTATTGATAATAATAAAATCGTATGGCCATCTTTATTGATAATAATCAACCCTGGAACGGCGTGTGTGACACTTGGTTATTCAGCCAAAGTTGTAGAAGCTTCAACGGAAAAATAATTATGAGTGAATAGTGAGTAGACTGGATTTTTAAGCCTCCGTAGAGTAGAAAGTAAAAAGATAACTTTGAATTAAAAACCAACTATACAGCGCTTAACAAATTGACATTATGTTACATCCTGCTCGTGGCAGATATATTGAGTAAATACATATTCTTAAACTGTCCATATAAATATAAAGCCTTTGAGATATCGCTCGACTCTGTCGAATAAAAACTTATTCGGGCGATTAAAGTTATTCTTCCAGTCGTTCGGCGGTCGATCAAAAATCGCAATGAAATGCATCTCTTCAAATATAGGAAAAGGAAAACTGATTCTTTTTACAACCCAAATGTATAACATTGAAGATTCACAAGTAACATCCCCAAAATACCTCAATCATCAAAATAGATCTGACAAATTTAGAATGACCAGCCCCCAACTCTCTTAGACGTCCGGTCATTGTAAAAATTCGTATACTCCAGACTGAAGACGCTCACAGATTTTTAGAAATTTCTCCGGAAAAAATATCCTGACTCAACATCTATATTCGCTCCCCAGTTACGAAAAGTAGAAATTAACATTTGAAAGAAAGAAAAAAAAACATACTTCTCTCAACCACTCACCGAAAAACAGATTATACAAGTAAGTAATATTCCTATCTCCTAGAATGGCTGGAATTCTAAAATCATTGATTATTATTGACTGAAAATGGAGTGGGTATAGTAAAATGATTTTGGGCGCACTTCCGTGATCCCTTTGCTCGCTGTCCTGACCTCCTGGCCCAGGAGTTTCGCAGGTATTTTGCCGATTTCCCTCGCCTCCAAGAGGCGGAAGCTGCGAGGGTTTGGTTTCTGAATGCGAAGTTCGTGATGTGTTGAAGCAGGTCGGCCTAAAAAATCGCCAGGACTAGACGGTTTACCCAACGGAGTGTGCTTAAGGCCGCTGCACATGTTTGTGCCTATTCTGATGGATGTGTTCAACCATTATTTCGCCCAGGGAGCCATCCCCGATAGCGTCACCAAGGGTGTGATCACATTGCTGAAGAAAGGTGGCAGGCATGTTTGTGAGGGACTAAGATGACTACACACGGCTAAACACAGAATTAAAAGATTTTGGCCCAGGTCTTAGCGAACTGTTTGCAGCTTGTTATTAGAGATCTGGTCGGACCTGAGAAGAACTACACCGTGAAGGGAAGATCAATCCAGGACAACTTGAATTTGGTGCACAAGGTCCTAGAGGGGACAAAAACACAGCACAGAAGCCGCGCTGATCAATTTAGGCCAAGGCCTTCTATAGGTTTGACCATCGGTTCTTGAAAACCGCCGGATTCAAACCGGAGTTCCGAAAATGGATTAGCATGATGTATCACAACCCGCATCATTTTTGCTGGCCCTCTTTTGGCAAAAATCTCCGCGTATGCCGATGATATCACCGTCTCTGTGTCCAACCGTCTGGACATAAAGGCTGTAAACCAGACGGTTGCGAGTTACGAGGAAATAGCAAGGGCCAAGATCAATTTTGATAAGAGCGCAGGTTTGAGGTTAGGTGCCGGGAAGGGTGGCGTTCCTCTACTTAGACCTTTTCGCCGGAGAGACGTACCCGTCCGCATCCCCTGGGTGTGGTTCGGGCCGGGCCTCCAAATAGAGCGCAATTAGTCGGAAGTACAGGCCAAGGTAGATGCCTAGGTAACTACCTGGCTTCGAAGGCGGTTGTCCTGAAAGGGCAGGGTGGAGGTGTGCGCTGTGTACATCTTCTCCTTGATCCTTTACCCTTTGTCTGTACTTCTGCCTAAGAATCATCGGCTGGCACTACAACGATCCCTCTCCAAATTATTTGGGGAGGTCGAATGCCGATGACAGGTCTGTTGTCAATGCCCGCGTAATGGGAGTCTAGGTATGTCTGATCTGGAGAACCACTGACAAAGACAAGCTTACCGGGGGCGATCCTTTTCAAATGACTCGGTGAGGAGACGAAAGGCCAGCGATACATTTCCTCGTCTCAAGTCAGACCCCAAGGCTGAAGGTCAACATAATCTGAGGGATTAAACATTGTTTCGAATACCAAAGGCCCTTCGCAACATTTCGGGACAGGTACCCTTTCTAGGTCACGAAAGGAACTGTATCGGGATCTAGTGGTGGACTCGGCTTCGGATCCTCTCATGGATCGGCTTGGCTGGATGGAGCAGATTCGTTCGCACTGGAATTGGGCGTCAAGTTCGGACTTCTTGAACAACTCCGAGTTCTCGCTCACCTGGTGGCTTGAACAGAATGCGTTGCCCGATTGTCCTCGCCGTGGTTGTGGCTTGAAAGAAAAGACTGAGCACGCCTTCTACTACTGTGAGCGAGTTCGCCCATTTTGGAATCATGTCAGAGAGTGCATAGCCCACAACGAACCCAAGAAGGTCGTGCTGGTCGACGTTGGTTACGTCGTAGACAACGTTTTGCCTCAGTTTCAAGGTGAGAAGCGTGTGTGTTTCTCGTGATCTTTGCTGTATTCTTTGCTAGAATGGTGATTTGCACGACGCGAAAGAAAGGATTGTATGACGGCGCAAACCTTTCTCATCGTGATTTGATTTTGTTCTTTAGACATCATCTCAGTCTCAAAATCGGATGCAATAGAAAACGCTTGGATCGCATAACATTCGACAGAAGGTGGGTACATGCAGCAAGTATGGTCGTACGAAAGGGGGCAATGTTGGAGTCATTCTTCCCTCCACTTCCTGCGGATGGCAACTACGGACCGGGGTCATTCGGGGCCCCACCCCCGGTAAGTAGGAATTGCTTGTCCCCTTTCTCCCCTAGTTAGCTGTAAGTTGTGAGTCATTGTCTCCAACATCTAGTTGTTAGCCTCCAAGATCTTCCCCGCTCCCATACTTTTTCGTTCTCCAACCCTTCATCCAGCCCCACATTTTCTGCAGAACTTGGTATTTCATTAATTTATTCTCACCTCTGCAACCCACACGAGTTTCCCCACACCACTCCCTCCCCTGATCTTCTTTTGTCCCATTACCTAATTTTCCCTTCCCTATTAGGGAAGGTCCGGTTTGTTTTCGGTCCTCTCGGATGTCGGAAAACAGTCGGTATCCATATTATAGACGTTGGGATGTGAGGGTAAGCAAACGAGTTTTTCTTTTGTTCTATTTTTAATTTTTCTTTTGGGATTTTTCTCCCATCCCCATCAACTTCATCAATTGTAAATATATCACCCTCTGTAAATAAATTTCATGCATGTTCATTCAGGGTTTTAAGTAGGTTTTTTTTCGCATAGAATAAATGCGGTATTTTGGTGACTGCTGCATGCTTGGTGAAGGATGAATGGCTTATTGTATTGTATGAATAAGTCGGAAAATGTAGCTAGCTAGGGACCCCTTAGATTCATAGTTAACGTAAGACCACTCCCTTTCCCCTCCCCCACAAAAATCTTGGAGCCGTGTGCTTCCCAAAATTGTATTTAAGAAAAATTTCATTTTGGCAATAAAAAGTCACTCTTTGCACTCGAGGGATAGAGAGTACTATCGAAGACAGTGTCGTCAGAGAATAATACGGAAGACTATTGGATACGGTGTCGCCCGGAGGAGGTTTCAGCGAGTAACTGAGTTCCAGTCATGGATTACCTCTCGGTCTCTCTTTTCGGTGTTGTTCTGTTGGTTTTTTTTCTCTTTCTTCATTCTTCAAGCTATTTAGTATATACGATGGGCGGCAAAGCTTTTGATGTCCGGCTAATCCTGAAATTCAGCGGCGCAATGACTGATATGCTCATTGTTGAATGGATTGAGAATGTAAAGTTGTTCTGTGAATTCTGCCTCATGGACAAATTCGCCCATTGTGAATGCGAGGCGGAGCTCTTGCCGTGTACAGAAGGTTTAGTAAAGACCAGAGGGCAGACGCAGAACAAATTAAACAGGCCCTCATAACTGAATACGTCAACGACATTTTTATTGACGAAAGCATAGATTCTGCAGCGTGCGTACGACAGCACTTTGCAGATTATGGATTAGTCTGTAAAGATCTGGAGCGACTGAGAGACGAGGCTTATCCAATTTTTTTTTCATCATACAACGTGTGAAAGCACGTGCAAAACCCTAACCTCATCAGCCGCCAACCAGGGTGATAACACAGTTTCGGTAGCCGCCTTGAGCTACCGAAACTGTGTTATCACCCTGGTTGGCGGCTGATGAGGTTAGGGTATCGCATGTGCTTTCACACGTTGTATGATGAAAAAAAAAATGGATTAGTCTGTAAAGATCCGGAGCGACTGAGAGACGAGGCTAAAGTTCTGGGTCTGCAAGTCTGGGGAGAAGATAACTATTCTGATGGAAACGAGGAAGTAAGGTTCCAGAAATCCCCCGCATAGTAACCCGTCGGTACATATTTTCTCTGTGTAGAAAACTGGTTAGCCACTTCCCTGTGTGCCGCTAGCTTAGGGCGGCAACTGCATTTATTAAGCACCAAGCAAGTGTGCTAATTAAGAACTGGGACGATAAAGTCAAGGATGCCTCTCTCTCGTATGACGGCGGAAACAATGGCCAGAGTATGCGAGTCAGATCCTGTCGGGGAAGACTGGTGCGTAGATGGTAATTAGATGAAGATCTTGTTTTTTTTTGTTTTTTTTTAAAATCTCTCTCTTCCTTCTTCAACTTTTGTTGGTCTGGCCAAAAGAAAATCAAGTTTTAAAGAAATTGTTCTTATGTGCACACTTATAACACGAGCTGTGACCACCAAGGGACCATAAACGTTTACCTCTCGATGATGTTTATTAACTTGTAAGTTCTCACTAAAGCAATTCTAGCCTTCAAACCACCGGGCCTTGTGTCTAACACCTGTCCAATTACCAAAAAGATTGTCGAGAGAATATGAATATGAAAATTCAAAGGAAGTGAATAAACAAAATCAAAAGTACCACAAATCTTGGGAAGGGATTCGTTTCAGATGTTCTGATTGGAAAATCGATCAGCTAATCAGTGATTGGGTATCGGGAAATGATTTCTAAGGCAGAGACCGCGATTAGTCGGGGCAAATGGCAATCAATGGTGGCGCCATCAAATAGGAAATAGATCACATAATAAAATATCTCATTGAATTATCGATTTCATTACAGACAATTACACACACATACACACACACGCACGCGCATATACACACACACACACACACACACATATATATATATATATACCGAAACTGTGATATATATATATGTGGACAGGTGTTAGACACAAGGCCCGGGGGTTAGTAATTGATCTTTTTGAAAGCTAGAATTGCTTTCACGAGAACTTACAAGTTAATAAACATCATCCAAATGAGGCAGACAACTGGAATGTGTGACGTAGTGACTACTCACTTCCATCTCGCCAAAGCAAGATCAGGTCGGAGTATATGCGTGCAGACTACCCAGGTATTTAGTCTTCTCCGGGTAGTGGAAAGAAGATAGAGAGGCAAAGGCTATATATATATATATATATATTCCAACAATGGATGTTGGTCAAACAAGTGTGGGTTTAAATGAAATACACACATACGCACGCGCGCATATATATATATATATATATATATATATATATATATATATATATATATATATATATATATGCGCGCACGTGTGAGTATACGTCCTAGAATGCTGTTCAGTTTCAATCTGTCACAAAGCAAAAACTCATGGGTCATCAGCGGGAATGTTAAACCTCTACAGACACAGGCCTCTTAGGTACTTCACGTTGTATGATAATTAGCAAACTAGGCTAGCAGACCTTTTCCAGTCGACTGCATCTCTGCAGAAGGGTAAAACCCTCCCCCAACAAGTGTCCTGGATATGACACTAAACAATCTGAGGATGAGGTTCCAGTAATGCTGGAGCTTTGGGGAATGAGGAGTACCTCTTCATTGCCATCGTTTCCAGGTCCACTCTGGCCCGGAGTGGTAGCACTTGATAGGGTCCAAACAATGGGTCGAATAGAACTAAACTGCATACTTATGCTAAGCTGAATTGTTTGAAATAGAACTGTTTTTAACATTGAAACTGTGTAATAATGCCAAACTGAATGCTTGAAATAGGACTGTCTTTGACATTGAAACTGTATACTTATGCTAAACTGAATTGCTTGAAATAGAACTGTTATGGTATTTAACTGAACTTTTTTGACATTTAACCGTTAGTAAACAAAAACTATATTTATACTAAACTGAATTGTTTGAAATTTAATTCGGTGTTAAATGACCCCAAAAGGGTTGATACGCCGTAAAACCAACCAACCAACCAACCAACCAACCAATCTTGCAGACCATTGCTGGGGCTCTATCCTTCTGGTCTTGTGCCAAACTAAACTGAGCTTATCAAATAGCTACTGTTGTCCTTCCTTTACCGAGAAAAAAATCAATAAAATTAGGGGCCTTGATTAATCCAAGAGTTAAATAAACAAACCATACCATATTTGGTCGATAATATTGTTCGGGGAAAGTGCTGATTTAAAAATGTTCCACCAAGTACTATCTACAGTTTTTCGATCCAACCTTAATTCCCCTGTCTTTTTATCAGCTTCCATTCGATCATGGTATTCTATTATTTTTTCATCTCATATATTTATTTGGGAAGTTTTTTTTATGGCATATCAATCCTCATGAATTATTAACACACACACACACACACACACACACACACACACACACACACACACACACGATTTGTACGCGACTAATTTGTGGGTAACTTTATTTTAAAACGAGATAGAGCTTATTTATTCGAACACAGTTGAATGGTTTCAAGTATGGCTAACACCCATGATTCTATTAATTATTTGTTTGGTGTGGTATATCTTTGTCTAATGATTTAATCAACCTTCGTGGCTTTTTTTCATTAAGGGTTTTCGGACTATTGTCTTCATCTTTATTGTTATTCCCACAACGTTTCAGCCGATATGTCCTCCGACCTTCTTCAAGTGTTTGTCGAACTTGGGAACCTTCACGGAACTTCAAGCTACGTCCTTTATTGAATCCTCGGGGGTCGCCTGTTCTGATTCCGTAAGCCATAATCGGGTACAAGTGTTAAGTCTTCCTGTATTGTTACTCGCTTGCAGTCAGGATTGAACCTGCAACCTCCAGATGATTGGCTCCTTAGAAGCTGGATCCCGACACAAGAAAAATAACTAGAAGACTTGAAAAATTACAATTAAAAATAATAAAAAGTGTTCTATCGTCTTTAATAAAACTTGCCTTCATAACAACTTACCGCCTAAATATACACTCTTCAATATATATATATATATATATAATCAATATATATATATATATATATATATATATATATATATATATATATATATATATATATATATATGATTTGTAAGCTAATTGTTTGTGACTAACTTTATTTATAAACGAGCCTGAGCTCATTCGTTTGCACACAGTTAAATGGCATCAAGCATGGATATCTCATCATCAGCATCATGTCGCGCTGCCAACACATATATCCCGGACTCTCTCTCTCCACCCGTTCTCATGAGGTCTTCCAGGCTGCACTCTGTATCGGTACAGAGTTGTTGTATATAGGTTCTAGCTGGCCATCCTGCCTTTGCTAGTCATGTGAAGGGGTCCACGGGGGTATGTCGTTTATGAGCTCGTCTTTACTTCTCCACCAATGTCCGACATATCTGGTTCGTCTAACTTGGATACTTTTCGTAATGGCTGGTAGGTGGCCGTATAACTGCTGTTTCGAAAACTGTTGCCTCTAGGACTTGTTAAATATTGCTCGTAAACACTGGTAATTCTATTTGATAATGCCAATAATTCGATTTGATTGGTTTGGTTTGGTTTGGTTTTATGGCATATCAACCTTTGTAGGTTATTTAACGCCAAATCCATTTTTATGTAAATAATCAGTGCTATTCAAAACAATTCGGTTTAGCATGAGTACACAGTTTAATTGTCTAAAACATTTCTATTTCAAACTATTCAGTTATATATAACAATTCAGTTTAGTGTAAGTACAGTTTCAGTGTCAAAAATAGTTCAATTTAAAACAATTCAGTTTAGCAAAAGCACGCAGTTTAGATGTAAGTACAGTTTAATTGTAAAAAACACATTTTTATTTCGAGCTATTCAGTTTAGTCAAGCAATTCTACTTCAGCTAATTCAGTTTTGTAAAAGTACAGATTTTGTTTACCCACACGGTTATATGTCAGAACAGTTCTATGTTAAACAATTTAGTTTAGTGTAAATACAGTTTCAATGTCAAAAAACAGTTTCAGTTATATGTAACAATTCAGTTAAGTGTAAATACAGTTCTAATGTCGAAAAAAAACCCAGTTCTATTTCAAATAATTCAGTTAAGCACAAGCACGCAGTTCAATTTGAGGTCGTATCAGATATCAAGCTGATAAGAACAGATACTACACTTTGATCTTAGCCAAAAGGCCGATATTTGTCACTGCCTCCCACCAGACAGGACTTGACACAAGGTCAAAAGCCCGAAGGCCGATTAAAGTGGGGATAAAGGGGAGGGGAAGGTCGGGAACGAGCCGAGACTCGAACCCTGCTAGTCATTGACCCACTAAGTGCAATGTGGATCTAATGAGTCAGGCCGTATCACGGACCTGAATCTAGGTCCGGGCACGTATGCCAGAATATAGCTTGAACTAGGCGTGCATACGGATCTGAAAAGCAGCTCGCCCACCCGAAGGTTACCCAGCCAAAGCTGGGGGCCTATTCGGTCCTGAGTCTGCTCTTGGTTTCGATCGCCCATCCGGCACGAATGCCAGACGGCCCAACCAAAAGGCTAGGGAGCGATTAGATACTACACTTTGATCGTAGCCAAAAGGCCACGGAAAGCGCTGAATTCGATTTGATATTGAGCGAATGTTTGCATATAGTTAAATGGTTTCAAGTATTACTATACAGCTCAAGTAATTCTAATTAATATTAACCATTTGTTGCCTAGTACAATGAACCTTAGCAGCCATATTCTAGCACCTCAAAGATAAAATAGAGTTGGGTACTTGTTTGCTGCTTGAGCAATTTGAATAATATGGTCAAGACAATCATGTTGGTACTAGGGCTTGACATTGACCTGCTAATTGACTGAATCAGGCGTCTCTAACCGTCCGTCTATCCCAGTAAGGGCGAAAGTGGAGTGTTATAGGTTACGTGACCGATTCGGTTGCAGAGTCACGGACGGCTCAGCCACTAGGAACGGGTCTTCAAACGTTACAAGTCACCACTCACGGTCAACAGGTAACCTCATGATGGAGGATCATATCTCTCTGAAGCAGTGCAGTCAGCGTATTCTACAGCCACAGAGTGGCAATAATAAAATTGTACCTTTGGTAACCCACCTTTTAAAATACGTTTTGTGATTGTAAAGTCTCCGTTTTGAGGGCACTTTTGTGGCATCCACATAAGTTATGTTGCATATTTTGATACTGAGCTCTGTCTCTGTCCTTGTCTCTGTCTGTCTCTGCCTATCAGACAGTCTTTCTCTCTTTCTATATCCCCCCTCTCTCTCTATATATATATATATGTATATGTATATGTATGTATGTGTGTGTGTGTGTGTGTGTGTGTGTCCGTGTATGTGTTTGTGTGTGTTTGTGATTTTATATCAGTACTGATAGACGGAACTAGGGTTAACTTGTTACACTTATACCAACCTTTCAAATTATTTCGTCTCTGTCTTTAGGTTTGCAATCAAACTCTTGGTCAGCTACTCACCCCCCTGACTAAATCTACGAGCCTACCGATATACATATTCCATCGCTGGCTTTTTCTGACACGCCAATCGGTTGACCTGTTGATCAACACAGCTTGATATAATCCGCCGTTCCGTTGACTTCATGTCTATGGCAAACTTTCAGAAGCTAAGGCCATCATTTTGCTTCTGATTTCCTTACAATGCTTAGCTCTGACGTCCTCTCAATCCACAGATTTCCATAATGAAAGAACATACTTCAAACCATTATTTTCCTTCACTTCCTTTCTCTCTTTTTGAGAACAAGTTCACCCCTTCTCGACTACATATATCATTGACTCGGTTTGATAGCCATCTTTTAACGCTCTCCTGTCTTGTCTCCTTAAGTTTCTTCGTCAGTGTTATTTTCATTGTTTTAACGTACGTGAAAAATTATTTTTATGTAGCCTTCATTGCATAGTTTGAATGTTAACGTTCAGTTCCAACATCTGCTTCACTTTTCTTGGCTGTCACTTTTATTCTATATGTTAAAATCTATGTAAATTTTTCCTCACTTCATTTTTCTTTCTTTCTTCTTGTTGACGAGAGCCTTCCGTCCTCTCTTCTGCTCATAGTCATTTATTCGTCCATGGGCTTCTGGTTGGTGTTTTTATGGTATTTAGTGATTGATTTTAACGGCATGTCAACTTTTCTAGGGTTATCTTATGCTCAGAGGTTAGTGAATCGCGTTCATTATACCTTCATATTTACATTTTTTGTGTAGTTGTTTCTTAATACAGTGTCTCTTATAGGGGGTTAAGACCATCCTCAAAGAGATATCCTAGGTATGACACTAAACTGCATTTGATAGCGAGGCTCCAATTCTGTTGATCTAGAAAGTGTGGGGTACCCATTCATTGCTACTACACCTAGGTCCTCTCTGACCAGGATTTGTATTAATAATATCTGTTAGGGTCCATCTATGGGTACAATAGATCTGTTTTAAAAATTATTCATATTCGATAGGACCATGTGCAAAAAAAACTCTTAAGAAATAACTACACAAAAATGAATATGATTCGCAAAAAGACATATTGTCTAAAAAAAAAAAAAATTCAAGAAAAGAAGCAGTATTTCCTATAGGAGTACTGGCGCAACAAACACCATCGCATTACAAGCGTCGAAAATTTGTTACCAGACCCTGTAAAACCAGGTTCATCAAAGTGTTTTTAACACGGACACATAAGGGAGTGGGTGACGATTCGGCAGGAGAGACAATTACTTTTATAGAATTTTGTCTGTGGCAAATCGATTTACAATTCTAGTTTTGGAGAGAAATAGGTGGAGGATTTAGTTCAGGTGCTGAAAATGTCTTGAAGAATAAGTAATTGTCTTTCATATATATTTTTGTTTAGTGGAAGAATAATTTTCTTTTCATAGCTTTTTATTTTGTCTGCCAGACGAGAATAATCAATAGGGAAATTCCCTATTTTTCTCAGAACGTGCTTCTAGAACCTTCAATTTGTGTTTGGGATGTTTTCACAAAAGACAATAATAGAGGTAGATATTAAAAGTTACGACCATCAAATTATACGACCATATAATAATAGACTTAATACAACAAATCTATCTATCTATCTATCTATCTATCTATCTAAATCTGTGCTCATCTATCTATCTATCTATGAGTGGGTGTGTCTGCATGCATGTGTATTTGTATACAAGTAGGTCTTATTGAATGTTAAAGGATAAGGAACGTGTTATTATTTTTATATTCAGCTTTTCTGGCTCCTTTACAAGGGAACGCATAAAAAGGAACGCAAAAAAAAAAAACCAAACAAAAAACAAAAACAAAACGAAGGAAGTAAGCAAAAATGATATTGTTCAGTGTTTAAATGGGTGACCATTTAGTAACAGTAAGAAACTTATGGGCTTATTACTTCCGTCATAGAGAACGAAACGCTTTAAAATCCTCTGGGATTTGGTGATAGAAACGCATCCCATAATCCTGACCGGAAGACCAAACCTAGAGCTAATTAGCACACCCAACCAAAAGCTAAAAACAAGAAAGCTAAACAAAAAAAAAAAAAAAAAAACAACAAACAAACATCCCCTCCCCCAAAAGACTGATACTTGGAATCTGCCAGAAAACTAAAATAGCTGTTAAACAAGAGGGTGACAGCAATACCAGTTGTAATTGGTGCACTTGGAACGGTCCTCAAAGACTTGAAAATCAGAGGAAGAATGTAAAATCAAAGGAAGAATCTTTTATAGACATCCTGCATATATATACAGATTTTCATTAGATCTCTCTAAGAGAAAAAAAAAACTAAAGTACATGTAATTTAATTAGAAAGTATGTTCCCATTGTACTACATACCAGAGACCATGGGACTATTCTTTGTTCACGAAAATAAAAACTGTGGTCAACGTATTGACCAGTTAGCTCTCGAAAGCAGTGTCAATCGAAAATTTCCTACACTATTTTCAGGAGTGGGGACAATGTTTTTATGGGTGATAGGCTTCCTAGGGAACTATTTTTAAGGTGATAAAGTTCTCTTGTAAATAAATTGATAATGATATATTTGCACAGTCTAATTACTTAATAGAAAAACCTCCCCCTATATATATATATATTGAACGGATGTATGTAAACAATATTAATTGTGATTCATAACCGTTTAAAATTTACTTCGCAGCAAATATCTCCTCGTGGCTGAATGGTTAGAAGATTGTGTTGACGTTTGAGTCAACCGGGTTTCGATCACAGCTCCGGGAAGATACTGTCTACCCACACTGATGAGTTCTGATAGAACGAAACAGATCTCTCTGTGGATGACGATATATATATATATATATATATATATATATATATATATATATATATTATAACAGTGTTGATTGTCTCTAAATCACTTTGTGGGTTTGTGTCGAACCAAGTACAATATAATATGGAGAGTGCTCAATATCTAGGATAGAGTTATTATATAATAATAATAAATAAATATATATTAGATATATATATTTAATTCATGGAATTTAGACGGCGACCCCTGGGTTTCATGGAGTTTTTTTGCAAAGCAACAATCATCAGGCTGTTAAGAAAATGAAATGAATCGAAAATTAAAAAAAAATACAGTCAAAAAACCGTTGGGATTTTGTATGTTTCTTTACGCGTAGTTGTAAGTATGTGTGTGTGTGGGGGGGTGAATGTTTGTGTGGGTTATAGTTGCGTATTAATGTGTGTATGTATGGGTTTAAGCGCAGTTACAAACGCATCGCTTTGCTTAAGCTGCATGTACATTCGTAGATGTATTTTAATTTTTTGATACATATTTTATTTCTGTAGGTCTAGGTGACTATATATATATATATATATATATGACAGGAGGGAAAATAAAACAAGCCATGAAAAGCAATCTGAGAAAGTATTTATATATCTATTTTGACATTTCGATCTTTATGCACTTCATCAGATGGCAATTTGAAAAAAGTTTTTAATTTTGGGAAAGGTATTACGGAAAGTTATGCCTCTCTATGCAGTTGCTATGACAACGTAAGTAAAATATAGTTAGTAATCAGTTGTAGGCACCTAATATAAAATATTTGGCTCAAAGTGATAGTCAGAAAATTGTCTCGATAGAGTACTCGCTACTGTATGTAGTTGAATCGCATTTTTGGCTCTTTGC
>OY757930.1:64686449-64856449 GCA_963585895.1 Sepioteuthis lessoniana | reverse complement strand
AACTATACGGCTACCTGCCTTCCATCACGAAAACGATCCAAGTTAGACGAACCAGACATGCAGAACACTGCTAGAGAAGCAAGGACGAGCTCATAAGTGATGTACTCCTATGGACCCCTATATATGGACGACCGGCTCGAACGTACGTACAGCAGCTATGTTAGGATACGGGATGTGGCCCTGAAGACCTGCCAGAGGCGATGAATGATAGGGAGAAGTGGCGAGAGAGGCTCAGGGATATTCGTGCTAGCGGCACGACATGATGATGATGATGTGTGTAAATACATATATATGTGAGAAGAAGTGAATTAAATCCAATTGATAGTTTGTAGAAAAAGGTAAAAAACGGTAGAAAGATATATACTTGATTTTTTTTAAATTTTCCAAATGCGTTTAAGGTTTTGTTTAAATACAAAAATATTTTATCAAAATTATTTTTGGGTGAAAAATAATTATAATAGATAATAACTGAATAGAAAAAAATTATCTATTATCATTATTACGCATTATAATTATGGAGGTGCTTGTGGTGTAATGGTTATCATCGTAGGAAATGGACACGGCGACTCGATTTCAAATCCTGGACGAGACTGATTGTATTTCACATAGCACTAATACCCTTGGGAAAGGTATGATTCCAATTATTCTCCCTCCAGCTATGGGTAAATAGTAGGACAGACTGGGTTCTTCAGCCTTAGTTAGGCAACTAGTCATATCCTGCCCGAGCGGAAGGGTTGGTAAATAGGATCATTATTACGCATTGGAAAATGAACAAACCATCAAAAATATATCTTTCTTCCGTTTTTAGCTTTTTCTACTTACATCCATATATATTTATATGTATATGTGAGACTTGAAATATCCACGCGGGTTTGTGCTTAAGCATAGATCGAGTATATGTTGTGGGTGTGGATATGTGTGAGCATATATTTGTGTATATGCATTTCAAGATCCTATTTACCCAACCCCTCCGCTCGGGCAGGATATGACACAAGGTCAATTTTTAAGCGGAGTTTAGCAGGTTTGAATTCAGAGTTTTCCTTCTCCTAGACTAGTGGCCTCACCGAGGCTGAAGAACCTAGTCTGTCCTACTATTTACCCATAGCTGGAGGGAGAATAATTGGATTCATACCTTTCCCAAGGGTATTAGTGCTATGTGAAATGCAATCAGTCTTGTCCAGGAATTGAACTCGTGTCGCCGTGTCCATATCCTGTGACGATAACCATTACACCACGGGCAAGAAGAAATATGCATTTCAAGATAGACATGAGTTCGTGTCGGTACATATATGCATGTATGTGAATACGTATATGCATAATTGCGAATTGACCATAGGTATGTATAAATGTATATGTGGATGTATATATGTATATCCATGTAGGGGCCAAGACATCTGCGCTAGTATACCTTAAGTAAGTGTATTGTGGACGTAGATCTGTACGTGCGTGGACGTAGATCTGTACGTGCGTATCCATACGTATTTTCTGCGTAAATCACTCATTCACTTTTCCTAGTCTACGTAGAGATGGACAGACAAGGCAGAGAAAACCTAACTTAAAAGCAACTTAAAAGAGTTTAATTTTGCTGTCACACATTTTTGGGTGTTCAGGAGACATTGCAGTCAGGCAATGTTTTGTCTATTAATGGCATAGCCCCAGAAATAGGAAAAGACTTATCCCTATATATATATATATATATATAGGTACAGTCACTTGGTTTGGAGAGATCTGCCTTGGGACAGTAAAAGTGACACAAAGACCTACATTACGTCAAGTCCGAAAACTTAACAGTCGGTTTAGTTTGGTTAAGAGAATTTTGCCAGCTGTCCACGTTGCGATTGTGAGAACTCCACACTACACACACACACACACACACACATACACACACAAAACGATTTTGTGGAGTGTCATACACACCTTATCTGTTTGTTTTTTTGTTTTTGTTTCTGCCGGGTGGAGCGGTCATGGGTTCGTGTCCTTTGATCCAAATCTGCGGAAAAATACTAAACAGCGTGGGTTTGACTTCATTGGGCAAAAAAAGGCGTCTGATAAGCCACAGACAGATAACATCACCAGACATGGCTATCTTTGGGATTTTGACATACAAATGGATCACCCAATCCAGGCAATGAGACTTGATCTACTTTTAATTAACAAGAAGAAAAGAATTTGTCATCTGGTGGATTGTGGCGTGCCAGCAGACCTCAGTGTGAAAGTGAAGGAAGCTGCAAAGCAGAAAAAATGAATACCTAGACCTTGCTTGAGAACCGAAAAAATTGTTGAATATGAAAGTGACAGTGATGCCAGTCGTAGTTGATGCCCTTGCGACAGAGAGATAGAATTGAATCTATCAAGACCATAGCACTAAAATCAGGTTGGATATTTTGAATTCTGGAGACTTGAGGAGACTTGCTGTCACTTAGATTTCCGAGTAAGACAATCAGTTAACAGCGGTGTAAAAAAAACTCGGTTGGAGTATAATAATGATGATAATGATAATAAATATTTAGGAATTGATAAAGTGAATGGTATCAATCATACTCTCACGAAAGAAAAATAAGGAAGAAACTATAACACATTGTTTACTAGAATATGAATCTCACATATTTATTTCTCGAAAGAGTCTGAGGTTAAATGTAAGTGTGACACAGACAGGGAGACGGAGACAGGAGGCACAGACTCGAAGGACTACTACAGGATGGAACGATAAAATTGTCGCCCTAGAAAAGACGACATGATTCTATTTTCGTTAAATGAAAACCGGTTTTCTTTCTTTGTTGCAGACCATCTTCTAGTTGGCCAGTTGTGTACAAATCCCAAGAGCGATAGGAGCCTTCTATCATGTCTGAAAGTGACACAATGTTCAACGAGCTAGATCGAAGATGTTCCGCTGTACAACTCATGCTCTCTACGTTCCAAGTTATGACAACAGGACCATTCTCAGCATCCTCAAAATGCAAATCTGGATTGCCACGAATAACAAGGACGTACCCAGGGTGATGAAAACAAAGTTTCCCGCAACGGTTATGGTCTTTGGTGTGGCTTCAAGTGAGGGCCACATCATGCCACCTCACATCTTCGAAGTCGGCTTGAAAATCAACACCAAAGTGTACCTGGATGTGCTGAAGAGTGTGGTGATCCCCTGGTGCAATCAGGTGGCCGGTGGCAGACCCAGGGTGTCGCAGCAGGACTCGACGTCGGCCCACAAGTCCAAAGAGACCCAGGCTTGGCGTCAGAAGGAGTGCTACGACTTTGTACCCTTCTCTCACTGCCCCCTCCTCCCCCGACCTGAACCCGCTGGACTACTTCGTTTGGTCATACGTCGAGAATATCACCAACATGACCTCCCACAACACCAAAGCCAGCCTGATCACCGCCACTCGCCGAATATTCGCCGAGCTCCCGCCGGCGCTTGTGGAAAAGGCATGCTCCCAGTTCCGGATCCATATCGAGGCAGTTATTGAGGTTGAAGGCGGCTACATTGAATAGATGTCAGCTCTACGACATACTCAAGTTACCTGAACTGATTTTTTCAATGAAATTTTTAAAATAAAGCTGTAGTGTCGTTTTCTTTAGGATGGTAATTTAATCGTTCCACCCTGTATATTGATCCTTAACCTCTTAGCGACAATGTGCTTCCATACACAGGGCTCCACTTAGCACTTATTCTGCTTCTAAGTTGGTGGGGGAAGTGCCCCCCTCTGGGCGCTCTCCGAACCTTCCGAATGGCCGAATCTCTTCTGTCATCTGAAAGACTGACCGTTACTGTCGCGGGTGTCTGCATATATAATTTCACGACGCCTATGTATTTCCGGTTGTCAACTCACGTGACCGGTTTCCAGTTATCAACCTATGTAATCTGCTTACATCCACATATGTCTTCCTGGAACATGATGGCTCTGTTAATGATCAATATACAATAAGAAAGTAATACTATAGAAAAATAAGAGCCATATTAAAAACAGAATTGAATGGAAAAAATAAAGTTATAGCTATTTACACCCTGGCAATACCAGTATTGATATAGAGTTTTGATATGAAATAAAAAGATGGATACTAAATAAATAAAAAAGATGGATACTAAAGTTAGGAAACTAATTACCAGAACCAGAATGCATCACCCAGAAGCAGATATTGAACGTCTATTCGTCAAGAGGGAAAAATAAAGGATTAATCCAAATAGGATTGATCTACAAAACAATGACTATAAGTAAAAGTAAAGTTGTCTCCCTTTAGTCGAGGGCGACCCGAAGGCTCCCTTTTCAATAGCTACTACACTGAGGTGTCGGGGAGGGCGCTACTCCATTCCCTGGATTGTTCCATCTTACCCTTGATACGTAACTTATAATGCTGAGTGTTAAGCAAGGAGGTATCAAGTACCATTTTAAAAGTCTTTGGTATGACACGACCTGGGATTGAACCCAGGTCTCCCGGACCATTGGCGAACACTTAGAGACTACAACATATTGGATGCTACAACTAGTAAACATACTCGAGAAACAAAAAAAAACATATTCATTCAATAAAGTAAGCTAATCAAATTTGCTAATAAATTCAAGGAATTGACACAAAATAAAAAGAAATAGACATAAAAGGTAAAGCAATAGAGACAGTAGAAAAACATAAAGAAAGCTAAAAAAAAAAAAAAACAGCACAAAAACTGAGCCAATTAAAAAATTACCGGTGCCAAAAATCCCTACATGGACGCTACGCATAAATACCAATATCGATATAGTAAAAAATAATAGATTTTCTGAAAAATGCTGGACTGAAAGTGGAGAGAGAGGGGTTAATAATAGCAGCACAGGACCAGAGTCTACCAAATGGAAACTATAAGGCAAACATCATAAAGAACAGATAAAACCCAATTCGTGCGAATAAAAACACTAAATAAATTGACCACTTAGTGTCTGGTTGCACAACCCTAACACCAATAGAATATAAAAAAAAGACATGATGACATTGAAGATTGTATATATTGGAAAATGTTCAAATACTATAGAATGTGGAAATCTGAAAAATTGTGTAAACCAATCAGAGAAGTCAAAGAAGATATTATTCTCTTGGACTTAGCTCTCAAACAGATCGAAAATTAAAGAGCAATCGATCAGATATAGCGAGTAATTAAGGACAATAAAAGAAAAGCGTGTTTTCTAATTGATATGTCAGCGTCAACAGATAATAACACATAATAAGAAGACCTGAAAATAGAAATTGAAACAATGTGTCCCCTTAAAACTACCACTGGCCAAATAATAGTGGAAGCTCTGGGTATTTTCAAGATAGGGACAGAAAAACATATTAATAAGTCCCAGTCGATAAGAATACAAAAAATTGCACTTTGAGGAACTAATCTCCTTTGGAGAGTATAATAAATGCGTGAGGAAACAGTACATCCAAAAGTGCTAGCAACCTCTCCCTCCCCACCAAAAACAAAAAAAAAACCCATAAAAATAAACAAACAAACAAACAACATAAAACAAAAACAGTAGCAACAACGACAACAACAACAACAAAAACCAAAACAAAACAAAAATCACCACCTACAAAAAATCCAAGGAATGATTCTTTGACAACGAAAGTGAAGCTGAAAATTTTATGATGCTAAGGGAAAATAGATAAGACGCAACAAAATAGCAAATGTAGGCTATGCGGTGACAGAGATGAAACCATCAATCATATAATAAGTGAATGCAGCAAATTACACTGATGGAGTATAAGACTAGACACGACTGGGTGGGCAAGGTGATCCACTGGGAATTGTTCAAGAAATTTAAATTTGATCATACGAATAAATGGTATATGAACAACCCAGCAGTTGTCCTAGAATATGACACACATAACTCCTTTGGGAGTTTGACATACAAACGGATAACCTAATTTTAGCCAGAAGACCAGACCTAATAATAATCCACACAAAAAAAAAAAAAAAGAGAATTTGCAAAATTGTGGACCGTCACGGCTGACCACTGAATAAAACTGAAAGAATGTGAAAAGAAGGATAAGTACCCCGACCTTGCTAGGAAATTAAAAAACCTATGGAACATGAAGGTGACAATTATACCAATTGTGATTGGCGCTTTTGGTACAGTAACTAAAGGATTACTAAAGGGAATGGACGACTTGGAAGTTGGCAGACGAGTGGAGATCATCCAAACTACTGCATTATTTAGAACGGCCAATACAGAGGAGAGTCCTGGAGACTTGAGGAGACTTGCTGTCGCTCAAACTCCAGTGAAAGACCATCAGCTGACGCTGATGGGGAAAAACTCTAATGAGTAAATAATAATAATAATAATAATAATAATAATAATAATAATAACCTGCCAAAAAGTGGACTTTACCGTTCCGGCAGACCACAGAGTAGAGTTAAAGGCAATCGAAAAGAGAGATAAGTACCAAGACCTTGAGAGAGAACTAAAAAAAAAGCTGCAACATGAAGGTGACGGTGTTACCAATTGTAACTGGTACACTTGGAACAATTCCCAAAGGAACTGAAGGATTTGTTAAAGGAACTGAAGGATTTGGAAATAAGAGAACAAGTGGAGACCATATAAGCTACAACATTGTTAACATCGACCAGAATACGATGAAGAGTCCTGGAAACTTGTTGTCACTCAATCTCCAGAGAGAAACCATTCGCAAACGCTGATGTGAAAACTCTCAAAAGAGTGAAATTGTAATAATAATAATCCACAGCGCATGCAGATAAACTATATATAAAAAAAGATCAAGACCAAGTCAGATGCATGGATAATGAGAAAAGTGACTTTTGCGTGCAATTTTATGTTATAGACAGACGATAAATACCTTGCAGACAAGAAAACCAAATGAATAGTTAACTTAAAAAAAAATGAAAGGAAGAATATAGTTGTTAATAAAACTGTACTGGGTAACTACATAGTGTATTAAAAAGAACGAACAAAAATATTTAGACGTCGCTCAAGAGATACAAAAACAATAATAAAATTTGTTATCAAATTGAGCTTTGGAAATAGTTTTGAAATCACTTGCGGTAATGACTATGAAAAATAAAATATTTCTATGAGAAAAATATCGTAAGCAACTTCAGCACCTTCGTAAACACACACACACACACACACACACACACACACACACACACACACACACACACACACACATATATATATATATATATATATATATATATATATATATATATATATATATATATACAAATGTTTACACTGATATAAATGGTAGGATTTATAAAACAAATACTTCAAAACTTTTATTCATTTACAATGATCTGACAAATACTCAAAGCAAATGTAGAAGGTTATAGGAAATTATTTATTCTATAGAAATGCTAAATAAAATTTACACCAAATTATTTTAATCGAATGACAAATCATTTTACGATTAACTTGAATTACACATTATTTTATTAGGATCTTGAAAAAATTCTCACTGATTTTTTCATAAAAAATAATGTTTTAATTTCAAAAATTAGTAAGTTGGTTGGTTGTTTGGGTTTTATGGCATATAAACCTTTGTAGGTTACGTAATGCCAAATCCATTTTTATACGAATAATCAGTTATATTTCTAACAATTTAGTTTAGCATGAGTACACAGTTTTATAGTCAAAACATTTCTTTTTCCAACTATTCAGTTTAGTCAAACAGTTATAATTCAAACAATTCAGTTTAGTATAGATTGTGTTTACTCACAATTAAATATCAAAACAGTTCCATTTCAAACGATTCAGTTTAGCATACAAAACAGTTCTATTTCAAATAATTCAGTTTAGCATAAGTGCACAGTTTAGTTCAATTTAATCCATAGATAGGGCCCTATCAGGTGTTACCACTCCCGGTCAGAGTGAACATGGGAGCGATAGCAATGAAGGAGTGCACTGCATTCTTCAAAGCACCAGCATTATTGGTACCTCACCATCAGACTTATTAGTGTCATCTCCAGGACACTCGTTTGGGTGAGTCTTTGCCCTTTGCAGAGAGGCACAACTCAAGTTCAAACTTGCTTAATATGACGTCACCATCCTGCACGTTAGCCACTACATCAGATTGTTTAGTGTCATATCCAGGACACTCGTTGGGGAGGTCTTACCCTTCTGCAGAGATGCAGTCGGTGTATTCTACAACCCCAGCCGACTAGGGAAAAAATTAGTAAGAAACATGTCATTGAAAATATTGTCCATCGCTAGCCACTACTTTTGCCCATTTTTCTCGAAGAGGCTAACCACGAACGAGTCAACCCATTTTTTTTTCATCTTCATAAAAATGAAAGTGCTGTTCAGCCAGGCCATGTACCATTGATTTGAACAAATAATAATCAGACGGGGTAATATCTGGTTAATACAGCCGTTGAGAGCAAGAATTCCCATTTAAGCGTTTCCGAACGTTGTCATGTTGTAAAATCATTTTGTCGTGTCTCTGCTCGTAAATCGGCTGTTTTTCCCCAATGCTCGGCTCAAACGCATCAATTGTAGTCGATAGCAATCTCTAGTGATGGTTTCGGTCGCTTTGAGCAGCTCATAATAAACTAAACCCAGCTGATCCCACCAAATGCAAAGCAGAAGCTTCGAACCATGGATATTCGGCCTTGCTGCTGATGTTGATACATCAGGCTTACCCCATCATCTTCTAGGCTTGGAGGTATCGTAGTGTATCCACTTTTCATCGCCGGTCACGATATGATGCAAAAAATCTTCCCTTTTCTGCCGTTGAAGCAGATGCTCACCGCCGACGTCTCACGGCTTCAACGCATACGGCACCCAATGTCATTGCTTTTGAATCATTCCTAATGCTTTCAAACAGTTTAAAACTGTTGTGTGATCAACTCCTAATAATTCTGCAACTTCAGCTTGCGACTGACATGAGTCTCTTTGTAGAAATGCCTCCAATTATTCGTCTTCAAACATTTTCAGTGCGCCAGAGCGTTCTTTATTTTCAACAACAAAATCATAATTTTTGAAGCGTCTAAACCAATCTCCGCATGTTGTTTCCGGCAGAGCATGGTCTCTGTAAGTCTCAACAAGATTTCTGTGTGCGCATTTCTTTTGAATGAAGTAGTGCAGTAAAATTCCCGGCAAATACACTTTCTTTGCTTATAGTATTTCCTTATCGATGCATGATTATCTGAAACTACACGCTTGCAGTTCTGGGAACGCTATCTCTTGGACAACAGTGAAATCTTATTCAAGGTCCTAATATTATAAAAGTCTACCGAATAAAAATATTTTCATGTTATTTTGATACTCAAATTATGGAATATATAACTGGTGGGTAGAATGTTCGCCAATGGCCTGGGAGACCTGGGTTCAATCCCTGATCGAGTCATACCAAAGATTCAAAAAATGATACTTGATGCCGCCTTGCTTAACACTGAGTATTATAAGGTATGTATCAAGGGTAAAGTGGAGCAATCCAGGGATAGGAGTTGCACCCTCCCCTACACCTTGGTGTAGTTGCTAATGAAAAGGGAGCCTTTGGGTCGCCTTCCACAACGGTCGCCAACTTTACTGAAGCAAAAAAAAAAAATACATATTCATTTTATTTTAATCCTAACAGTGTCATAGAAATCTTCTGAATTGAAAATAAATATATATTCATTTTATCTTAATCATATTATCATAGAAATCTATGAAAGCAATCTCTTTTCATGTCGGAAAAAGGACTAATGAAACAAACATTTTCCCTATCACAAGAAGAATTTATAAAACAAATGTTTTTTTCATATTATGGGAAGGAATTATAAAACGAAAGTCTTTTCATATCGCGAGAAAGATTTATGAAACAATTTTTTTTTCATATCAGCGAAAGGATTTATGAAACAAATGTTTTTTATATCATGAAAAGGAATTATAAAACAAAAGTTTTTTCATATCACGAGAAGGGTTTGCAAAACAAATATCTTTTCATATCACCAGACGGATTTATAAAACAAAATCTTTTTATATCATGATTAGGGTTTACAAAAAGGATTTTTCCTACCAGACGAAGGATTTGTAAAACAAATGTCTTTTCAATCCCTTCATAGCATTGGGAAGATTTTAGTAAACAGGTGTTACCTTTCTTTCTGGTGATTTTTGTTTGTTGTTTTAGGCTATTGCATTTATTTTCTTACGTAAGATATCTGAATGTTTTGGATTCTAAATAGTGATAATTAAAAAAAAATGTAATGTATTTCAGAATAACCATAGTATATATATATATATATATATATATACATGTTGAAATGTATTGTGGTGAATCTGTTTATATGATAGGAATATGTGGAAAGTTGAAAGTTGGCTAAATCAAACATTTAAAACTGATTTAGAGGCGTGATATTTCGTTCTTTTATTTTTAAGAACTTTTTCAAACTGAAACTGTTTTTTGAATTTTTTTATTTATAGGCAAATGAGGAAAAAGATAAGATAATTGAAAAAATAAAGGTGTAGCAGGAAGAAGGAGAAGGTTTTGAGTCAAATGTACCAGGTTTCATAAAACATTTTTGATTGTGTGATCCTCTCCATCAACTTATTATGTTCCTCATAACTGGGTACTAATGCTAAACTGAATTGTTTGAATTAGAACTGTTTGACTAAACTAAATAGCTTGAAATAGAAATGTTTTTGACAAATAAACATTGAATTTGTGCTAAACTGAATTGTTTGAAATAGAACTGTTTATTTGCATGGAAATAGATTTTGCATTAATAACTTACAAAGGTTGATATGCCATAAAACACAAACAAATCAACAAACAAATAGATAACCAAGGAATTCAATGTGTATGTTTGCCAATACCGAAATCATCTGGAGTTTGCAGGTTCAATCCCAACAACAGGTAAGACCTACAAAGAATATTTACTATAACTTAAACTTGTACCTGATCATGGTTAACAGGATTGGAATAGTCTACCACTGTGTTTCAAGTAAAGGGTTCAGTACAAGATTCTGTGTGGACTCCAAAGTTTGACATTAAGCAATTGAAGAAGGTCGAAAGACCTATCGGCCGAAACGTTCTGAGTATAACAATAAAGGTGAGTCCAATAGTCCGAATAATTTATGTAATAACAATTATCAAACTTCATATCATAAATCTAGATAAATAACTAGAAGTTCGACATTTAAACTTGTGCAAACTAATGATATGCTAAACTGAATTGTTAGAAATAGAGGTGTTTGATCATTTAACTGTGTAAACAAATTTAATTGTTAGTGATACATACCAATACTTGGAACCATTTAACTGAGGGCAAACGAACGAGTAATTTTGATTAAATTATTAGTGTTAAATAGCATTACTTGAATCTCTTTAACCGTGCTTCTAAATTGAAATATTGGTATTACATAGCAGTACTTGGAATCATTAGACTGTTTCCAAAGGAATGAATTGAGTTCAGTAGAATAATTAGTGTTAAATAGCAATACTTGTACGCACTTCACAGTCAGTAAAAAAAAGATTAAAATTGAATAGGATTATTATTGTTAAATAGCAATAGTTGAAACTATTTAACTGTGTGTAAACAATAGCAACTACCATCATCATCATCATGTCGTGCTGCGAGCACGGATATCCCTGACCCTCTCTCGCCACTTCTCTCTATCATTCATCGCCTCTGGCAGGTCTTCAGGGCTACATCCCGTATCCTCACATAGCTGCTGAATGTATGTTCGAGCTGGTCTCCTACTTTTGCCCAGCTATATGTGGGGGTCCATAAGAGTACATCACTTATGAGCTCGTCCCTGCTTTTCTAGCAGTGTCCTGCCTGTCTGGTTCGTCTAACTTGGATAGTTTTCGTGATGGGAGGTAGGTGGACGTATAGTTGGTGCCTTGTGGGGTGTTGCCGCCAGGACTTATTCAATATTGCTCGCAGCATTCTTGTGTAATTGCCGTCTAGCTTCTTTTCCAGCCGTTTTGTTAGCGTCCAAGAAGTGCATCCATACATCAGTATCGACACGACTGCTACCTGGAAGAAACTGTGTTTCATTTTATCGGTCAGGTCTGATTTCCATATGATCGATAGCTTATCGATAGCTGTCCATGCCTTCGTTAACCGTGTGTCGATGTCTTTTTCGGTTGATGAGACACTGCTTTCTATAGCAATACTTATGTGCAAACAAGATCGTTGTAACAAACTATTCACTTACAAATCATATGTATATCCATGTAAATGTGTTGTATAGCAATGACACGACTATACAAATATACGGATACGTGAAATATACGGATGTATATAACGTTAACATGCATAGGAATCCGAAAAACACTCGAAACACTGACGACTCTCGGTAGTTCAGGTACGAAACTTTTATTACCTTCTTTAAGTTTAGGTTTTCAACACGGGAAGAGAGAGAGAGAAAGAGAGAGACACACACACACACACACACACACAATTTTTACTATGCTGACAGTTCCATCTGACCCCACCTCGTAGACCCAACTGGACTCGCCTAGGTTCGGATCTCAACTCGCTTCGTCTAGGTCCGAATCTCAACTAACTGTTTTTTTAAAAAAATCACACCAAATCCTCAGCCCATCGCTTCCGGGCATGACATCATTCACATCCCCAGTCCGATTTCCTATCCGGGGTTTTATTATGACATCTGTGATTGTCACATCCCCTCCCGAGCGAGCGTGAACACCTGCGCTCAATGTGTGCCCCTACCCGTGCACTTAGCCGAACAGTTCTAAGCCTAACTAAACCGAAAGATAAGATATAACCAACGAAAAAATGATAATATAATATGCCATAAGACCTAACCAACTCAACCCAAGAAATATGGTAAGCTTTTGCATTTCGAAAAGGTATTTTGTGTAATGAACAACCCCGTGATTTTCAGGTGAAAAAAATAATCGTAAAAAGTCGTTTATAATACGAGTACTATATTTTTAGATTTTAGTTTTCCATATAATGTCCTAAAATAATACAAAAAACCAACAGAGTGGTCCCAAAGTGAAGAATATGTTTGGATTCTTCAGATTCTTTTTACTATATTTGCGGAAGTTTTATGATAGCAAGCAAAAGGATGATCATTAGTAATTTCGTGATGAAAGCATAGTTGGCCTAATGTAAAATTAGGGTTTAAACCTTAGAATGAAAAATTTGAGGTAGGATTTAGTGTGAAAAATTTGGGGTAGGCCTTAGAATGAAAAATTTGAGGTAGGCCTTCGAGTGAAAAATTTGGGGTAGGCCTTAGAATGAAAACTTAGGGGTAGGTCTCAAAGTGAAGATTTGATATGACAGAAAAAAAAGATGCAATTTTCAAAATCAGTCATCCTAAATTAGCAATACGAACTCTCAAACGTTAGTCACCAAGTAGTCTCGTGGCCAGTTCAAAAAGGTAAGAAAATAAAAAGAAATATACGACAAAAAATACTTCTTCAGTGCAATCGCTCCCAGTTCGACTCAAGCCCTGAGTGGTAGCACCTGGTAAGGTCCTATCTATGGGTCAAATAGAACTAAACTGCCTACTTATGCTAAACTGGATTGTTTGAAATAGAACTATTTTTGTCATTGAAACTGTACCTACGCGAAACTAAATTGTTTGAATTATAACTGTTTGACTAAACTGGTTAGCTTGACATAGAGATGTTTTTGACAATTAAACTGTGTACTCATACTAAACTGAATTGTTTGAAATAGAAATGATTTATGTATAAAAATGTATTTGGCCTTAAATAACCTACAAAGGTTTATATGCCATAAAGCCCAAGCAAGCAACCAACCATTATAATATGCAGCACTCAGTAAGATTCAAACTCACTAGTAATGGCCTATAATCTCAGCTTTTTAACTAGTCATGTTTTCATTTCTTGAACTGACTTCAAGTTTATGTTATCCATTGTTGTTTGCTAGTGAGGAGACCTTTGTCAAGGCATCTACCAATGGTATAAATTAGTAGGAGGAGTGAATCTATGACTTTTACAAAGTATACAAGTGAGACAAGCCCACGTAACTTTCAAACTCGTTTTGCCGATTTCGTCTTTAGCACAAGTAACGGTTCTTTGCATAAGACTTGGTTTAGTTTTGCTTATTGTTTATGGAGTATTTACTGCCAAACTGTGATTTATATATACATGGTATAAAGAGTTAGGTGTTAGCCAATGACACGAGAGACCGGGGTTTAATCCTAGTTCGAGTCATACCAAAGACCCAAAAAATGGTACTTGATTCTTCCTTGCTTAGCACTCAGCACTATAAGGTAAGGATCAAGGGTAAAGTGAAGCAATCCAGGGAATGGAGTAGCGTCCTCCCTTACACTTCGGTGTAGTAGCTATTGAAAAGGGAGCCTTCGGGTCATCCTTGGCTAAGGTCGGCAACTTTACTTTTTTTGTGTATATGGTAAGTAAGCGAAAAATTTGTTGGTAAATATTTGTTCTTAAATGAATTTTAGAGCGCAAGATAAAGGCGAGTAGAACATTTTACTTCGTAGATGGTCTTGTTTCGTGGAAATATTTTATACATTTTAAAAATATATATCTACTAATTTGAGGTTTGCAATTATACAGTCAGTTTCAATATCCATAGTGTCACCATTATCTGATCTCTTTAAGGTTTTGCTTTTATTGTGTTTTGATCCTTGGGAATTACATTTTCTTGTTTGTTTCTATGGTTTTATTTAATATTTGATTCCTCATTAGTTTTTTTTTAATATTGTTCTCGATGTTGAGAGGACTAGATTGAGATAATGAGAGGGTTGACATTTTCAGGCTTTTTTGTTCTGTTTTTAGTTAGTGTTTAATGGTATATCAACTCTATTAGGTTATGTAATGCCAAAACATGTTTTACAATACCAAGCAAAAGGATTATCATAAGAAATTTCATGGAGACTGTATAGTTGGCTTACTTTCAAATTAGCGTTAAACCTTACAGTGAAAAATTAGGGGTAGATCTCAGAGTGAAACTTTGACATACCAGGCAAAAACAGGTGCCATTTTCGAAATCACTGACCCTAAATTAGTTATACGAACTCTTAAACGTTAGTTATCAAATAGCCTCGTGGCCAGTTCAAAAAGGTTAGAAAATAAAAAGAAATATACGAAAAAAATTTCGAGTTAACTTCTGAATAATGCTTGTGTTGAATTATTCGAAGATTGAGTTACTAATTATTTTTTGATTATTTGATCCCTGTTTCATGAAGATCATCTAATTGTATTTGAGGACTCTGAAATTGACCCTGATAAAATTTTAATCATATTGATTTTCTAATAGTGTCTGAACGTTGGAAATTTTAATAGCGTCATAAATCTAAATATATTTCAGAATAACCTATGTCTACATAATCTAAGTCTGTCCATCTGTCTCTGTCTCTCTCTCTCCACACACACACACACACACACATACATACAAATGGTATATGGTTATCGACGAAGTAAATGGACACGATGATGGTATATTAACCTTGTTAGGCAATTTAATGCCAAAACTTGTTTTCTTTTATATAATTTGTGAGCGAATAGTCCCAACTCCTCCCTTCAGCAGCCCCTCTCTCTGACCGTCACCTTTCCTTGACTGTCCTATCTGTTGACTGCTCGGGGACCTTGCCTTTCATCGTCTTTCATCGTCTTTCATCGCGCGCAAGCCCTTTGTGTGAGTTTCGCGCCAAAACAGACAAAGGAATCCTCTAATTGGCGCTCACCCACACCCACAACCACAGAACGAATGCCTACCATCGTGCCACAGTTTAATGGCATATCAACCTTCGTCGGTTATTTAATGCCATAGCTATCTTTGTAGAAGAATAACCAATAGCAAGGGGGATCAAAACTTTCCGAACTACCCAGTCGGCTGTGGCAGTAGAATATGCCGACTGAATTTCTGCATAGGGGTAAGACCCCGCCACTTCAATGAATGTCCCCTATGACACTGCATCTGATGATAAAACTTCAATCGTGGAGCTTTGGCTACTATGGAATACCCTTTCATAGCCATTACTTCTATGTCCACTGAGCCAGGCACGCAGGACATTGCTGTAGGAGTAGAGACGAGCTCATAAGTGATGTACTCCTATGGACCCCCACATATGGACGAGCTAAAGCAGGACGACCAGCTAGAACATACATACAGCAACTATGTGAAGATACGGGATGTAGCCCTGAAGACCTGCCAGAGGCAATGAACGATAGGGAAAAGTGGCGAGAGAGGGTCAGTGGCACGACATGATGATGATGATGATGACATGTTAGGGTCCCATCTATGGGTCAAATAGAACTGTTTATGAATATCAAATTGAATTATTAGTATTTGACCACAATACTTGAAACTATTTAATGCGCAAATAAATGATGTCTGTTAATTTAAAAAAATGTTATCAACAAATTATTCCCTAAAAACCATATATGTAAACTGGATTTGGCATTAAATAAGCAGCAAAGGGTGATATGCCACTAATCCAAATAACCTAATCTAATATTTCCCAAGCCTGACTAGAGTTCGAACTCGTTTTCTACAATGTCACAGTACAGCACATTAGCCATTACGCTCCTAATTTTCTGCTTTAAAAGATTTAGAATCTAAAAATAAATGGGGTCTTATATTTAAAAAAAAAGTGGAAAAACTGAATGAATTTGATTATGAAAGACAGTTAAGAGATAGCGGAAACAAAATGGCGGAAATGAAATGGCGGCAACATTGCTTTTGCTGCTCTCGGAACACTTGATAAAATTAGTGATGATTGCATGACATGATTACATAGCCAAAAGCATGATGAAACACATTTCAGCTTCAGGTTGATTTTGTAAAATCTCTAAAAATCAGCAAAATTAAAATATAGAATTTAATTAACCATTCAAAAACAGATTTCAGATTAAACATTTAAGTTTTCATTAGAATATTTAAAAATCAATTTTAAATAATTTAAGTATAAATATCTCCCCTTTTCGGTGGGGGTACAGAATATACCGACAGGATCTCCTGGAGAGGAGATAAGACTTCCACTCAAAAGGAATTTTTGAGCATAACGCTAAACTGCATTTTAGTTCTTGAATTCTGCCGATTGTAAAGGAAACTTTTATTGCCATTATTACTATGTTCATTCTAATCGGGAGAAGTAGTACCTTTTGATCCCATGTATAAGTCAAATTTCAAATTATTCGTATTTGTACGACTATGTCCCCGCCTCGTCAAAAACCCTTAGGAAACAACTACACAAAAAAGTAAATATGAACGTACAATAAACGCGATTCTCTAACCTCTAGGCATAAAATAACCCTAGACGGGTTGAAATGGCATTAAAATCACTCAATCAATTAACCACTTTCATAGATTTTCTTTTCGGCATTCCGAAGTAAAGTTGGCGAATCGAAGGCTTCCTTTTTAATCGCTACTACACCGTAGTGTAAGGGAGGGTACTACTCCTTTCCCTGGATTGCTCCTCTTTACTTTTGATACGTGTCTTATAATGTTGAGAGTTAAGTAAGGAGGTATCAAGTATCATTTTTTGAGTGTTTAGTAGGACTCGATCTGGGATTGAACCTCGGTCTCGCGGGTCATTGGTGAACACTCTACACGGTAGTCGAGTGAGCCAGTAAATGAAGAAAATCAACTTAAATTCTTCTTCATTAATGGTTTTCGGACTATTATCTTCATTGTTATTTCCATAATGTTTCGACTGATGTATCCTCCGGCCTTCAGGTGTTTCTCGAACTCGGGAACCTACACGGAACTTCGAACTACGTCCTTTTTATTGAATTCACGGGTGTCGTCCGTTCTAATTCCATTTGCCATAACCGGGTACAAGTGTTAAGAATTCCTGTATTGTTACTCGCCAGCGGTCAGGATTGAACCTGCAACCTCCAGATGATTGTCTCCTTGGAAGTTTCGGGAACCAACGCCTATAAACGTTACACAATGTGTCCTGCTGGATAGTTGAGAGTGAATTTTTTGAACTTATAAAACTTAATGTTCTTACTTGACTAGGATTATTACTATTATGTATGATTTTTTTACCTGTGCCCATATTCGGATTTTTTTTATCTAACCTTTTTAATTATCGGTTCCCATATTGTATTCATCTCTATACCTAGTCTACTCAACAGGTCACTGTAGCCTGACATATATGCCGATTCCTTAAGGCGTCTAATCCTTTGATGTTCTTCTCTATCAATTATTTCAACTTCATCCCATTAGGGTAGATGGTTTCCCTTTTCCTTCCATATATGGTCCGCCATACCCGACTTTTTAACCTCACCTTCCGATGTTCTTCTAGCCATTTTTTTATTCACCTGTCTCACCTTTGTATATTTTACCACAACTGCAAGGGATAGAGTAAACGCAGTTCTTGATCACGTTGAATTCGGTGGGTGGCTTGACCCGGAAGAGATACCCCCGGAGAGTTCAACCACTTGTGAATATTGACCTGATGTCATATGGAGTACATATTTTTGGGATCCTTTCGGCATGTCCTTTGACATCGGATAGACATACTGTGGTGAAATTTCGGGTATTGTCCTCTATCCTCCTATCCAGGTCTCTTGGAGCCGATGTTATGTGCTCTGGGTAGTTGTTGTGCCGGAGGTTGTGTCTCAAACTAATCATTTCTTCTTGATATGCATCAGTATCGCTACTAATGGTTTTTGCTCGATGTTGTAAGCCACGGACAATTCCTTTCTTTACCTTATATGGATGATGGGAGTTGAAATTGATGTACTATCACAAATTCTTAACTTTGGTTTACTTTGTTCTTCAATATTTTTCTCCACGAACAAATTGGTGTGATTTTTAAAAAATGCCTTTGAATACTGAAATTATTGTAATGATTATGATAAAATGTTTATAAATGAATCAAATTTCGACTTCAAATAACCAATAGAGAGTTGATAAAACAAAGAAACCAAGCCAAACCATCAAATAAATATACAACCTAATTTCTCTGAATCTCTGAATCAAAGAGATATTTTTGAAATTTATCAGACAGACTTTATTGTTGTGTGTAAACAAATGATTATTCGTAAACAAAATAATTAATGTCTGGGTTAGGGTTTGGTTTGTTTTTGTTGCATATCAACCATTGTAGGTTATTCAATGCCAAATTCGGTTTATTCACGCATATTAGATATGTGATTTGTAAACAAAGTTAGATAGTTCCAAGTATTGCTTTGTATCAGTAATAGTTCAATTAAACATCAGTAATTTGTTTACACACTGTTAAATGATTAAAAAGACGTATTTCAAACAATTCAATTTAGCACAAGTCAACAAAGTTAAATGGTTCCAAATGTTGGGGTGTATCATTAATAGTTCAATTAAACATCAGTCATTTGTTTACACACTGTTAAATGATTAAAAAGACGTATTTCAAACAATTCAATGTAGCACAAGTCAACAAAGTTAAATGGTTCCAAATGTTGGGGTGTATCAATTAAACACCCCAAATGTTGGGGTGTTCAATTACACATCAGTCATTTATTTCATCATCATCATATCCCGCTGGTAGCACGGATATCCCTGGCCCTCTCGCCACTCCTCCCTATCGTTCATCGCCCTAGGTAGGTCTTCAGGACAGCATTACGTATCCTCACATAGCTGCTGAATGTATGTTCGTGCTGGTCGTCCTGCTTTTGCACGGCCATGTGTGGGGGTCCATAAGAGTACATCTCTTGTGAGTTCGTCCCTGCTTCTCCAGCAGTGTCCTGCATGTCTGGTTCGTTTAACTTGAATAGTTTTCGTGATAGGGGGCAGGTGGCCGTACAGTTGGTGTCTTGTGGGGGGTTGCCGCCAGGACTTGTTTAAGATTGCACGTAGCATTCTTGTGTAATTGCCGTCTAGCTTCTTCTCCAGCCGTTTTGTTAGCGTCCATGTAGTGCAGCCATATAGCAGTATCGATGTGACCGCTGCCTGGAAGAAACTGCGTTTCATTTTATCGGTTAGGTCTGATTTCCATATAATCGATAGCCTATTGATAGCTATCCATGCTTTCGTTAACCTGGTTTCGATGTCCTTTTCGGTTGATTCGACGCTGCTTCCTAGGTAAGTGAATTTGTCTACTAGTTTAAGAGGGGTTCCTTCTAGAGTGGAGATGTCCCCCGTTTGAGACTGATCCACTCCAAATCAGTCATTTATTTACTCACTGTTAAAAGATCAAACAGATGTGTTTCAAGCAATTCAATTGAGCATAAGTCATTTGTTTGAACACTGTTTAAATGTCAAACAGTTCTATTTGACCTGTAGATAGGACCCTATCATTTGTTACCACTCCAGGTCAGAGTGAACCTGGGAGCGATGGTAATGAAGGGGTATGCCACATTCCTCAAAGCTCCAGCATTACTGGAGGCTCGCTATCAGATTGTTTAGTGTCACATCCAGAACACTCGTTATTGTCTTACCCATTCGTAGAGAAACAGTCGGTGTATTCTACGGCCCCAGCCAACTGGGCAGAATCAATATTTGATAAAAATACTTGATACTATATAAATGTATGCAGAATAGTTAATTAAAGCTAAGATTGTTTAACTACTGTTATTTGCAATCATGTAAGTCTATATAAAGTATAACCATAAGATACTTGATACCATATATAATTATTTATAGATTATTGGAATTAGATAGAAATACTTGAAACGATACGAAATTCCAGTCTTGGAGCTTTGAAGAATATGGAATACCCATTCATTGCCATTACTTCCAGATCCACCCTCTCTCGGAGTGGGTGTACCTATCGGTCAAATAGAAATATTTAGTCATTTTCTATACTTGAAACAATTATTGTGTTAGTATAGCGTTTATTCTAAGGCTAACAGCAATAAATAAATGAATTAATACTTCGTTTAATTCTTTCAATTTATTAATCAACACGTGCAACAATAACAATATACAGTCCTAATTTACTAAGCTTTTTGCTTAGATATAGCACCAGGCCGTATGAATGGGGCCCCAATGAGAATCGAACTCACTCGTGCAGGTTTGCAAGTCTACCTTGCTAACCATTACACCACCCTAGGTGCCCATAACAATATACAGTCCTCCCTGTGTATAAAGTTGAGTTTAAGGGACTTACCGGTTCGCTGAAGAAGATATCTGGTATCTTAGGGTTGTCTTTCTGAGAGATTTCTAACGTCCCCGCCCCACGGAACGTCTAGTGGAATCTGTCTGACTGGATTTTTTGATTTTTGCGCCAAGACTTCTGGGCTCATCACGTGATTAGTAAATCCAATCAAAGAGAGCCTCTCCCTCACTCAATCAATACACAGGAGTTACCATTTTACTAACCCAACACCATTTAACTGTATGCAAACAAATGACAGTTCAATTGAATTATTAGTATCACAAATCAATACTTGGAACTATTCAACTGTGTGTAAACGAATGAATAATGTTGAATAGAATTTCTAATGTTAAATTGCAATACTCGAAACTATTTAACTGTGTGGAAACAAATGAGTTCTATGTCATTTAAAAATTGTTATCTAGAAATTATTTGTTTTCAAATCATACATATTTAATATATATATATATATATATATATATATATATATATATATATATATAAACAGGATCTGGTATTAAATAATCTAGAAAACCAACCAACCAACCAACCACATAACCAGCTGTGTGTAAATTATTTGTATTAGACAGGTATACTTGATATCATATAACTGTGTGCAAATGATTTGTATTAGATAGGAATACTTGATATCATAAAACAGTGCAAATTATTTGTATTAGATTGGAATACTTGATATCATATAACTATGTGCAGATTATTTGTATTAGATAGGAATACTTGATACCATATAACTGTGTGCAAATGAGATTGGAATACTTGATATCATGTAACTGTGCAAATTATTTATTATAGATTGGAATAACTGCTATCATATAACTGTGTGCAAATTATTTGTATTAGATAGGAATACTTGAACCGATACAACTGTGTACAAATTACTAGTACTACATCGGAATACTCGATGTTATATAACTGTATGTAAAGTAATGATTATAGACAAATTAGTGCACTTTTTCAAAAATGCTGTGGAACATTGAAAATATTATAATAAAACGTATACAAATAAATCCAATTTCGGCATTAAATAACCCATCATCATCATCATATCGTGCTGGCAGCACGGATATCCCTGACCCTCTCTCGCCACTCCTCCCTATCGTTCATCGCCCTAGGTAGGTCTTCAGGACAACAACCTGTATCCTCACATAGCTGCTGAATGTACGTTCGAGCTGGTCGTCCTGCTTTTGCGCGGCCATGTGTGGGGATCCATAAGAGTACATCTCTTATGAGTTCATCTCTGCTTCTCCAGCAGTGTCCTGCATGTCTGGTTCGTCTAACTTGAATAGCTTTCGTGATAGGGGGCAGGTGGCCGTACAGTTGGTGTCTTGTGGGATGTTGCTGCCCGGACTTGTTCAGGATTGCACGCAGCATTCTTGAGTAATTGCCATCTAGTTTCTTCTCCAGCCGTTTTGTTAGCGTCCATGTAGTGCAGCCATATAGCAGTATCGATGTGACCGCTGCCTGGAAGAAACTGCGTTTCATTTTATCGGTTAGGTCTGATTTCCATATAATCGATAGCCTATTGATAGCTGTCCATGCTTTCGTTAACCTCGTCTCGATGTCCTTTTCGGTTGATTCGACGCTGCTTCCTAGGTACGTGACTAAAGTAAAAGTACGATCACCCGATGGAGACACAGAATACTTTGACATTGTAGCAGGAGTACTACAAGGGGACACGCTGGCCCCGTACATCTTTATCATTTGTCTAGACTACGTACTTAGAACATCGATTGACAAAATCAAAGAGAATGGCTTCGAACTGACGAAGAAAAGAAGCAGAAGATACCCCGCAACAACAATTACCGACGCCGACTACGCCGATGACATAGCAATACTGGCAAATAACCCATAAGGAGTTGATTAAACGTTGAACAAATAAACCCAACCAGAACAAATCTGAATTCAGCTATATTTAGATTTCTGAAGTAATAGATTTTGAAACATTCATTCGCTTTCCCATTTCCCCATGACTCTTGTCCGCTCTTTTCTATTTAATAATTGCCCGTCTTGAGAATCTGATAGATATTTGGAACTTCTCATTCTGAATGTAATATTACCAAATGTAAACTGAATAGATTCTAATCTGACACTATAAGCTCTTCTCTCTCTGGGTGCACATATTTAGATGCAAAAATACATAGGCGTGCTGCTACGAGTGTGTCTATGAGTATATATGCATATAAGAATAGCATATAAGTTGATAGATGCTTATGGTGTAATGGGTATCATCGTTGGCAATGCATTCGGCAACCCGAGTTCAAATCCTAGACGAGGCTATCTGCATTTTTCTATGTGCGAATAACCTTACGAAAAGCTCTAGCTATGGGAAATATTTGGACAGACTGGGTTCTTTACACTTGGTATGACAACCGGTTTAGGAAAAGGAAAAGTCTGAATTCAAACCTGTTAAAATCCGCTTAAGATATTGACCTTGTGTCGCATTCTGCTTTTTGACATGGGTGCGGGATTATCTGTATAGTAGCATGTGGACAAAAATAGTGGACATATTTAATGGCATATCAATACTTTGTGGGTTATTCGATGTCAAAGCCATCCTCGTTAAACAACAATAGTAATACTATTTAATCCATTGCTGAAGGTGTGTATAGTAAAATCAAAAGAATAGCAAAACAATTCAGTGTGATTGGCAGATTTTAATTGATGATGAAAGAGAAGGATTTCTCGACGGGGATGAAAGGGTTAGTTTTTTAATGTCTGTAATAAATTCAAATATTCGGCGCTTGTACGATCAAAAGACAGTGGACAAGGATATTGTTTTGTAAAGGTATTTTGACTCTTGGAGGTCCACGTGAGAGGGGAATTTTCTTTTTTGGGAAATGGGGACTGCATGTATTCAAGAAAGCAATCAGGAGTTTGACCGATGAGTAACGATCTACAGCAGTGATGATTGAGCTGCTGGGTGGGGAAGGGTGGCCAGTTAACAGAGGTCCCCACCACCTTCCTCATCGTCCACTATAGATCACATGAAAACATAACAGGGTCAGTTGACACAGAACGAGAAAGACAACTAGATCTTTTTCTACGGTCCATATCACGATAAAAACCAATAGTTATTTTTAAAAGTAAAATATTCTTTATTCTCAAATTCAGCCAACCACAATCGGAAGATTCGGGAATAGTCTGATTTTTATTAAGTACGAATGGTAAATCAGTGTTTCTTTTAGCATTGGTTTGTTTCCTTTTTTAATGGCATATCAACGTCCTTTGAGTTGCAGAAAGAAAAACGAATCCCAGAATACGCTAATCCTTTCTTTATATATTCTTCGAGGTTTAAGCCAAGTCGGCCGGGGGTACTGTAGAATACACCGATTGCATCTTTGCAGAGAGGTAAGACCCCTCCCATAACGAATGTCCTGGATATAACATTAAACAATCTGATGGTGAGGCTCCAGAAATGCTGGAGCTTTGGGTTATCGTGAGTACCCCTTTATTGCCATCACTCCCTGGTTCACTCTGGCTTGGAATGGTAGCACCTGATAGGTTCCTAGCAATGGGTCAAATAGAACCGTTTCACATTTAGATTGAGTGCAAATAAATGACTTTTATTTAATTGAATTGCTTGAAATAGAACCGTTTGATCATTTAATTGTTTGCTAAGAAATGAATGATGTTTATTTGAACGTTTGGTAATACATAGCAATCTATGGAACCATTTAACTTGGTTGACTTATGCTAAATTGAATTGCTAAAAATAGGACTGTTTGTTTATTTAACCCTGGGTATCAATAAAATGTTTATTAATCATATATCTAATGTATATGTAAAAACTGGATTTAGGATTAAATGATAAAAGATGGTTGATATGTCATAAAACCATAGCAAACCAAATCGAGATTTTTCGTGGTCAGCTTTTAGACACAGAATGAGATAGGCTACTAAGTCTTTTACTTCAGTCCATATCACAATTGTGAATAACCAACACCCGTGTCCTTATTGCAAGGGAGGTATTTACGCGGTGTAATGTTTAAAGCGATGGACTGCGGAATCGTTGTAAGCGAGTTCGAATTCCAGTCACGCTATTACGTCCACATTCGGGCAAATACCCTTTGGAAAGGTATGAACCCCATTAACCTCCCAGCTATGGGTTAAATAATACCACTACTGTTCTTCTAAGAGAATGGTTTTGGCATTAAATAACCTACAAAGGTTGATATGCCATTAAACAAAGAAACCAAACCAAACCAAACCATATTGCAAGGTGTGTCATGCCTCCTCCAACCATAAGAAAAACAAACATAACCTGAGGAAGACTCGGCAAGCCAGTAAGACTGTTAAAACCGATAATTATCAGACCAAAGAGTGAGTCCCCTTGGTGTTGTGGCTAACTTATCGGATTGCAACAATTTAATAAGCGAGTTCGAACTCCAGTCAAGCAATTACGTTCACTTTCGAACTAATACCCTTAGGAAAGACATGAAACTTCTTATTCCCCAGCTATGGATAAAACTACAACAACTGTTATTTTACAAGGATGCCTTTGGTTTTAAATAATCCATGGAGGTCGATATGCCTTTAAACAAAGGAACTAAACCAATACCTCATGAAACACTGATTAACCATTCGTACTTAATCAAACTCAAACTACTCCCGATTGTTTGGATTGTAGAATTTGAGGTAGAAGAATATTTAACTTTAAAAAAATAACTATTGGTTTTTGCCGTTGGTCTGGTCTGTTTAAATACAGTTTCTCACCACTAAAATTGTCGTCTTTCTCTAGAAATGGCCAACAGGAAGTGTTCTTGTGTAATCAGAAATTGTTTTATTCTTTTTCGGGGTAAAAGTCTCAGAACTTGTACTTCCATTCGTCTAGCAAGAAGAATTGCTTTTATACATCAATATCTTTGCAACTATTTTGTTCTCAAGATATTTATTGACTCAAACTCATTAAATATCAACGCCCTGAGCCAAGCTCTGAAGATTGTAGAGTCTCGATTTGTAAGTAATTATATACGTTTCTGTTGAGGAACAACGATTTTTCCCCGGAAGTTTGGTCTTCGTATGGGAAATAATAATTGATCAATCAGACTTCATGGAATGTACTAGATTAATCTAAAATGAGTGTCTGACTTCAAGGGTATACGATCTTAAAAGAAAAAAGAAAGAAAGAAAGAAAAAAAACAGTTAATTTTTGCCGTTAGTCTTGTCTGTCTGAAATACATTTATTTCGATATAAATTGGTGCCTGCCTTTGGAAGTATCCTTCAGAAAAGCGTTCTTCCGGCATCAGCAATCGTATTTTTCTTTCAAAGATTTGAGGAATCAATTTTACAAAAGAAATACTTAGATTAGAAGTAAATGTGAACTCCAAAAACTGCTTCAGTGCGAAATCATTTTAATAGTCGTTTTTCAAGACAAGATCTGCGTGTCTAACTTGGTAAGTGTGGAGTACCCTTTTATTGCTGTTACTTCCAGGTCCACTCTGACCCAGAGTAGGAATTGGGACCCATCTATGGGTCAAACAAACATGAAAATTATTAATATTGGACAGGAGTGCTTGAAATAATAACTGTGTTCACATTTCCTGAATTAGATTGGAATACATGAAACAATATAATGTAAGCAGAGCTAGCTACCGTAGTGGAGGCAGATCCGAAGGCTCCCTTTACAATAGCTACTACACCGAGGTGTAGGGGAGGGCGCTACTCCTTTCCTTGGATTGCTCCACTTTATCCTTAATTCTAACCTTATAATGCTGAGTGTTAAGCTAGGCAGCATCAATTACCATTTTTGGTCTTTGGTATGACTCGAACTGGGATTGAACCCCGGTCTCTTGGCCCATTGGTGAACACACTACTCATTAGCTTAATAATGTACTAACAAATACTTTTTTAAAAATAGAATTGCTCTCTGCTTAATAGCATATCAACTTTCTTGAGTAATTTGATACCAAAGTCATTCTTGTAGAAAAACACAAGTAGGACTGTTTAACACATAGCTAAAGGGTATAAAGGGCTTCTCTCCTTTCCCAAAGGTGATAGCCCGAAAGTGAACGTGATAGCGTGATTGGATGGTTTGGTTTTATGGCACATCAACTTTTGTTGGTTATTCAAGCCAAATCCATTTTTTTACATATTAACCAACCCCCTCCGCTCGGGCAGGATTTGACACAAGGTCAATTTCTAAGCGGAGTTTAATAGGTTTGAATTCAGAGTTTTCCTTCTCCTAGACTAGTTGCCTCACCAAGGCTGAAGAACCTGGTCTGTCCTACTATTTAAACATAGCTGGAAGGAGAATTATTGGATTCATACCTTTCCCAAGGGTATTAGTGCTATGTGAAATGCAATCAGTCTCGTGCAGGATTTGAACTCGTGTTGTCGTGTCCATTTCCTACGACGATAACCATTACACCTCCTAATTCCTTTTTACTTATTAACAGTTCTATTTCAAATAATACAGTTTAGCATAAGTACACAGTTTTAATGTCAAAAAGAGTTCTATTTCAAACAATTCAGTTTAGTATACAAAAGCAGTTCTATTTCAAACAATTCAGTTAAGCTTAAGTACATATTTTCAATGTAAAAAACAGTTCCATTTGAAATAATTCAGCTTAGCATCAGTACACAGTTTCAATGCCAAAAACTGTTCTATTTCAAGTACACAGTTTAGTTCTATTTGACCCATAGATAGGACTCTGTCAGGTACTACCACTCCAGGGCATAGTGGACCTGAGAGTGATGTTTCAATTAAGGGGTACTCAGCATTCTCCAAACTCCAGCATTACTGGAACCTCAATAACAGACTGTTTAGTGTCATATCTAGGACACTCGTTTGGAGGAGTCTTTACCCTTTGCAGAGAGGCACAACTCAAGTTCGAACTCACTTAATCACCATCCAGCACGTTAGCCTCCAAGATTGACTGTGACACTTTCAATGTAAACTCATTACTATTTTTAAATGACAGAAATGCGTTTAATTACGATGATATGTAGCAAATAAATGAGAAGACTCACGACTGAGTTCCTGATGTGTGAAGATTCAAAATACAAATAGATAGACAGACGGGTATCTAAGAACCAATGAAGTATTTACTGACCTTGGACTGTTAGGGGCCAGAAAAAGACATGGAAGAAGAGAAAGTAGATGGAACAAGTATATTGAAAATAACAAAATATATACAAAAAAAAAAAAAAAGAGTATTTGTTCAGCAGGGAGAAGTGTCCTTCCGAAAACTATCAGGTTCGACTGCTGACAGGAAGTCTCCCCGAGAGTAAATAAGGTTATGAAGGAGGAAGATTTCATTATCGTGTAGATAGGTTACCATAACAGACTTATAGTCATATAATTAAAAAAAAAAAAACACTCACGTGGAATTTGTTTCGCAGTTGACATTTCTCTAGGTGGAGCCATGTTTTCTTTTTAATTGGGTATGCCCACCCCTTTGTCAGCAAGAACAGTTAATTTTTGCCGTTAGTCTTATCTGTCTAAAATACATTTATTTCGATATAAATTGGTGCCTGCCTTGCTGACCGACTTGTACATTTAGGTTTTCGCTGGTATTTGTTATAGAAACGCAAATAACAAGGTCATTCCATAATATTTTTCTTTGCATAGTTTGGAAAAAAATTATGCCATTAATTTGAACCATTTCACCTTGTTTGTTTAAGAAAAATTTTATGAAGCTAAAATGTTCAGCCATTAAATAGAAATGTTTTGCGTTTTATTTGTTATTAGTTTATTTACTGCTATATAAAAGGTTAAACATCATCCAAGTGTGCTAATTCCTTAAGTTTTCTATCTATCTATCTATCTATCTATCTATCTAAATCTGTTCATATCTATCTATGTAATCTGTTCATATCTATCTTTCTATCTATCTATCTAAGCCAGTCTGTTTCACTCTCTCTCTCTCTCTCTCTCTCTCTCTCTCGCTATATATATATATATATATATATATAAGAAAGTCTGTTTCCCCCTCTCTCTCTATCTATCAATCTATCTGTCTATGCCAGTCTGTTTCTATCTATCTATCTATCTATCTATCTAAGCCATTCTGTTTCTGTTTCTGTCTCTGTCCCTCTCTTTATCTATCTATCTATGTTTGTCTATTTCCCCCTCTCTCCATGCTGTTTCTTTTTCTAAGTCAGTAGCTTCTTCCAGCTCGGAAAACTGGCGTAACACACTCATCCAACCTCAGTTCGGTATTGTGTTGCACTGATCTATGCCCATTTAGATTTCAAGAATCAACAGTGTTACTAGCTGCTGGTTATCCAATGAAATCTCTTTAAATAATATAAAGAGCTTCAAACTTTGCCAATATCCTTTGTGTTATGATCTACGATTCATAATATCGAGGGCATGGTACAATATCAATCTGACAAGGTTTCAATTTATTCAATCCGACATATTTGTGTGGACCCCAACGACCGTTTTTCGCCGAATGACAACGGAAGTATCTGGTCCAGTGGGTATGTTACAAGTGAACATTGAAAGACTGAACAAAGAGGTCATCGCTGGATCTTACGGGCACATTGTCATCGGTTTTCCAACATTTTGAACACATAGCACTCACCTCATCGCTAAAAGTAGAATTGGCAAGTGGTCAAGAATAAGGTAATGAGGAATAGCTCGACGGGTGGTTTGGATTGGTTAGCGGATGAGAGTGACCTTTGCGAATCAGTGGTTAATCTCAGCACTGGTCAAAAGTCGGTGAGTTATCACTAACATTTTGTGTCCAGTGGAATATCTTCCTGGTCGGACTGACCTCGGCCAGTCAGTTACAATTTCTTTTAATAGATGGCACACACACACACACACACACACACACACACACACACACACACACACACACACACACACACACACACACACACACACACCGATATATGTACAACATGAAATAGAAATGATAAAGTAGACAAAATTATTACCCAAATCATTTCTATTTTACAATATCTATTTCCTTCCAGCTTTTACTTACGTCGTAATGACCCACCATATATATATATATATATATATATATATATATATATTCTTTTTCAAAATGGATAGGTCCACAATGAGATTTAAATCTTTTTAAGAATTATTTAGAACGAAATAAATAAATAATTCTTAAAAAGATGTAAATCTCTTTGTGAACCTGTCCGTTTTGAAAAATCTATTTATTTCTCTCTTTGAAACAATAAATGAAGGAGAAAAATTTCACACACACACACACACACACACACACACACACACACACACACACACACACACACACACACATATATATATATATATAATAAATAAATATATATCAGATATGTATATTTAATTCATGGAATTTAGATTGCGTTTGTAAACTTATACAAACACACGTTAATACGCAACTATAACCCCTCCACACACACACTTACAACCACACGTATAGAATCTTACAACGTTTTTTTACAGTATTTTTTTCGATTTTCGATTAATTTCATTTCCTTAACAGCCTGATGATTGTTGTTTTGCAAAAAATCCCCATGAAACCCAGGGGTCGCAGTCTAAATTCCATGAATTAAATATATATATATTTATTAATTAATTTATTATTATTATTATTATTATTATTATTATTATTATTATTATTATTATTATATAGCTCTATCCTAGATATTGAGCACTCTCCATATTATATTTCATTTGGTTCGACACAAACCCACAAAGTGATTTAGTGACAACCAACACTGTTATGATATATATATATATATATATATATATATATATATATATATATATATATATATATATATATATATATATAAATGGATAGGTCCACAAAGAGAGTTAAATCTTTTTAAGAATTATTTAGAACGAAATAAATAAATAATTCTTAAAAAGATGTAAATTTCTTTGTGAACCTGTTCGTTTTGAAATATCTATTTATTTCTCTTTGGAACAATAAATAAAGGAAAAACATTTATATATATATATATATATATATATATATATATATATAGACTAATATCAATAAAGTAGTTTTCTGTATTCATAAATAAAGAGAGCTCAATACCGCTGATAGAGCATATATATCTAATTTAGGATACCACGGAGTCAACAGTGCTGGCTTACAGTCAGTTTCTCGCTCGCGTGATCATTAGACAAAGATCTGTGTCGACGTTCTTCTAAATTATATATATATATATATATATATATATATATATATATATATATATATATATATCCACCAGGTGAACAAATACTATGACTGTGGAATGTTCGATTGTAGAATGTATGAGGAATTTCACAAAAATCTAAAGGATTGCTCGATGTATGGCCATTATTATATATGCCTTTCAGGATGTCTATAAGGCAACTCACATACAAAGCGTATATAATGTAACAGGAAGAAAACACAAGAACGGTTAGAGTCATAAAGAATTTTTTTGATGAAGAATATTATCTTTGTCTCTTCAGATGACCTACATGCTTCTTCTAGGGACGAGATTAGCAAATCTGATCCCAGAAGCGTGTATGTCATATGAAAAGGCAAAGATAATATTCTTCGTTCAAATTGATTCATAATGGGACTTTAACCGTGGTTGAGCTTTCTTCCAGTTACATTATATATATATATATATATATATATATATATATATATGTGTGTTTGTGTGTGTACGTGAATATAAAATATGAAATAACAAGATATTCGGAGGATGTACTTATTTATTTATGATATACCAATGTTTAGCGTTTTTCTCTCCGGAGCGATGGGATGTAATGCTTGATCCGAAAATCATTTTCACATGAACAAATGAAATGAAAATAATCGAAAAATATTCTTACCGTTCTATAATCGTTAGTAGCGTTCTGAGGAAATGGACACGGCGATACAAGTTCAAATCCTAGACGGGACTGTTTTAATTGCGCCAATACCCTTAAGAATTGTATGAATACGGATATTCTCTCTCCAGTTTTGAGTATATAGTAGGGTAGACTGGGATCTTTAAACTTAATATGGCAACTGGTCTAGAAGAAGGAAAACTCTGAATTCAAACCTGTTAAATTCCGCTTTAAAATTGACCTCGGGTCAAATCCTGCTCGAGCGGTGGGTATATATATATATATATATATACGCACACATATGTATACATATATATATATATATATATATAATTTTCATATAGGTGATATATATGGGTTATATATATGCAGTTGGATATATGTATATATATATATATATATATATATATATATACAAAATGTTCGAAGATGTGCAGCTGTCATTGAGAGCAAGGGCTCATTTACTAAATATTGATTGTACATGATTTTTATTGTTTTTTTTTAGCTGTTTACATTGTTTTTCTCGATTTTCTCCCTTACTTTTGGACATTCCAAATTTGAAAATAAATAAATAATTGTTATAATTCTTTTTCTATCCTTTGCAAATGATTCAAATTTTAGTATGTTATTATGGATGATAACGACTACCAGTTGTCAAAATTTCAGCTTTTCACAGTTGTTATTTCTAACAAATATGAGGTTTTAAAATTTTGTCCCTTAGTTTTGGACGCTACTGTATATATAATTTTCATATGGGTGATAAGAAAACATTTTATCGCCTAATTTGAAGGATTATTTGGGTATGATTTCATAAATTTTGATTTCCATATGATCGATCACCTATCAATAGCAGTCCATGCTTTCCTTATGTGTATATTGACATCGCTTTCAGTCGATAAGATATTGCTGCCTAGGTATGTAAATTGGTCTAATATATATATATATATATATATATATTCAGGGAGAGAGAGAGAGAGAGAGAGAGAGAGAGAGAGAGAGAGAGAGAGACAGAGAAATACATACACACATGCATATATGCATGTATTTACCTACTCCTCCGCACAGGCGGAATACGACAAAAGGTCATTTTTTAACGGAGTTTAAAAGGTTAGAACACAGTTTTCCTTCTCTTAGACTGGTCGCCTAACCAAGCCTAAAGAACTCAGTCTGCCCTACTATTCACCCATAGCTGGTGCGAGAATAATTGGATTGATACCTTTCCCTAGAGTATCAGTACAATATAAAATGAAATCAGCCTCGTCCATGTTTTGAACTCGTGTCACCGTGTCCATTTCCCAAGACGATAACCCCCTACACCATGGCTACGCAAATATATATGTGCAAACATATCAATCTCTACTGTCAGTTTCACATTTTTCCGATGATCGATCAATTTGGCAAGCTTTTTTTTTCGAATTAACAGTATCTATTACCTCCACCCCTTTGTAAATCGAAAATAAAATATCTTATGTCATTCAATAATAAGCGGTTTGCTGTGGGTACACAATTCGAAAACAGCGTATAGTAGCCGATTCACTTTGAAAAAAGATCTTTTTTCTCTTACGTCATGTCAGAGAAATGGCTGTAAGAGAAATCAACGATAAAGCGTGTAGAGAATTAACCATTATGTAGGGGAGAAAAAATATTCAATGATAATAAGAATAATTAGAAAAATTATATTCCCTAACATTATTAAAGAATCCTTTACATTTGAAAATAGATATATTGATAACTTTATAGGTGTATTGATGTTGTGATCCTGAAGGGCCAGAAATGAATAACATAAAGAGATGTAAGATATACGGAAATACAAACAGTAACAGTTACCGGTAACTGACTAGATTCGCTTGACTCTTTTATCGAGTCAGTCACAATTTATATTGTCGGGGAGAGTCCATGTAGAGACGTCAGGGGGTATAACACCATAAAAATTGATAAATACATAAATGAAAAAATATCATATATTTTGGAATTTCAGAAAAAAGTACACGTATATCATTAAAAAGAAAAACCAGAAAACCAAAAGCCCAAAACCATATATATATATATATATATATATATATATATATAATCCTAAATAAATTATTTCTAACTTACCTCTGATTTCATCTGACAATTATATTGCCTCCAAAAATATGTGAAACTGATAGTTATGGAGCAGTCACAGAGAGGTTTTATTTTAGGTTTTATCCTTCTCTTTCTGTTGGTATATATGATTTTTCATAAAACGTTTTAAAAACGTGTCTATACACACACACACACACACACATATATATATATATATATATATATATTGTGTGTGTATAGATATGTGTGTACGCACGTGTGAACTCAAGTCTTCAAACGTCCAAAATAAAATTACTCCCCTCGGTTAACATTGGGCATTGTAGTCTTTTTTTTTTTTGCATTTTATGCAGCAAGTTCGAGAAGCTTGTAAATACTCTTCTATCCTGATAATAATAATAATAGTAGTAATAATAATAATAATGAAAAATTCCTCCACGAAGTAGAGGAAGAATTCACGAAGATACACTAACAACCGGATGACAAGGAAACAAAACAATTTTGGAGCAAAATATAGGAACGAAGAGAATATAACAGAAAAGCCGAATGGATAAGCAATACGGGAAAAAGTTAGAAAGATTTGAAAGAGGACCGAAGGTTAAAATACACCTCGAATCACTCAGAACAACTCTCAAAAAAGTATCAAATTGGAAAACACAGAGGTCATGATGGCATACATGGATACTGGTTTAAAAAATTCACTTCCATCCATGACAAATTGGCTATCGAAATAAATAGATGCCTACAAGAAACAGATATATGACAAAATGAAACACCACCCTAATCCAAAAAGATCCCCCAAAAAGGCCCCCCCAACTATAAACCCATAACGTGCCGACCGATGACGTGGAAAATACTATCGGCACAAATTAGATAGATTAACGTTTCGCTAAGAAGTCACGGAGTTTTTCCAGAGGAACAGAAAAGATGCTGCAAGACGACCAGAGGTACAGCAGCGCTACTATACACTGATCAACACATTCTAAAGGACAACCAAACTAGACGGAAAAAATTTTTGTTATGGCGTGGATTGACAACAAAAAGTCATATGATATGGTCCTACAAAGTTGGATAATAGACTGTCTTAAAATGTACAAGATATTCAGCGAAGTCATGAACTTCATTAAAAATAACTTGAAAAATAGGAGAGCCGAAGAGACAGTAGGAAGAAAAAGCTTAAGTGAGGAGAAAATCCAGAGAGGTATCTTCCAGAGAAATGCGCAATCAATATTACAATTTGTAATAGCAATGATGCCACTGAATTAGATACCTAGGGAATACACAAGCGGATAAAAACTTCATAAATCGCAAGAAAAATAACCACCTTATGTGCATGAACGACATCATGTCAAAAATGAAAAAGAATTGGAAACCCTAATACGGCAGTAAGGATATACAGTGAAGATACAAGGATGGAATTTGGCATAGAAAAGCAGAAAACGACAAATGATGGAGGAAGTAGAACTAACACATCAAGGAAAAATCAGAATGTTCAGAGAAAAGAAAACTTAAAAATACTTATGGATATCGGAAGCGGACACCATCAAAAAGGCAGAGATGAAAAAAAAAAAAAAAAAAAAAAAAAAAGAATACCTCAGGAGAACGAGGAAACTATTCGAAACCAAACTACATGGCAGAAATCTCATCAAAGAGATAAATACCTGGGTTGTCCTCTTCGTAAGATTCTCGGCACCATTCTTAGAATGGATTAGAGAAGAACATCAGCAAATAGACCAGAGAACAAGAAAACTCATACCGATGCATGAGGCCTTACATCTCAGACATGACGTAGACAGTCAGTATGTGACAAGAAAAGGAGGAAGCGGACTCACCAGCATTCAAGATAGCGTCGATGCTCAGTACAACGACTAGAAGACTACATAACAAAGGGTGGAGGAAGACTGATAACAGTGACCAGAAACAATACAGACAACACAAGTATCAACAGAACAAAAATGACCAGAAAACAAAAATGGGAAGAAAAACTGTATGGACTTTTCAATAAACAAGCGAAATCTCAAACGAGGAAACATGGCTAAGAAAGGGAAACCTTAAGAGAGAAACTGAGTCTCTTCTAAAAGCAGCCCAAAACAACACCATAAGGACTAACTAAATCAAAGCAAGAATAAACAAGACGTAACAAAATAACACATAGTGATTATGTGGTGATAGAGACGAAACGACCAATCTCATAATAAGCGAATACTATAAATAACCACAAAAAGAATATAAAACTAGACAAGACTGGGTGGAGAAGGTTATCTACTGGGAATTGTACAAGAAGTTTAAATTTGATCATACGAACGTATGGTATATAAACAACCCAGAATCCGTCCTAGAAAATGAGATGTACGAAATTCTCTGGAACTTTGAGATACAAACTGAGCTCCTGATCTGAGCCGGTGAACCAGACCTAATGATTGTCAACAAAAAAAAAATAACCATCCAAAAAATGGAGTTTGCCGTTCCGGTTGACCACAGGATAAAACTGAAAGAAAGCGAAAAAAGAGATCAGTACCTAGGCCTTGCTAGAGAACTGAAAAGCTATGGGACATAAAAGTGAAAGTGAAAGTGAAAGTGATACCACTTGTAATTGGTGCGCTCGGTACAGTCACCAAAGGATTGGTACAGGGACTTGAGAACTTGGAAATAAAAAGGTCGAGGGGGCGCCATTCAAACTACAGCATTATTGAGATCGGCTAGAATACTGAGAAATGTCTTGGAGAATCACTCAAACTCCAGTGGAAGATCATCAGCTAATGCTGGTTTGAAAAATTCTCAAAGGAGTATGAAAATAATACCAATAGATCACCTAATCCCGACCAGAAGATCAGACCGAGTGATAATTAGCGAAAAAAATGAATAAATAAAAATAAATAGATGAAAAAAGAAAAAAACCATGAGATCTTGTATTTAGTGTAGTGTATTTAGTGAATTTTGCCGTTTCTGCCGATCGCAAAATGAAAATAAAAGAAAGCGAAAAAATAGACAACTACTTGGACCTTGCTTGAGAAATAAAAAAGCAGAGGTTTGTCCTTGTAAAGAGGACTGGAAGAATTCGAAATCAGAGAAAGAATCGAAACATATAGTCTACAGCATTGTTAAGAACGGCCAGAATACTGAGAAGAGTTCTGGAGACCTGCTGTTACTCAGAATCCAGTGAAATATCAACAGCTAACGCTGGTGTTAAGGACTAACAATAATAATAATAATAATAAAGTTGGCGACCATAGTTGAGGGTGATCCGAAGGCCCCCTTTTCAATAGTTACTACACTAAGGAAGGGTGCTACTTCATTCCCTGGATTGTTCCGTTTTACCCTGGGTCTGTACCTTATAATGCTTGCTGAATGTTAAGGAAGGTGGCATCAGATACAATTTTTTGAGTCTTTGGTATGACTCAACCTGTTGTATATTGACCTTCGACCCGGCCAAATATGCCATTCCAAAGTGATGCACCGGAAGGAAGTGACACATTCCGATGGCTGTTATGAGAAGAAATCGCGTAGGCGGATTTGGCTGATGAAATGGGACAAGGTAAAAGCCCATGATACACTCATAGACTGATGCTCCGGTAGAGAACGACCTGGGAACTGCAGGACAGTTATTTCCGCTTGATGACGATCAAACATGCCATTCCAAAGATTGAGTGGGTGATTGAACTATTATATAACTCGATGAAGACAGGATGTCAGGGAGTTGAGAAGAGACGAGTTGGAGACAAGTTGTGGTAGGGAAAGCCACCACCCAGCAGAAGGGGCCCTCGGGAACCCCGATGGAGTTTGGGGACCAGACCAGTTGGTGATAAGATGCAGTAGAGAAAGCCAGCAGAGTGGGCCCCCGGGCCTCCGGTTGAGCATCAGGAGAACGAGAAAGACACAGCGCTGATGGCCATAAGAGTGGGGGTCAATATATTGCAGTTCTGTTCGGTCTCCAACTCCCTCTCACACGCAAACATTGCAATAAAGTGAGAGGTATATTTTTCTAAGAACTGTGTCGCTCGTCTCTATTCATTGCGTCAGTATGTATTCAGCATATATATGTATTATGTGTTTGTATAGTTAATCATGGTCATGGCTATGCAACAAACCTACGAGTGAACCCCGGTTTCTCGGACCATTGGCGAAGACTGTACTCATTAGGTTAATTGGTGCACTTTGAGCAGACTCCAAAGGCCGGAAAAAAAAGAAAATGGGAACTGAGGAAGTATATGGACATTCAGATCACAGCATATTTTAGTTAGAATACTACGAAAAGTCCAGGAAATCTGAGAAATCATCTCGTCACTTGAGAGAGGCCATTTGTTAAGGTTGGTTTGAAAAATTCACATATAGAGAAATAATAATAACTGTCCAGCCTGAACACGGAGTAAAATAGAAAGAAAGCGAAAAGAATGATAATTACCTGAACATTCCGAGGGAATTGAAAAAAAAAAGCAACTGTGGAACATGAAAAAGTGACGATAATACCAATTGTAATTGGTGATATTGGTACAGTCACCAAAGAATTAGTAAAAAGGCTGAAGAACTTTGAAATAAGAGGATGAGGGGAGACCATCCAAACTACAGCATTAATGAGATCGGCCAGAATACTAAGAAGACTCCTGGAGACTTGAGGGGACTAGCTGTCACTCAGACTACAATGAGAAACCACCGGCGAACGCTGGTGTGAAAAACTCGAAAAAGAATAATAATAATAATGATAATAATAACTGAATCTCTCCTACTAGCAGTACAAAACAACGCCATGAGGACCAATCATATCAAAGCAAGAATAGATAAGACCTAACAAAACAGCAGATGAAGGTTATGTGGTGATAGAGACGAAACGATCAGTCATATATCAAGCGAATGTAGCAAACTAACACAGAAAGAGTATAAAACTAGACACGACAGGGCGGGAAAGCTGATACACAGGGAACTATGCAAAGAATTAAAATTTGACCGGACGAACAAATGGTATATGCACAACTCAGCATCTGTCTTAGAAAATGAGGCGCTCAAACATCTCTGGCATTTTGATATACAAACAGATCACCTAATCTCGGCCAGACGAAAAAAAAAAAAAAAAAAAAAGAAAAAAAAAAAGAAAAAGAAAAATAGAACTTGCCGAATTGTGGACTTTGCTATACCGTTTGACCATAAAGTAAAACTGAAAGAAAGCAAAAAGAAAGATAAGTATCTGGACCTTGCTAGGGAATTAAAAAACTGTGAAAAATAAAAGTGACGTTTATACCAATTGTCGTTGGTGCTCTTGGTACAGTCAGCAAAGTTTTGGTAAAAGGACTAGAGGACTTAGAAATAAGAAGACGAGTGGAGACCATCCAAACTACAGCATTGTTGAGATCGGCCTGAATACTGAGAAGAGTCCTGGAGACTTGAGGAGACTAGCTGTCACCCAAACTCCAGTGAGAAACTATCAGCAAACGCTGGTGTGAAAAACTCGAAAAGGAGTAATAATAATGATAATCATAAAAAAATAATTATGATAGAAATAATATATATATATATATATATATATATATCAATTAAAAATGAACAAGAAAAATATTCTTACATGTCTTACTACTTTTTGTTAATCTTTTTAGTTATGGAAACAAGACAAGTAAGAACACTGTTTCATGGAAACAACACTGAAGACTGCTATTTCAAACAGTCAAAACCCAACACATCCAACGAAGTTTCCAGCAGTGAAACTCCATAGAAAAACTGACAAAATCACCAGATATAAGTCACACCTACAGAACTTCAAGAAATAACAATACCCTTTAATCAGCAACCACGATGAAGATATTTTTCTATCAATCTGAAACAAAAAAAATGAAGTATTTCCCCCTGGACTTCATGAAGAACACTGCAAAATTCTGCGAAAAATCATCTTTGAAACAAAATTGGAAGCCAGGTTCTGGAACACACAATAAAAAAACGAACGCAGATGTATACAATAACATTACGATAGCAATAACCACACACACACACACACACACACATACACACACACACACACACACACACACACACACACAAAGAAAAATAAAAAAGAACTACACTGTATAAAACAAAATAAATGAAAAAAGAAAAAAACAATGAGATCTTGTATTTAGTGTAGTGTATTTAGTGAATTTTTCCGTTTCTGCCGATCACAAAGTGAAAATAAAAGGTTTCACCTTGAACACCACGGTGAAACCCTCCCACAAAACAAAATCCAAAATAATGCGAAAGAAAAACTCCTCCATGCGAACATAAACAACCTTATCTAACAAGTCTGGTAAAAGAAGCAAAGATATAAAGAGAGAAACTTGCTCTAACAATGTCACACACTTATTTAGACATTCTCAAATTTACAAATTATAAAAGAGCTTGACCCAAATTATACATCAATCCGAATAGTAACACCAACACTGAACTTGTTCAAAAAAGAAAGATGTTACTTAATCAATGAAACCTAGGTAAGAAAACTCCGGTAATAAATACATACAGCCACTCAAAAAACAAAGAGCCGCCCAGCCAAAATACTTGGAAAGGTGGATATAAAACATTTTAACTACAAGAAATGAAGCTTACGAAATTTTACAAAGAAACTTCGAAAGACTTGTAGATTCAAAAATGACCTACATGGATGAGTTGTGAAACTAATTCAATATAAATATATTTGAACTACAAAACAAAAGCCCCAATTTTTACCCTCGTTCACTATACTTGAACAACCACACACTGAATAACAATGGGAAATTATTTTTTAGAAGATTTCGACTTAGAGCCCATTTTGGACCACCCGATCACAAACCAACCATTTTGGAGTCACTGAAAGCAAACAACAGCAGATTCAACTCTAACAATACAGACACAACCATTCAAACATTTGAAATGGTTGAGAGAAAAGACATCAAAAACAAAACAAAAAACAAACAAACTCAACACTTAACACATAATAACCATGCAAAAAAACAAAAACAACGTGAAACTCAAATGGAACTCTCAACTAGAGGAGACCATAGCATAACACGAGCAGATAAAGGCGTGGCATAGTGACTAAAATGCTGGACTGTGACATCGTAGTAAGCGAGTTTGAGCTCCTTTCGTGCTCTTATGTTCTCTTTTGAACTAATACCTTGGTAAAGGCATGAACCCCTAGATTACCCCAGCAATTGTTTAATTAATACCACTGCTGTTCTAAAAGGATTGATTTGGTATTAATCAACCACCGAAACTTTATATACCAATAAAACAAAGGAACTAAATCAAGATAAAGGCGAAACATCAGTCATCTGAGATGTTGGAATTTACGGCAAATCAACACTTGGGTTATTTTATACCGAAGACGTTTTTTGTTTTATTCTTTCTTTATGGTGTATGGTTGTTATTTGTGTAGGTATAATTTTAGGTTTTGATTCTGTTGGCAATTTGGTATAGTTGGAAGGTATTAGAGGTAACGAAAAAGGAGATAACTTCAAAAGTCAATTCAGAGTTATCCCACCTTAGACATATTCGTTTGGACCGCTAGAGGGCGTGACAAAGGAGAAGATCCAAGGTAGCGGACCAACACACATCGGACGTTGCATCGCTCCACAAATTCTTTTGGTAGACTAGTTTTACAATGTTTCTTTGTTAGAACAAATATTGTTATCTTACAAATGTTTCTTGGTGATTCTTTTGATATCACCAAAATGTACCACTCGACATTTGAACTCATGCAACTATAATGGGTTCGATAGTTATCCGCTGAAGGTTTAGATATACAAGTGTGTATGTGGGTATCTTTTTGCCGATAAGATTTCTGGACTTATATCCTTGAGGCATTGATGAATATCCCAGAGAAGCCCACAACTAACAGAATAAAGAGGAATTCTACCATGAACTTCCAACGTTTGAAGATTATCAAAATATTATAAATTCATTAAATGATATGGTCAGAAACAATCTAATCGACAAGCAAACATCAAATATATTAAAATCCATCAATGTAAAACTTGCCCGTTTCTCTCAGCTTTATAGAATATATAAAATGAACATCCCTTAAACATCAGTAATTTCCTCAATTAACTTTCACACAACCAAACTATCCATATTTATCAACCCCTCCACTTGGACAGAATATAGCCCAAGGTTAATTTTTAAGCGGAGTTTGGCAGGTTTGAATTCACAGTTTTCCTTCTCCTAGACTAGTTGCCTAACCAAGGCTGAAGAACCTAGTTTTTCCTACTATTCATCCATAGCTGGAGGGAGAATAATTGGATTCATACCTTTCCCAAGGGTACTAGTGCTATGTGAAATGTAATCAGCCTCGTCCAGGATTTAAACTCGTGTCGTCGTGTCCATTTCCTACGACGATAACCAGTACACCACGGGCACCTCCACACAACCAAACTATCAAAATACGTAGATCACTGCATACAACCACTTGTTACGGAAATAAAGTCCTACATACATGATATAACGGATTCAACAAGAGAATTAATGACATTAAAACAATGCCACAAGATGTTATTCTGGTCAACTTAAATGTCAGATCCCTATACTCGAATATCAAATACAATGAGGGACTGCTAGCTTTGTGGAAATACGTCAATAAGAAAATACCGATACACCCTCCCAGAGACATAATAATAACACCAATGTAACACATTAATATCTAACAAAAATTAAATTTTAACAGTCGACACTTTACACTTATAAAAAGCTGCGCCATAGGCTCGACTGCAGTCTATTCATATACGATTATTTACATGGAGAAGTCTGAAAATATGTACATCCTACCTGAAATTAAGAATGAGTACCTCTTTTACGCAAGATACATTGATGATAGATTCATCATATACACTGGTAGAGTAGCAAAATTAAACAATTTCCCAGCAAATATGATGCACGTCTCTATCAAATTTGACCACGAAAAGTCAACTCAGTCAATCGCTTTTTAGATTCTCTAATTTCTATTGACAAAAACGGGCAACTACGAACAACACTTCACACAATGCCCTCCAACACACGTAATTATATCAATTACAGGTCTTCTCACCCCAGACATCTCAAAGATAGTCTTCTCTATGTACTATCAACTAGGCTAAGAATAATCTTCCGAAGACAGAACCAAACTAAAAAGACAAAGCGATTAACTAAAACAACAGATTTCAGTATGAGGACATCCTCATAAGTTAATCGAAAACCAGATAACCTAAGTCATTTCCATTTCTAGGTAGGGTATGCTAAAACTAAAACCAAAAGTGAAGTTGAATCGCATCTCTTGCGTAACAGCCTTTTCCATCAATTTTACAAATGATCAAGAGCCGTGGGACATTTCAAAAGTGAACCTCAACTTCAAAGATGTTTTTCAAGAACCAAGCATACCGACCAACTGTCGACCAAATAACCATAGAAAAATGATTGGAAGTAACAAAATATTAAATAATAAAATAATCCAAAATAAAATTCCCCAAATTTTGCCAACCATATAATATTAAGAACAATCTATTCTGCAAACACCTCAAATCAACCAACTCATTCACTAACTTCACAACTAAAAAGACTTAAAAAAAATTACCACAAATCAAATCGCTGAAGCAAAAATATAATTTATTTATTGGACTTCACAAGATGCTAAAAGCAATATGTCGGAAAGTCAAAATGACTATTTTGATTTAGACTAAATAACTACAGACACATAATCAAATGTATGTAAATTAATTCCTGTAAAACAACACTTCTACTCAAACGGTCAAGACTTTAACAGAGATGCAAAATTCACCATCATAGAAGGAATTGAAAAAGATATAGACGAAAGCCATAACCTGAAAACGAGAAGACTAACGGATTAAATCTCTCTAAACATATATGCCATTTGGATTCAATATGAAACTGAAGTACTCTGCATTTAAATAAATTTGGCTGTAACAAACATCTACATAAAGAATAAACGAAACGGTCAGCCACTGATCATTTGAAAGGTGCTCCTTCCGAACCAAAAACTCATTAGGTGCCCGTGGTGTAATGGTTATCGTCGCAGGAATTGGACACGGCGACACGAGTTCAAATCCTGGACTGATTGCATTTCACATAGCACTAACTAGTATGAATCCAATTATTCCCCCTCCAGCTAAGGGTAAATAGTAGGGCAGACTAGGTTCTTCAGCCTTGGTGAAGGAAAACTCTGAATTCATACCTGTTAAACTCCGCTTAAAAAAATTGACCTTGTGTCATATCCTGCCTGAGCGGAGGGGTTGGGTAAATATGATTAGCCAAGTGCCTACACCACACATTTACACACATATATAAAATCAATTGAAGACAATTTCAACACGTGTAACACTGAGGTACCAAGTACAAATAAAGGCGTAACATTACGCAAATACAAGACAGAGCTGTTTCCCTATAAGACAATTTATATGCCGTCTGCAACATTATACAACAGTCGTCAACGAAGGAGAGGGTATGAAAGAATTACTGTTGTTCCTTAGAAACGCATAGAGTTTCTTTCGTGATTGACGTGACGAAACAGATGCAGACTTCATCTCTTCTTCACCGACCAAACCCTCACACCTTACGTGCATGTTAGTCTCAAGTCCCGATTTACACTCGAACTCGAAACCAGCCTACTAACTCATCGTCTGCCAACTACCTGACCCCGACTCACTGGCTCTGACTTTGACTGAACGCAAAATAACTCTGCTTATATATATTCTGCTAATCATCCTGTTAACTAATCTGATAATGACACGTATCACTTGAACTTTCCAGTGTTACGTCATCCCAATCTCAACTGACATCGCATTCAAATGCTCATCTTTAACATCCTGCTCACAACTGATTAAAAAATCTGTCAAAAAATCTGTGCACACTTTTAACTTTCGAATGGGACTTACATTTCAACTGGAAGTTTTTAACAAACTCACAATTTATCACTAAAATAAAAGATTAACTAATATAATTAATCACAATCCTTAATTATATTTCACAAGAAGATGGTTTTCACTCAACAAATGAATATACTACGTCATTACACATTATCATTAGGTAATAAATTACATATCATTATTAATTATATTATTAATTAATTCCGAATTGATTAACTAATTGAAAACATCCTAGGTCGTGTCATACCAAAGACTCAAAAAGTGGTACTTGATGCCTCCTTGCTTAATACTCAGCAATATAAGGTAGGGATCAAGGTAAAGTGGAGCAATCCAGAGAAAAGGGAAGCGCCCTTCCCTACACCTTGGTGTAGTAGCTATCGAAAAGGGAGCCTTTGAGTCACCCTCGACTAAAGGGAGACAACTTTACTTACTTACACATTATTATAATACAACGTAATCACACATTGTCATTATACACAAATGAATGTACTACGTCACCTGCACATTTTTCGTCTCTTTTTTTGTGGAACATGAACTCGTTTAAAAACTTTAAAAAACTTCTAAAATATTTTTATGGCAAAAACTTCTGACAATGGCCTAAGGTTAAAACTAGATGAGAACAATAACAAATAAACGACATAGAAGATATATTCATATCATTCGATACTTTTCACTGCCTCCCACCAGAAAGTACTTGACACAAGGTTATATATATATATCCTCATCACCATCATGTCGTGCTGCTTGCACGGATATCCCTGACCCTCTCTTGCCACTTCTCCCTATCGTTCATCACCTCCGGCAGGTCTTCAGGGCTACATCCCGTATCTTCACATAGCTGCTGTATGTATGTTCGAGCTGGTCGTCCTGCTTTTGCTCGGCCATATGTGGGGGTCCATAGGAGTATATCACTTATGAGCTCGTCCCTGCTTCTCCAGCAGTGTCCTGCATGTCTGGTTCATCTAACTTGGATAGTTCTCGTGATGGGAGGCAGGTGGCCGTATAGTTGGTGCCTTGTGGGGTGTTGCCGCCAAGACTTGTTCAATATTGCTCGCAACATTCTTGTGTAATTGCCGTCTAGCTTCTTCTCCAGCCGTTTAGTTAGCGTCCAACGATATTTCTGTATATATATATATATATAGGTTAAATGAAATTAAACTGCATACTTATGCTGAAATGAATTGTTTGAAATGGAACTGCTTTCGATATTGAAACTGTACTCATATAAAACTGAATTGTTTAATATAGAACTGTTTTGACATTTAACTGAGTGTAAACAAAATCTATACTTATACTAAACTGAATTGTTTGAATTAGTACTGTTTGACAAAACTAAAAAGCTTGAAATAGAAATAGTTTAAATAATCAAACTGTGTACTTATGCTAAACTGAACTGCTTGAAATAAAACTGTTTTTAACATTGAAGCTGAACGTATGCTAAACTGAATTGTTTGAAATAGAACTGTTTTGACATTTAACAGTGTATAGAGAAAATCTATACTTATACTAAACTGAATTGTTTGAATTCGAATTGTTTGACTAAACTGAATACCTTGAAATAGAAATGTTCTTGACAATTAAACTGTGTACTTATGCTAAACGGAATTGTTTGCAATAGAACTGATTATTTATATAAAAATGGATTTGGCGTTAAATAACCAACGAAGTTTGATATGCCATAAAACCCAACCAACCAATTAACTTGAATGAGTTCTGGCTGTTTTTTTCATGTAAAGAAATATTTTATTTTAAAAAATTAATAAGAAACATGTCACTGAAAGTATTGTCCATCACTAGCCACTAGTTTTGACCATCTTTTTTGCAGCATTTGATTTCCACGTTTGAAAAACGACACATCTTTTGAGGCTAAACTTGAATCGACCTTTTTTTTTTTTGCATCTTCATAAGAATGAAAGTACTGCTCAGCAAGGCCATGTGGCATGATCGGAACAAGTGATAATCGGGGCAATTTCTGGTGAATACGGCGCTTCTGGGTAGGAGTTCCCATTTAAGCGTTTCCAAGTAGGTTTTCACTCGTTTTGCAGCATGTAGCCTAACGTTATCATGCTGCAAAATCACTTTGTCATGTCTCTACTCATATAGCAGCCGTTTTTCTTCAATGCCCCGCTCAAACGCATCAATTGTAGTCGATAGAGATTTCCCATGATGGTTTCTGTTGGTTTGAGCAGCTCATAATAAACTACATCTCACAGATCCCACCAAATGCAGAGCAGAATATTCGAATCATGGATATTCCGCATTGCCGCTGACGTTGATGCGTGGCCAGGCTTACCCTACTATCTTTTACGCTTAGGGGTATCTTCGTGTATCCACTTTTCATCAACGGTCACGATACGATGCAAAAAATCTTTCCTTATCTGCCGTTGAAGCAGATGTTCACACGTGACAAGACGCCGCCGACGTCTCACGGCTTCAACTCGTGCGGCACCCAATGTCATTGCTTTTGAATTATTTCTAATGCATTCAAAGATTTTAAAACTGTTGTGGGATCAGGTCCAAATGATTTTGCCAGTTCAGCTTGTGCCTGCCATTCGTCTTGAAGTAATGCCTCCATTTCTTCATCTTCAAACTTTTTCGGCGTGCTTGAGCGTTCTTTATCTTCAAAAAGAAAATCATTATTTTTGAAGCGTCTAAACCAATCTCTTAATTTCGTTTCCGGCAAAGCATGGTCACCGTAAGTCTCAACAAGATTTCTGTGTGCTTCAGCTGCAGATTTCTTTTGAATAAAGTAGTGAAGTAAAATTCTCGGCAAACACACGTTCTTTTAAACGAAATCCGACATTTTAAAGTTATGAAAAACAAAGTTGTTTACTCTTCGGCAAAATGACATTCCCTGAGATTCAAAGTATTGGCTCATAGATGCGTTACCATCTGAAACTACACACGCGCAGTTCTAGGAAAGCCATATACTGAAAAAACATTGAGAACTTATTCGAGGTCCTAATATAAACAGGATTGTGCTGGTGGGGAGATCAAATTGTAGTCTAAGCTATTTGCGTTCATATCGTATTCATGTCATTGGGTATGGTATTAATATACATCTCCACTCTCTATCAGCCATGGTAAATACAAGGGAATTCTGGGTTCTCTAGTCTTGGTACCCAATCGTTTTAGGAAAAGGAAAACACTCTACCGACTCGTTTTGCTTCAGCAGTACCAGGTAAGACCCTTTCTTCCACAACAATTTCTTATGATTCACACACTCTCTCTCCCTTTTGTCAACCGTCCCTATTAACCATTGCTCCTGTTAGGTCCTCTAGAAGGCATCCATTGTTTGTTCAAAGTTGAAGAATGTAAATTTGGCTGGTCAGCCAAAATTGGTGTCCATAAGATAACATTCCTTACTTCACCCGCATTACCCTTATTCGTTTTAATTGGATAGTTTGTGAGATGGGAAGTAAGTGGTCGTACAGTGGTTTTTATATAGAACGATACTTCCAGGATTTATTGAAAAAAACATGCAGCTCCTTGTATTGTTTCTATCTAGGTGTTTATTCTAGCGTTTTGTTAAAATCCAAGTCTGTTGTACAGGCACAGCTAGGAAGAATCCTCGTTTATTTTATCAGAGAAATCAGCTTTCCACAGAGTCGTTAACCTGTCAATTGCAAATGAACACGGTGACACGAGTTCAAATCCTGGACGAGGCTGATTGCATTTCACATAGCACTAATAACCTTGGGAAAGGTATGAATCCAATTATTCTCCCTCCAGCTATTGGTAAATAGTAGGAAAGACTAGGTTCTTCAGCCTTGGTAAGGGCAACTAGTCTAGGAGAAGGAAAACTCTGAATTCAAACCTGTTAAACTCCGCTTAAAAACTTACCTTGTGTCATATCCTGCCCGAGCGGAGGGGTTGGTAAATATGGTTAACCTGTCAATTGCAGTCTATGCTTTTCCATGTGTGCATGTTGATATCACTTTCAGTAGATGAGATATTGCTACCGATATATATGAATTTGTCAACTAATTTCAGGGGCTTGCCATTTAATGAGATGGAACCATCTTAATTAAAATATATGAACTCACGTAGAGACCAATGCCTCTTGCTGCATGCTCCGGGCTATACATGAGAAATTCCCCTTGAGCTGGTACATTTGCAAGAAGCGCAGTATCATCTGCGTAGTCTGCATCGATAATAGTTTCTACGGGATATCGTTAGAGGGAGAAGAGAAATAGAGAGGTTGAATTATTCGTTTGCGAAACTAAAACATTATCATGATATGTATGAATAGAAATCATTGAATGACCTATCGATTGAATGTGTTGAAAGGCAAGCTGTTTGCTGTAAAATAAATATTGAGATAACAGTGCAATTTTTGAGTAAGTAAAACAGGTTCAGGACTTGATTGATGGTCTTAAAAGGATGACTAGGCATAAACGAAAAATCACGTTTCATTTTCAGTTTTAAAAGCAAAATAAACTCATAGCACTTTATTTATAGTGGCAAATTTATAACGCTTTTCGTTGATTTCTAATAAAATGAAACCGTTTAATATCGTCGTTAAACTCAGTCAACTTGTTGATACATATTCACTGCTTTATGTATCTAGTTCTCAATTGATTAATCCTAGAGACATCTATCTATCTAAGACTGAACATCTAACTCTGTGTACATCTATCTATCTATCTCCTTCTGCTATCTATCTATCTATCTATCTATCTATGTCTTTGCACATTTATTCATCTATTTATCTTGGTCTGTGCACATCTTCGTCTTTGCACATCTATCTATCTATCTATCTATCTATCTATCTATCTATCTATTTCCTTCTGCTAATTATCTATCTATCTATCTATCTATCTATCAGAGACTGAACATCTAACTCTGTGTACATCTATCTATCTATCTATCTATCTATCTCCTTCTGTTCATTATCTATCTATCTATCTATCTCCTTCTGTTCATTATCTATCTATCTATCTATCTATCTATCTATCTATCAGAGACTGAACATCTAACTCTGTTTATATCTATCTATCTATCTATCTATCTATCTATCTATCTATCTATCTATCTATCTATCTCCTTCTGTTCATTATCTATCTATCTATCTATCGTGGCGTCAAGTCAGTTATTTTTCAGTCAGTGACACTTTCCGATACCTCAACCTCAGGTGGACGATTTCATGGACCATCAACTTCAGAAGATGTAGATCCATTGCCATATCAGATAGTTTGCGTCTTCTGTCATCTTGAATCAAAAGTTCAGTTTGCACAGCATTTTTTCATTCAGTTTTCAACCATAATCGATACACTTTTGAACAAAAACTTACGTACTTTCTTCTGAGTGTCTGTCAAAACATGCTGCATACCCAATTCCTTGCTCACTGCCTCTATTCTCGAATATCATATGTAATTCAATTAAACATGACGCTTTCATAGTTCAATGATGGACTCAGCGCATATTTTTGGAAAATATGGAGGCCGTTGTCAACTGCTTGGATTTCATAATTCTCATATTCCCTGAAACTCCTCTAGGCAATAAACGAACTCTTACTCGATATCAAATTTTCAATACTTTATTTCGGCAATTACGATATTTGATCTGTCACCTGTAAATCATGTCTCAACAAATATTTAATATATACACTATCCAGAAGGTTGTGAGCGTGGAATTTATTACGTTACACTGGACTAAGCTTAGAAAATGTTTTAATTGGTCTTTATCTCGTATGGCTTATTATTTACGTTGGAAGCCTTTGCTAGTAAGTTTTGTTCTCCCTCTCTGTTCTTAATATAAAGCTGTGAGGCAAAATTGAAAATATGTCTATCCTGTCACATACGACGGACGACTTCAATTTAAGATTTAAACCACTACACTACATACACGTGGTCTTCTATTTACAGTGATGAAAACTTAGGTAGAACTAGCCTTTTGGATGAACTGACGATAGCAGAATAGAGCACCGGTGGGCAAAAAATTCTTTTGAATGAAGACTTTCATTCTCCCAGACCGGTTGCTTTATCAAAGTTATAGAACCCATACTACCCTAATAATTAACCATAATTGAAGATATTTGTTTAGTGGAGTTTTATGGCATATCAACTATTGATGGTTATTTAATGTTAAATCCCCTTTATACATATATATAAGATATATCGGATTTGGTTGAGTTGGATTTTATGACATATCAACCCTTGTATGTTATTCAATGCCAAATCCTCTTTATATAGGATTTCGTTTGGTTGGGTTTTATGGCATATCAAACACGGTAGGTTATTTAATGCCAAACCCTCTTTACACATTTATATTTAATATATATATATATATATGATTTGTAAACACATTTTGTTGATAACATTTTAAACGAGCCGGAACTTTTTTTTGCACACAGTTAAATGGTTTCAAGTATTGTTATATAACAGTCACTATTTAACTTCTGTTATTTGTTTGTTGTTGCTTGGTTGGTTGAGATTTATGATATATCAACCTTTGTAGGTTATTTAAAGTCAAATCCACTCCTATGCAAATAATCAATTCTATTTCAAATAATTCAGTTTAGCATAAGTACACAGTTTAATTGTCAAAACATTTCTATTTCAAATTATTCAGTTTATTCAAACAGTTCTAATTCAGCTAATTCAGTTTAGTATTAGCACATATTTTGTTTACTCACGGTTAAATGTCAAAACAGTTCTATATATAACAATTCACTTTAGCGTAAGTACAGTTTCAATGTCAAAAACAGTTTCATTTCAAACAATTCGGTTTAGCATACGCACGAAGTTTAAATGTAAGTACAGTTTAATTGTCAAAAATATTTCTATTTCAAGCTATTCAGTTTAGTCGAACAGTTTTAATTCAAACAATTCAGTTTAACATAAGTATGCAGTTTTGATCTATTTAACCCATAGATAGGGGCCTATCAGGTGCTACCACCCTGGGCCAGAGTGAACCTAGGAGGGATGGCAATGAAGGGGTACTGTGCATGCCCCAAAGTTCCAGCATCACTAAAACCTCACCATCAGATTGTTTTGTGTCATATGCTGGACACTCGTTGGCGGTGGGGGAGTCTTACCCTTCTGCAGAAATATAGTTGGTGTATTCTACAGCCCCAGCCGACTGGACAACATTTGTTTGTACACATAGTTTGTTCTATTTGACCCATAGATAGGACCTTATCAGGTGCTACCACTCCGGGTATGAGTGGACCTAGGAGCAGTGGTAATGAAGGGGTACTCTAAGTGCCTGTGGTGTAATGGTTATCGTCGTAGGAAATGGACACGGCGACACGAGTTCAAATCCTGGACGAGACCGATTGCATTTCACATAGCACTAATACCCTTGGGAAAGGTATGAATCCAATAATTCACCCTCCAGCTATGGGTAAATAGTAGGGCAGACTAGTTTCTTCAGCCTTAGTGAGGCAACTAGTCCAGGAGAAGGAAAACTGTGAATTCAAACCTGCTAAACTCTGCTTAAAAACTAACCTTGTGTCATATCCTGCCCGAGCGGAGGGGTTGGTAAATATGATGAAGGGGTATTCTATATTACCTAAATTTCCAAGGCTGGAATCTCGCCATCTGATTGTTTAGTGTCATATCAGGACACAAATTGGGGTGGGGTTTTAACTCTCGGGGAGATGCATTCGGTCTATTCTACCGCCCCAGCCGACCGGACTGTAACTGAGAAGAGAAGGGAAAAATTCAGGAAGAGCATTCGCAAAACGTTAAAAGCAAACAGGGTCGCTCTGGATTTTAACTCAGCACATTGAATCCACTTTCTATTTGAGAATATGCCTGCACTATCCCCCACAAATGGGTTTAACCCCACCCTCATAAAATGAGTGTCTTGTGTATGACACTGAACTATATCCGGTTGAAAGGCTCCAATTTTGGAGCTGGGGAAAGTTGAGTCACAACCTCATTGCCATAACTCACAAGTCCACTCTGACCAGGAGTGGTAGTGCCAGTTAGGGTATCATCATCATCATCATGTCGCACCACCAGCACGGATTTCCCTGACCCTCTCCCGCCATCCATCTCTGTCGTCCATCGCTCCCGGTAGGTTTTCAAGGCTACATCCTGTATCGCCACAGAGTTGTTGTATATAGGTTCTAGCTGGTCGTCCTACCTTTGCTCGTCTATGTGGAGGGGTCCACAGGAGTATGTCGCTTATGAGTTCGTTCATACTTCTCCAGCAGTGTCCTGCATGTCTGGTTCGTACAGCTGCTGATTTGAGGGGTGTTGCCTCCAGGACTAGTTCAATATTGCTCGCAGCATTCTTGTGTAATTGCCGTCAAGCTTTTTCTCCATACGTTTAGTTATCGTCCATGTAGTGCATCCATTTTACAACCGCTGCTTGGAAAAAACTGCGTTTTATTTTATCAGTCAGGACTGATTTCCACATGACCGATAACCTATCCCTAGCTGTCCATGCCTTTGCTAGTCGCGTGTTGATGTCCTTCTCGGTTAATGAGACACTGCTTCCAAGGTAGGTGAACTTGTCCACTAGTTTCAGAGAACTACCATTTAATGTGGAGACTTCGCCTCTTTGATTAAAGCATGTATTCCGTATTCTGCGTTGATATGGAGGCCTATGCCATTAGCTGTTAGTTCCAGATTATGTAGCAGGGTTTCAGCTTGGGCGGGTGTATTTACCAGAAGCGCTATGTCATCGGCGTCGTCTGCGTCCGTAATCATTTATGCCGGCTATCTTCTGCTTCTTTCCTTGTCAGCTTGAAACCGTTGTCTTTTATTTATCAATAGACGTTTTAAGCATGTAGTTTAGACAGATGATAAAGACATGTAGAGTCTCTGTGTCAGGTTGAATGGTTTCAAAATAACTTACATTAGATAGAAATACTTGGAACCATAAAACTGCAAATTATTTGTATTAAGGATAGTTACTTTAAGGTATAATAATTTACCAAGAATTATATAATTAGTTATTTGAAATCCAATAATTACTTGAAATACAATTGGGTAAGGATTATATTATTAGTTACTTGAAATCCGATATTTGAGGGAGAGTCCCTGTGACATTGTAAGCGATATTGTTCGACAGAGTCGACAGAAACAGTAAAATATGCGAATAACATCTCTGCAGAGGCTAAGACCCCCACAACGAAAGTTCTGGATATGACACTATGTTATATAATTGCGGAAGGATTTCTTTTTACATTATCATTTCTCGTTGGTTATATCTTATCATTCGGTTTGGTTAGGCTTAGAACTATTCGGCTCAGTGCACGTGCAGGTGCTTACATTGAGTGCGCGCGGAGGATGTGACAATCCCAAATGTCATAATAAACCCAAGATAGGAAATGACACAGGGATGTGAATGACGTCATCCCCGAAAGCGAGGGCCTGGGAATTTTGGTGATTTTTGAAAAAGCAGTTAGTTGAGATTTGTCTCTGGACGGGTCGAGTTGAAATTCGGACCTGGGCGAGGCCAGCCCAGTTGTGGTCTACGGGATGCGCCACGCGTTTGTTGGGTCAGTGAGTTGAGATTTGTCTCTGGGCGAGGCTAGTTGATTTTTGAGCCTGGGCGAGGCCAGTCCAATTGGGGCTACGGGATGCGCTGTGCGTTTTTTTGGGTCAGATGGAACAGTCAGCTTAGTAAAAATTGTGTCTCTCTCTCCTCGTGTCGAAAACTTAAACTCAAAAAAATTTAATAAATGTTTCGTACCTGAACTAAAGAAAGTCGTCAGTGTTTCGGGATTTCCCTGCATCCGTATATTTGTATAGTTATCATCATCATCATCATGTCGTTCCGCTAGCACGGATATCCCTGACCCTCTCTCGCCACTTCTCCCTATCGTTCATCGCCTCCGGCAGGTCTTCAGGGCTACATCCCGTATCATCACATAGCTGCTGTATGTATGTTCGAGCTGGTCGTCCTGCTTTTGCCCGGCCATATGTGGGGGTCCATAGGAATACATCACTTATGAGCTCGTCCCTGCTCCTCCAGCAGTGATCTGCATTTCTGGTTCGTCTAACTTGAATAGTTTTCGTGATAGGAGGCAGGTAGCCGTATAGTTGGTGCCTTGTGGGGTGTTGCCGCCAGGACTTGTTCAATATTGCTCGCAACATTCTTGTGTAATTGCCGTCTAGCTTCTTCTCCAGCCGTTTAGTTAGCGTCCAAGTAGTGCATCCATACAGCAGTATCAATACGACTGCTGCTTGGAGGAAACTGCGTTTCATGTTATCGGTCAGGTTTGATTCCCATATGATCGATAGCCTATCGATAGCTGTCCATGCCTTCGGTAGCCGCGAGTTGATGTCCTTTTCTGTTGATGATACGCTGCTTCCTAGGTAAGTGAATTTGTCTACTAGTTTAAGAGGGGTTCCGTCTAGTGTGGTGATATCGCCTGTTTGATTATAGCACATATATTCCGTTTTGTGTGCATTGACATGGAGGCCAATGCCTGCGGCAGCTCGTTCCAAACTATGCAGTAGTGTTTCGGCTTGGTCGGGTGTATTTGCCAGTATCGCTATGTCATCGGCGTAGTCGGCGTCGGTAATTGTTTTTGTGGGGTGCCTTCTGCTTCTTTTCTTTGTCAGCTTGAAGCCGTTTTCTCTGATTTTATCAATCGATGTTCTTAGCACGTAATCTAGACAAGAGGTATGGGGATAGCGTATCTCCTTGTAGTACTCCTGCTACAATGTCGAAGTATTCTGTGTCTCCATCCGGTGAACGTACTTTCACTTTAGTTTTTCTATAGAGAATCGTTATTGCTGCCACAGTTTCTTTAGGTAGGCCGTATACAAATATTAACCATCCGTAGAATCCGAGAAGAGCGTACGGGCAAAAAACCTACAAGCGACATTACTATTTGTCGACTTTACCAAGGCCTTCGATTCCATTCAAAGAAGAAAGATGGAACAAATCCTACTGTATAGTTATACTACAAAGAATATTTTGAATATGTTACAACTATCCCGCATCTGACAGCGAGGCTCTGTGTGCAAACAAATGACTGATGTTAAATTGAGTTGTTGGTGCTACATCGAAATACTTGAAACCATTTAACTGTGTGCAAACAAATGACTGATGTTAAATTGAGTTGTTGGTGCTACATCGCAATACTTGAAATCATCTAACTGTGTGCAAACAAATGACTGATGTTAAATTGAGTTGTTGGTCCTACATCGCAATACTTGAAATCATTTAACTGTGTGCAAACAAATGACTGATGCTAAATTAAGTTGCTGGTGCTACATCGAAATACTTGAAACCATCTAACTGTGTGCAAACAAATGACTGATGCTAAATTGAGTTGCTGGTGCTACATAGCAATACTTGAAACCATCTAACTGTGTGCAAACAAATGACTGATGCTAAATTGAGTTGCTGGTGCTACATCGAAATACTTGAAACCATCTAACTGTGTGCAAACAAATGACTGATGTTAAATTGAGTTGTTGGTGCTACATCGAAATACTTGAAACCATCTAACTGTGTGCAAACAAATGACTGATGTTAAATTGAGTTGCTGGTGCTACATCGCAATACTTGAAACCATTTAACTGTGTGCAAAAAAATAACTGATGCTAAATTGAGTTGTTGGTGCTACATCGCAATACTTGAAACCATCTAACTGTGTGCAAACAAATGACTGATGCTAAATTAAGTTGCTGGTGCTACATCGCAATACTTGAAACCATCTAACTGTGTGCAAACAAATGACTGATGCTAAATTGAGTTGCTGGTGCTACATCGAAATACTTGAAACCATCTAACTGTGTGCAAACAAATGACTGATGTTAAATTGAGTTGTTGGTGCTACATCGAAATACTTGAAACCATTTAACTGTGTGCAAACAAATGACTGATGTTAAATTGAGTTGCTGGTGCTACATCGCAATACTTGAAACCATTTAACTGTGTGCAAAAAAATAACTGATGCTAAATTGAGTTGTTGGTGCTACATCGCAATATTTGAAACCATTTAACTGTGTGCAAACAAATGACTGATGCTAAATTAAGTTGCTGGTGCTACATCGCAATACTTGAAACCATCTAACTGTGTGCAAACAAATGACTGATGCTAAATTGAGTTGTTGGTGCTACATCGCAATACTTGAAACCATCTAACTGTGTGCAAACAAATGACTGATGTTAAATTGAGTTGTTGGTGCTACATCGCAATACTTGAAACCATCTAACTGTGTGCAAACAAATGACTGATGTTAAATTGAGTTGTTGGTGCTACATCGCAATACTTGAAACCATTTAACTGTGTGCAAACAAATGACTGATGCTAAATTAAGTTGCTGGTGCTACATCGCAATACTTGAAACCATCTAACTGTGTGCAAACAAATGACTGATGCTAAATTGAGTTGTTGGTGCTACATCGCAATACTTGAAACAATCTAACTGTGTGCAAACAAATGACTGATGCTAAATTGAGTTGTTGGTGCTACATTGCAATACTTGAAACCATCTAACTGTGTGCAAACAAATGACTGATGTTAAATTGAGTTGTTGGTGCTACATCGCAATACTTGAAACCATTTAACTGTGTGCAAACAAATGACTGATGCTAAATTAAGTTGCTGGTGCTACATCGCAATACTTGAAAACATCTGTGTGCAAACAAATGACTGATGCTAAATTGAGTTGTTGGTGCTACATCGCAATACTTGAAAACATCTAACTGTGTGCAAACAAATGACTGATGCTAAATTGAGTTGTTGGTGCTACATCGCAATACTTGAAACCATTTAACTGTGTGCAAACAAACGAGTTTTTGATCGTTTCAAAATTTTACCTACAAACTATTCGTTAACAAAAACAGAATTTGACATTAACCAACAAGGGTTTACATACCATAAAACCAAACCAACAATAGTTGTGGTGATGAGAGCGTTCATACTTTTCCCAAGGGTATTAGTCCGATAGTGAACGCAATGGTACGACTAGTGTTCGAACCCCCTTATCTTCGAGACAACAGTTTTATACTTTAGCTATTGATGCCCCAAGGAGTACCACCTGAGTATTGTAAAATTTCAGCAACATTTTGTGGATTCTATATGTTTTAAATCTTGCAATATGACTTGATTCGTTGAAGATGAAAATATTTAATTCTTTAACGATGTTTTCTTTTTGAAGGTGACCAAAGGACAGCAGTGTTCGCTATCAGCGATCAAGAGAGATGATGCATATTGATACTGATCTAATAAATTATATTTATATTCGTGCTCTCGTTCATTACGGGATACGAGGCAACTCACACCTGTTCGCTTACAGGGCCGGCTATTCATTCCACGCATTTCAGATTAATCGAAATGGACTTTGGCAAGAGGCACCTGCAGTCCTCACAGTTGAAACTTTACAACATTGCTTCATAATTAATAGAATCATTACGAATAATAAAATATCAATGGCCGACCGGTGCCGAGCAGTGCAAATCCTTTCCCGCACTTTCCCGAAAGGCTAAGAACTCGTTGCAAATATTAAAACGCGGTCACTTACCAGCCCGGATGTTATTAACACAAGAGGTCATCCGTAAATCAAAGATTCTTTGATTGATAGCTCGAGTTAGAGGGTGTTTAACATCCTTTATGTATGAAGGACCGATACTGAGTAGGTGAAAACCCTTTCTCTTGCCCTCCCAACCATCGTATTGAAGGGACAAATCCTAAGCATATAAAAACAAGCGAAAATTTCTCACTTCCTCAAATAAATCTGTCTTCTTTTGGGGCTCCGTGCAAGTTTAGCAGGCTAGGCTAGCGGACCATTGTTAACGAGTTCGATTCTTACTGAGTGCTCCCCTTAGCTATGCATAGTAAATGATATTTTTTGTTTTTATTCTTTGGATCCATTTTCATATAGTTTCTAATATAGTCGTTATTTTCATTGATTCTTTTTGATATTTTTTTTTTTTTTGCATCTTTCGTTCGTTTCTTCTTCCCACTTATATTTTTCTGGTCTGTTCACCTTCCTCTTTGTATACTACGTATTCATTTTTCTTGAGTGCACTTCTTAAATTTTTTTCGATGTTCGTTCCTTGATTATTTAAAACATTTATTCTTTCTTTCTTTCTTTCTTTCTTTCTTTCTTTCTTTCTTTCTTTTCGATGATCGTTTCCTTGATAATTTAAAACATTTAATCTTTCTTTCTTTCTCTTTTCTTTTTTTCTTTCTTTCTTCTTAAATTTTTTCGATGTTCGTTCCTTGATTATCAACAACATTTATTCTTTCTTTCTTTCTTTCTTTCTTTCTTTCTTTCTTTCTTTCTTTCTTCTTAAATATTTTCGATGAACATTCCTTGATTATTTAAAAAATTTATTCTTTCTTTCTTTCCTTCTTTCTTTCTTTCTAACAAGGTTTTCTTCAATCATCGTTTCTTTTCTCTGTCTTTTTATTCAAGTATTTATACTTTATTTCTTCTTTCTTTCTTTTTTCTTAATAACACCTTTTAATACTTCTTTCTTTCTTTCTTTCTTTCTTTCTTTCTTTCTTTCTTTCTTTCTTACGTACTTTTCTTCAATTCTTTTTCTCCTCATTTCATAATTCTCTTAAACTCCTTCTTTCTCTTTGATTTCCCTTTTCTTCCCATTTTTGTTATCTTTTCTTCACTTCCTCATCCTTCATTCCTCTTACTCATTTCCAGTTTTCTTTTTCGCAATTCTTCCTTTCACTTTCTTCAACTTTTTTTCTTTCTTTTTTTTCTGCTCTTTTTTCCTCATTTCTTTCTTACTTTTTATACAATACTCTTTCCCCATTCATTTTTTTATTCTCTTTCTTGTCTTTTTCTTATTTCTTATTCGTTTTACTTTTCCTTCGACTGATTTTTTTCTTCCTTTGTCAACATTCCTTCTCATTCCCTCTTTCCTTTTCCATTCTTCATTTTCTTTCTTTCTTTCGCAAAATTTTTCATAGCTTTTTGTCATTCTTTTCTTTCTCTCCTTCCTTCCAGTGATCGCTGACATTCTGGGGCCAAGCCCCTAATACTTTCTAAAGGCCACTAGTGTGAACTAGAAAATCGAATATCGATCTTTTCATGGGATAAACCATTCATACATTCGTAAAATCGACCACCCAATTACCCTGAGGGCTTCTTCCAATTCTCTAAGCATCCCCTTCTACGTCTTACTAGAACCATTTGCTTCTGTACGTGCGTTGCAAAAGCCAGTTGCTCTTTTCTGAAATTCAAAGCAATTTCGCCGAAATATGTAGATTACGTAAAAAAAAAAGAAAAAAAGATTAGAATAAAAAAAAAAAAAAGGCAACTCTGTGTTCTCTCTAAGGCAATAATTGGTTCAAAACCCAAAATGTAAATTATTAAAAAGAAAAAAAAAAGCGAAAAATTAAAAAAAAAACTGATAGGGGTTAAGAAAAAGAGAAGAGGTTAAAAAACGTATAAATAAATGAATGATTCGACGACAAAAAAAAAAAAAATTAATGAAATCGAATAAAGTTAGAAAAGGAGAGAATAAAAAACACATGCGAAAAATGTTGAAGAAAAATAAATGAAAGTATTTCAAGAAGAAGAAGAAGAAGAAGAAGAAGAAGAAGAAGAAGAAGAAGAAGAAGAAGATTGTTTGATGTGAGTTATTTTAACAAAGAAAAAGAAGTTTTGGTTTCTTTGTTTAATGGCATGTAAACCTTTGGAGATTATCAAATGCCAAGAAACTATCCTTGTAGAAGAACAACAGTAATACCATTTAACCAATAGCTGGGGGAATAAGGGGATTCATGCCTTTCCAAAGAGTATTAGTCTGAAAGTTAACATAATAGCGTGACTGGATTTCGAAAGAAGAAGAAGAAGAAGAAGAAGAAGAAGAAGAAGAAGAAGAAGAAGAAGAAGAAGATTAAAATAAAAAAAAAATAAAAATGAAGAAGAAGAAGATTAAAACAAAAATGAAATAAAAATAAAAATGAAGAAGAGGAAGAAGAAGAAGAAGAAGAAGAAGAAGAAGAAGATTAAAATAAAAATGAAAATGAAGATAAAGAAGAAGAAGAGAAGAAGATTAAAATAAAAATAAAATAAAAATAAAAATGAAGAAGAGGAAGAAGAAGAAGATTAAAATAAAAATAAAAATAAAAATGAAAAAGAAGAAGAAGAAGAAGAAGATTAAAACAAAAATAAAATAAAAATAAAAATGAAGAAGAGGAAGAAGAAGAAGAAGATTAAAACAAAAATAGAATAAAAATGAAAATGAAGAAGAAGAAGAAGAAGAAGAAGATTAAAATAAAAATAAGAATAAAAATAAAAATGAAGAAGAAGAAGAAGAAGATTAAAATAAAAATAAAAATGAAGAAGAAGAGGAAGAAGATAAAAATGAAAATGAAGAAGAAGAAGAAGAAGAAGATTAAAATAAAAATAAAAATGAAGAAGAAGAAGATAAAAATGAAAATGAAAATGAAGAAAAAGAAGAAGAAGAAGAAGAAGATGTAGAAGAAGAAGATTAAAATAAAGATAAAAATAAAAATGAAAATGAAAATAATAATAATAATAATAATAATAATAATAAGAAGAAGAAGAAGAAGAAGAAGAAGGAAAAATGATATAAGTTATTAAAATAAAAACAAGATGAAAAAAATAAAAAAGTGGGTAGAACAAGAAGAAAAATATTCTGAAATCAGAATTAGGTGAGTTCGAATTGCTAGGGGTGTGCATATCCTGGTGATGCAAGGGTCTGATGGCGAATTGAGAAATCTGCTGGATAATTAAAGGGATTTGTTGTATCCAGTTTTCAGCGATGACAACTTGACATCCGGTGGGAACATGCAGCTAACTGACATAAAAAGAGTACTAGATCATGGAAGTGGTTAACTGAGCAAAAGACTGAAATTTAATCATCCTAATAAACTAGAGTCTATTCTGAAAATGAAACGTACGAAGTTCTCTGGAGCTTTGGGGAATGTTGAGTACTCTCTCATTGCCATTACTTCCAGGTCCACTTTGTTTCGGAGTGGTAGTACTCGTCAGATTCCCATCTACGGGTCAAACATAATTTCAATCAGACGGCTGGAGCTGTAGAATGCTAACGAGTATGCTGGACATGACACTAAACCATCTGATGGTGAGGCTCTAGTCTAGGAGCTGTGGGGATTTTAGAGTACCCCTTTATTGCGATTACACCCAGGTCCACTCCGACCCGGATCGGTAGTACCTCTTAGGGTTGCATCTCTGGGTGAAACAGAATTGTTTAATCATTTACTATACTTGAAACCATTTAACTGTTTGGTAAACATTGACTAATGTTAAATTGAATTATTAGTGTTTGATAAAAATACTTAAAACCATGTAATATCCTAAGAATGACATTAAACTACATCTGATAACGAGGCTCTAGTTTTCATCTCAATTACTTTAAAGTCTACTCTGGCCCGGAGTGGTAGTACCTGTCAGGGTCTCTTCTATGGCTCAGATAGAACTGTTCAATCTTTTGCTAGGGATTATCATTATTAAATACAATATTAGTGTTAAAAAGCAATACTTGAAACCATTAAATGTGTGCTAATAGGAATACTTGATAAATAGAATTGTTTGTGTTAAATAACAATACCTGAAACCATTTTACTGTGTGCAGACCAATGAAGTCTAACAACTCGTTTAAAAAGTTACAAACTATTTGGATATATATATATATAGTCATCCACAGACAGATCTGTTTTGTTCTATCAGAACTCATCAGTGTGGCTTGACATACTAGCTTCCCGTAGCTGGGAGCGAAACCCGGTTGACTGAAACGCCAATCTGAGACTCTACACTTCAGCCACGAGGAAACAGTATTAGCGAAGTAAATTTTAAACGGTTATGAATCACAATTACTATTGTTTACATACATCCGTTTAACAGCTACCGAGACATCAATTCATATATGAAGAGACTTGCAATAAACGCTAATGGCAACACGATTACTTCATTCGCTAGAGAACTCAACCCTACGGGGGTAGGGGAGTATATATATATATAGTCATCCACTGACAGATCTGTTTCGTTTTATATATATATATATATATATAATTATTTCAAGAAAAAAACAATAATCGGTCACATTAGGATAATAAATTTATTTCCATTCAGTTAAGAGCATTGATATGAATCAAAGACTCAAAAATAATTTGATTCATATTAATGCTCTTAACAGGATGTAAATAAATTCATTTTCATAATGTGACCGAATATTGTTTTTTTTCTTGAAAAAATATTTGCACAGGGAATTCATTTTCATTGAGCTCTCTACCAGGAATATTTAAATATTCAAAATTTGAATAATTCATTTTTCCTGACGGAATTGTTCCCTACTCCGGGTTTATTGGATTGAAGAACACACACACACACACACACACACATATATATATATATATATATATATATATATATTATTAACGAAGTGAAAAAGATAGAAAATTTTAAAAATATTCTATTTCTCACGATAGATAATTCTATTTCCATTGATAGCATTTTATTTTAAATTCGTTCGATGTCATTAACATCAGAGTTTAATCCGACTATAAATTTAAGTAATTTTTGCAAAGTTAAAACAACTTAAAAAAAAGAAAAAGAAGAACAATCTTTACACTTGTAAACAACTCCTGATGATGGCCTATGAAAGATCCGAAAGCGCTCGGGACAATTTCGGTAAATTCATCAAATAACTCCAACCTAAAACTAAAATACTTGTCAGGAAACTTGAAAGGATCCTAATAAAATTATATAGACAAAATGTCTTTATTATTTAACAAAACATGCTTAAATGAAGGACTTCTGTCCAACCACACACAAACACACACACACACATATATATATACATAAGGACCTGACTTTATATAACCCATAAAACCAACCAGCCAACTAACAAAGTTTTCTGTGATTTTGAGGTACAAACGGATCACCCAGTCCAAGCCAAGAGATCAAGACCAAGAGGAAAAGCCGTGTCATGTATTGGATTTTATCTTTTTAGTACACCACAAAATAAAAGAAAGTAAAAAGCTAAATAAATATCTGGACCTTTCCCGAGAAGTAGAAATAACGAAACATCAAGATGACAGTGTTGCTGATCATATTTGGATTCCTTGGAATATTAGAAAATAACCCAAAAAAGAGACTCGGGGAACTGGACACCCGAAAAAGGATTAATACCGTCTAGACCACATCACTGTTGTGATCTGCTAGAATACTGAGAAGTGTCCCGGAGAGCTGAAGAGACGTTCTAACACCTAGACTTCACTGAAAACGACTAGTTGCCATTGGTTTGGATTAGTTTTTTTTTGATAGCACATCAGCCTTTGTAGGTTATTTAATGTTAAGGCCATTCTTGTAGAAGAACAGTAGTAGTACTATTTAACCCACAGCTGGGGGGGGATAAGGGGGTTTCATACTTTTCCCAAGGGCATTTGTCAATAAGTGAACGTAATTGTGCAACTAGAGTTTGAAATCACTTGCTACGATGTTGCAGTCTAGCACGCTAGCCACTACGCCACGGGGACTCCCCCAGTCAGTATTAGTATAAAAAGGACTTGCTCCAAGCAAAATACTTGAGACCCCCCTGTCACTCAGACTGGTGAGAAAAACTCACAAGCGGTTAAATAATAATAATAATTAGTAAAGTAAAAAGTAAAGTTGGCAACCGTAGTCGAGGGCGACCAGAAGTCTCCCTTTTCAATAGCTACTACACCGAGGTGTTGGGGAGGGCGCTACTCCTTTCCCTGAATTGCTCCACTTTACCCTTGATACGTACCTTATATTGCTGAGTATTAAGGAAGGAGGTATCAAGTACCATTTTTAAAGTCTTTGGTATGACGCGAACTGGAATTGAACCCAGGTCTCCCGACTAGACCAATGAGCTTGTTATAATAATAATAATAATAATAATAATAATATATTTATAATAACGACAAGGTCGAGAAGGTGATTCACTGGGACTTGTGCAAGAAATTGAAATATACGAAACCAGAATCTGTCCTGGAGAAAGAAACACACAAATTTCTCTGGGATTTTGAGATACAAACAGATCATCTAATTGAACCAAGATACCCGGCCAAGGGATAGTTAAAAAAAAAGAGATAATCTGACGAATAGGGGATTTTGCTGTCATGGCGGACCACAGGGTGAAAATCAAAGAAAAGGTGCCTGTGGTGTAATTGTTATCGTCGTAGGAAATGGACACGGCGACACGAGTTCAAATCCGGGACGAGACAAATATCCTTGGGAAAGGTTTGACTCCTCCAGCTATAGGTAAATTGTAGGGCAGACTGAATTCTTCAGCCTTGGTGAAGGAAAACTCTGAATTCAAACCTGTTAATCTTCGCTTAAAAATTGACCTTGTGTCATATCCTGCCCGAGCGGAGGGGTTGGGTAAATATGGAAAATCAAAGAAAAAGAAAAGAAAGACAAGTACTTAGACCTTGTCAGAGATGAAAAAAACTATGAGCCATGAATGTAACGGTGATACCAATTGTAATTGGAGCGCTCGGAACAATCACCAAATGCTAGATAAAAAAAAATGCTGTTAAAAAAGTTGGAAATCAGAGAACGAATAGAAAACATTGTTAATACTGAGAAGAGTCCTGGAGACTTGAGGCGATTTACTGTCATTTAAACTCCAGTGAGAAACTATCGGCTGACACCCATGTGAAAAACTCGAAAAGGAGCAACATAATGAAGAGAGAAGCTGAATAGCAGCTCAAAACAACGCCATAAGGACCAATCATATCAAAGCAACAATAGATAAGAATATATGAAACAGCAGATGTAGGTAATGTGGTGATAGAGACAAAACAGTCAATCACATAATAAGCGAATGCAGCAAATTACCACAGAAAGATTATGAGACTAAACACGACTGGATGGGCAAGGTGATCCACTGGGAATTGTTCAAGTAATTAAAATTTGGCCACACGAACAAATGGTATATGTACAACCCAGAATCTGTACAGGGAAATGAGACACAAAAACTCCAATGAGATTTTGACATACAAAGGAATCACTTTATCTGGGCCAGACGACCAGACCTTATAATAATCAACAAAAAAAAAAAAAAAAAAAAAAAAGAGAGAACTTGCAGAATTGTGGGCTTTGCTGTCCCGGTTGACCACATAGTAAAATTGAAAGTAAGAGAAGAAAAGTATAAGTAACTTGACCTTGCTAGGGAATTGAAAAAAAACAAACTATGGAACACAAAGGTGACCATTATACAAATTGTGATTGTTGCTCTTGATACAGTCACCAAAGGATTGATAAAAGGACTAGGAGCTGGAAATAACTGGACGAGTGGAGATCATTCAAATCACTGCATTATTGAGATCGGCCCGAATACTGAGAAGAGTCCTGGAAACTTGACGAGAGTTGTCACTCAAACTCAAGTGAAAGACCGTCAAGCTAGCGCTGATGTGAAAAACTCTCAACGAGTAAATAATGATAAAAATCATACAAAGGAAGAAATTTCTCGAAACCTAATAAAAAAACAAACAAAATGTAGACACTTCTTTAAACAAACAAATGGACTGCAAAACCAGAAAATTGATGGATGATTCACAAGTAATATATCGCCTAGAATACGGCCGATTAAGTAAACATATACATCCGTTCGTACATAAAATCGACAAAGTGACTACCAGAAAAACAGTAATGCGTGGGCGAGGTATACCGGAGGTATAAAAATGTGTGGGTGTAAGCTGTGACCAATGGAGAACAAGCATTGAGTGTTTGTAAACCATGGCCAATGAAAAACAAGGTTTGCGTGAATGAAGAGGCGTGCCTATGTGGGTGACGTGGGAGTTTTAAGACTATATAAAGTATAGAATTTTGGCTGAAGTTCCGTTTCCATTGGCAGTTCCGACTCCCGAGAGCTCTTTTGTGTGGGTGAACTCTCACCAACTGGTCTCCTGCTCCACACAAGCCTCACTGTTGAAGAATAAAAATATATGATATTTTTTATATATAGGTATTCCTTGATGTTCATCAAGATCAAGTGGTAGTATACAACACTCAAAGTTTTACACACAAGGGATGAGATGAACAAACTCTATGTGTTAATAAATATTTGTTTGTTTGTTTGGATTTATGGCATATCAATCTTTGTTGGATATTTAATGCCAAATCCATTTTTATTCAAATAAACGGTTTTATTTAAAACAATTCAGTTTAGCATAAGTACACAGTTTGATTGTAAAAACCTTTCTATTTCAAGTTATTCAGTTTAGTCAAAGAGTTCTAATTAAAACAATTCAGTTTATTATGAGTATAGTTTTTACCCACACAGTTAAATGTCAAAACAGTTCTATTTCAAACAATTCAGTTTAGCATAAGTACAGTCTCAATGTCAAGAATAGTTCTATTTCAAACAATCCAGTTTAGCATACAAAAACAGTTCCATTTCAAACAATTCATTTGAGCATAAATATGCAGTTTAAATGCCCAAACAGTTCTTTTTCTAGCAATTCAGTTTAGCATAAATACACAGTTTAGTTTTATTTGACCCATAGATAGGAAACTATCAGGTGCTACCACTCTGGGGCAGAGTGGACCTAGGAGCGATGGCAATGAAAGGGTACTTCGCATTCCTCAAAGCTTCAAGGTGACTGGAATCTCACAATCAGATTGTTTAGTGTCATATGCAGAACACGAGTCTAATCCCTATGTAGAGATGTAGTATGTGTATTCTACAGCCCTAGTCGGCTGGGCAAGTGTTAATAAAAGAAGGAGGACGTGCACTAGATGCAACAATTCAGATAGCCGAAGAATATACAAAAACGTGCTAATAAATACAGTAGCCAAAAGTCTCAATATCAAGATATTTAATTTTAAAATTAAAAAACCAACAAACAAACAAGAAACAAAAAAATTAAGAAAACAAAAAATAGGATGAAAAACAACTGTATGTATTCTTCAGGAGACAAACTTAGGAAACTGCGTACGAAATGACTTGGGCATGGCTAAAAAAAGAAACAGAATGATTATTGATAGCAACACAAAATAATTCCATAGGGACAAATATCAAAGCAAAAATTGAATACTTGGATCTTGCCAGAGAGCTGAAAAAACTGCGGGGCATGAAGAAATCAGTGATACCAATTGCAGCTGGAGTTCTTTGATCAGTGACAAAAGGCCTGAAAAAGACATTGAGCAAAAAGAAGACGGAAGCAAGAATCAAGATTATCCAAACTACAGCATTGTTAAAATCACAAGAATACTTAGAAGAGTACTGGAGACCAGAGAAGACTTGCTATCATTCAAACTGGAGTGGAAAACCACAGATATAAATTTGGTTTTGGTTTCGTTTCGTTTTATGGCACGTCAACCACTGAAGGTTATTAATACCAAATCTATTTTTAAACATATAAACAGTTTTATGTCAAATAATTCGGTTTAGCATAAGTCCAGTTTTTTGTCTACATACAATCAAGTGTAAAAACAGTCCTATTTTAAACAATTCAGTTTAGCATAAGTAGATAGTTTAAATGTCAAAAACTGTTCTATTTAAAACAATTCAGTTAAGCATGAGTAGACAGTTTAAATGTCAAAAACTCTTCTATTTCAAACAATTCAGTTTAGCATAAGTATGCAGTTTAAATGTCAAAACAGTTCTATTTCAAGCAACTCAATTTAGCATAAGTACACAGTTTATATCTATTTTACTCATAGATAGAACCTTATCAGGTGCTACCATTCCGGGCTGAGTGGAACTGGGAGTGATGATAATAAAGGGGTACTCTGCATTCACCAAAGCTCCAGCATTAATAGAACCTCATCATCAGGTTGTTTAGTATCATATCAGGATACTCGTCAGGGGAAGGGGTCTCACCCTTCCGCAGGGAAGCAGTTGGTGTATTCTGCAGCCCCCGCCAACTGAGCAATGAAGTTTTGAGATTTTTTGCCACTCCAGCTAATCCTACCACCTAGAACTGGTCACTGAAAGAGAAAGACAATTAGTGCCTTACTTAATGTTCAAGTCCTGCTCCTAGGAACGTTCCAATTGATTATCAAAGGAAAGTGGCAATTTCTTTAAGAATTTTTATTGCAGTGGAGGGTTCATACCGCAGTTAATTTTCCATGACGTTATGATCTATCTATCTATCTATCTATCTATCTATCTATCTATCTAATCCGATTATCAGTGTCTGTTTTTCAATGAGACAAAAATGATACTATATTATGGATATTTATTCACTCGAAAGCTTCGCGAATAACGTTTAATAATATCAATTTCAAATGCATATTATTCATGAAAAACACTTGTGTAAGTTACTTTTAAGCCAGAGCGTCGACAAGAAGAAGAAGAAGAAGAAGAAGAAGAAGAAGAAGAAATTATCGATCGAAAAAGACGATGAAATACCTATTAAATAAAAAAAAATCATTTGAAGAAACAGTAAAACTTAAAAGAATCTTTCGTTTGCCAATTTCCAAGTGAATTCGTAACGAAAGTTTTTTTTTATTGTTTTTATTTTTATTTTTATTTGCTTGAACCAAAAGAACGAGGACATATAAATTTAGTCTTTTGGTTGGCGTCTGGTTTCTAACAAATATTTCTTCAGCACGAGGTTAATTCACTTAATAATTATGATAAAGTGACGATTATACCAATTGTAATTAGTGCTCTTGGCACAGTCACGAAAGGAATAGTTAAAAGGCTGGATAACTTGGAAATAAGAGGACGAGTGGAGACCATCCAAACTATAGCATTATTGAGATCGGTCAGAATACTGAGGAGAGTCCTGGAGACTTGAGGAGACTTGCTGTCAGTCAAACTCCAGTTAAAGACCATCCGCTAACGTTGATGAGAAAAAGACTCAAGGAGTAAATATTAATAATTATAATAATGAAATAACTATAATAATAATAATAATAATAATAGACACGACTGGGCGGTGATGGTGATCCATTGGTATTGTGCAAGAAATTGAAATTTGACCATACCAGCAAATAGTACATGCACAAACTAGAATTCGTTCTGAAGAATGAGATGCAATTGCTGAGATCGGCCAGAATACCGAAAAGAGTCCTTAGGACCTGATAAGACTTGCTGTCACTCACAATTCAGTGAAGGACCCTGCGTTAACACTGGTATAAAAGAGCTCGCAAGGAGTAAGATAATCATGGAATAATCACCAATCAGAGGAAGAGTCGAGACCATCCGAACTAAAGTGTTGTAGAGGTCAGAATACTGAGAATAGTCCTGGTGACCCGAGGAGACTTACAGTCACTGAGACTTTAGTGCAAGACTATCAGCTAGCGTTGGTGTGAAAAATTTGCAAGGCAAAAAATAATATAAATAACTTCATCAGCCAGTTACAGTAATATCAACTGTATTAAGTCAATAACAAACAGTAAAGCAACTAAATCTAAAAAACAGAAATAGAAAAGAAAACAACTCTACGGATAATTCGAGCAAGAAACTAAGGTAATTGCACATGAGATGACCTGGATATAGTGAAGAAGAGAAAGCCTGAAGAGAGAAAGTGAATCTCTTTTAACACCTGCACAAAATAATGGCATAAAGAGAAATTATATCAAAGTAAAAATTGCTAATATGTAGAAGAATAGCAAGTGAGCTGTAAAAGGAAATGCAAAACTAAGCATGACTGGGTTGGAAAGGTGATCGACTAGGAATTGTGCAAGAACTTGAAATTCGACCAAATAGTATATGCCGAAACTAGAATCCGTCCAAATTAAATGAGACACACGGAATTCTCTAGGATTTTGAGACACAAACAGATCATCTAAATCCTGGTCAGAAGAGCAGATCAAGTCGTGATTAACCAAGAAAAAAAAAAAGAAAACTTACTGTATAGTGGATTTTGCTACCTCATCGGACCACAGAGTAAAAATCAAAGAAAGCCCAAAGCGAGACAAATACTAGGACCTTGCCAGAGAGCTAAAAATGCTATGGAATATGTAGGTGCGGTTGATACCAATTGTAGTCGGTGCGCTGGGCTTGGTAAGGAGTCTGGGAAGAATACGAGGATCATTAAATAAGTTTCCAGACTTTTTTCGTATTGGTACTTTTATTGATAGTACACACATGAAACTCAAGTCCCCTTCGAAGTATTCTCGTCCAGCTGCAATGCACTTGTTGTACTGTTCCAGCAACTTCTGGAAGGCCACATGGAACTCCTCTTGTGTCGGCGTGTCAATGACCTTTGTCACAACCTCTTTCATCTCCTCAATTGTCTCATAACGACAGCCTCTGAGCTTAGGGAATAAGCAAAAGTCACCGAGAGCAAGGTTTGGACTATAGGGAGGGTGAGGAACTATCTTGATGCCCATCTTTGTCAAATAGTCTGTGACAAATAGTCTGGCGTTGTGGACTGGTGTATTGTCCCGGTGGAAATGCCACTCACCCGATTTGAAGGGTGCTGGCCTCTTCCCTAGGAATCTCTCCCTGAACTCCCTTAAAGCCTCTACATAGTAACCCTAACCCTAACTCTTTGGCCAATCGACTCTGGTGTATTGACTTCCTTACTCCTCCCATACCTCTTATCATCCCTCACAGACTCCCTGCCTTCCTTGAATCTCTTATGCCACTCAAAAACTGATGCTCGATTCATGCAAGATCGTCGAAAAGCTGTCTGATATATTCCATAGGTTTCTGTGGCATTCTTTCCAAGTTTAAAACATACTTTTATTGCATATCGTTCTTGTAAAGTGTCTTCACGTCCGGATTGCATATTTGAAATTCACCAGCAGTGACAATCAGGCTTTAATAGGGTGTATTCCAATTGCTGCTGTAGCTGTTTATTTTAACCTGAAATCATAAAAATTGGTCAGTCATCTCATAAGATGTATAACAATAACATAGTGAATTTTCAAGACTCTACGACAATTTTAAATGCCTGAAGAAAAAAAGTCTAGAAATTTATTGAAGGCACCACGTACAAAAGAGACCATTTAAACTACGGCATTGCTAATATCGATCAGAATACCTAGAAGAGTCCCGGAGATTTAAGAACACATTCTCTCACTTAGACTCCAGTGAAAGGTGTGAAAAAACTTGCAAGGAATAATAATAAGATTTATTAGTTTGTGTGTTTGGGTTTTTTGGTATATCAACCTTTGTAGGTTAGTCAGTGCCAAATTCATTTTTATACAAATAATCAGTTCGATATTAATCAATTCACTTTTGCATAAGTACAGTTCAATTGTTAAAAACATTTCGATTTCAAGCTATTCAGTTTAGTCAAAGATTTCTATTTCAAACAATTCATTTTAGTATAGTTTTTGTTTACAAACAGTCAAATGTCAAAATAGTTCAGTTAAATATCGAAAACAGTTCTATTTCAAGCAATCCAGTTAAGCATAAGTATAGAGTTTAGTTCTATTTGACCTATCAAGTGCTACCACCAGAGTAGACCTAGGATCGATGGCAATGAAGAGGTACTCCGCATTCCCCAAAGCTCCAGTATCACTAGAACCTTACCATCAAATTGTTTAGTGTTATATCCAGGACACTCGTTGGTTGGGTCTTATACCTCTGTAGAGGTGTAGTCGGTGTATTCTACTGCCCCAGCCGACTGGGAAAATAATAATAATAATGCAAGACTTGGAAATAAGAGGACAAGTAGAGACAATCCGAACTTCAACATAAAGATCAGCCAGAATATTGACAAAAGTCCTAGAAACTTGTTGTCACTTGAACTCCAGTGGAAAACCATCCAGTAACGCTGGTGTGAAAATCTCCCAAAGGAGTAATTATAATATTAATAATAATAACAACAACTAGCAAGGGCTTTATTTGTCTCTGCCTTCCAACAGAGGGACTTAATACAAGATCAATAATCCGAAGTATCGGCCCACGTAGTGCAATGAGGGTCTGATGAGCCTAACTGGACAAGGACCAAAAACTGAGTCCAGGCACGGATGCCTGTTTATAGCTTAAACTGGACAGCAAGGTCCAGTACTATACAGGGGTGATAAAATTGTCAATGACGCCGCTCGCGTACTTGAAGGTGGCTCAGCTGAAGCTGGGAGTCTTTCGGCCTCAAGTCTGCCTTTGCTGAACAATTCCCGCAAGGGTTAAAGTCAACAGCAAATTAATGCCGTCGTCCTCATCCCCGGGGCAAAAACAACTGGCAAAGGGCTGTAAGTTTTATTGTCGTTTTATTGTTATTTGTTAAGTTAGGAAAATAATATCTCACAGATTTGGGTCTGGTGAGTATGAATGGAATTGCAGTTGCATAATCCAATTTTTCGCAAAAAGAGAAAACAAAACACCCCCCGCAAGAAACTGCCGTTCAAAAAGTATCGAGACTGGCTTGATATTTAAAAAAAAGAAAGATTGGCATCGACTTCTCTTGACGTTTCGATTGCTGTCTCATTATTAACGCCTGAATGTGCTCAGCTGTGCATCGGTCTTGATTTAATTTTTAAAAATATCCAGTTTCCATACTTTTTGATTAAATCTATCTATCTATTATCAGTTAAAAAGCAATGTCTTAACATTTTTCCATCTTTTTAACCGTTACTCAAGTTTCGTATAACCAAAATGCGCAATCCTCAGACAGAAATAAGTCTTTTATTATCTGAGAGAGAGAGAGAGAGAGAGAGAGAGAGAGAGAGAGAGAGAGAGAGAGAATTTGGCGACATTGTTAGAAACATAGAGCAAAAAGGAGAGAAAGACAGAGAGAAAGAATTAGGAGACAATGATGGAGACGGAGAGCAAGTAAGAGAGAGAGAGAGAGAGAGAGAGAGAGAGAGAGAGAGAGAGAGAGAGAGAGAGGAGGTGTGAAGAACTTTTTTATCGACTGCTTGTTTATCTTTGAAATAGAATTTGTAAACAGTAAAAAAAAAAAAAGCAATAAAAAAACACCATCCCCACTCCCAGAACGTTTCTACTTTCCCATTTCCAATCGGCTAGAACTTATTCTAAATGTTTTGTCGAGGGTTATTGTGAAAAGACGACAGTTCGGCGGCACCTTTTCCAGAGAAACAAACAAATTGGCTTATTTTTTTAAAAGTCCATCTAAGAAGGTGAGGTTATTGCATAAGAGATAAATAGCTCTAACAACTTTTTCTTAAGCACTGGACTCTACGTAATTTATTCGCTTACGTTGATTGTTTCTTTGTTTTAATGGCATATCAATCTTCATGGACGATTTAATGCCAAAGCCATCCTTGTAAAAGAACAGTAGAGGTACTATTTAACTTTGAACAGGGTATAAGAAAGTTCGTGACTTTTCCATGGATATGAAGCCGAAAGTGAAAGTATTAACGTGATTGGAGTTTGAACTTGCTACCACGATGTCACAAATGCAGCCCTTTACCCGTTACAACATGGGGACTTTCATTCCCTGTGGATTTCTTTTTGAAAGAAAAATTCGTTTAGCGTGAGATAAAGATATAGAGTCATATTTTGCAATTTGGATGTAGACTTCTCCCTGGTTCTCTTCAAATCAGCCCAGTCGGCTGGGGTTGTAGAATACATCGACTGCATCTCTGCAAAGGAGTAAGATCCCCACCGCAAAGGGTGTCTTGGATATGATACTAAACATGTTGATAGTAAGGCTTTAGAAATGGTGGAGTTTTGGGGAATGCAGAGTACCCCTCCATTGCCATCACTCCCAGGTCCACTCTGGCCCGAAGTGGTTGCACCTGGTAGGGTCCTATGTATGGGTCAAATAGAAATGTTTGACATTTAAAATGAGTGCAAACTAATGACTTATGCGAAATTGAATTGTTAGAAAGAGAACTGTTAGATTACCTAACTGTGTATAAACAAGTGACTGATGATTAATTGAAATGTTAGTGATACATAGCCATATTTGGAACGATTTAACTTTGTTGATTTACGCTAATTTGAATTGTTTGAAATAGAACTGTTTAATCATTTAACTGTGTGTAAACAATTGATTGATGTTTAATTGTATTGTTACTTATACATAGCAATACTTGGAACTATTTAACTTTGTTGACTATTGTTTACAAACCATATATATCTAAAAAGGGGGTTCATACCTTTCCCAAAGGTATTTGTCCGAAAATGAACGTAATAGCGCGACTGGAGTTCGAACACGCTAACTATGATTCTGCAGTCCAGCGCTTTAACCATTACGCCACGAGGACGCCATTTTTCGCGTTTGGCATGTTTCTAGTTTGTTATTATTCCTATCTTCTACGTATCGGCCAAATTCTTGAAACCACACATATATATTTTGTGGCTGGTGTACCGTTCTAGTTAACATTTCTACTTAAAAATTTCGAATATGAATTTCGAAATTCCTTTTAAATATACACATTCTTGTCTGCATGCCACCTGTCAATTAAGTGATCTTGGTACGCATATTCGGCTATAAACCTACGTCTGCAAAAAAATAAAAAATAAATAAATAAAAATAAGAATAAAATAAAAAAATAAATGAATAGATAAAAAGACTGATGATAAGATGATATATGAAAATTCAGTCTTTATCATTGTTTAATTTACCTTGTTCCCGGAGCTTAGATTATGCCCATTGTATCCCCTGTGGAGGCTTACCCCCAACCAAAAAAGTGGTGTCCTGGGTATGAAACAAAACTTGTATCTGATGATAAGGTTCCAGTTCTGGATATCTAAGGAGTATCTAGTATCCCTATAATGTCATTACTTCCAGGTCTACTCTGACCCAGACTGGTAGTGTAACATACCCATGATATGGATATGTGAAATAGACATATTGTTCATAAAATGTTCATAAACATATAGGAGTCCGAAAACACGAAATTGGTTCAGGTAAGAAACTTTTATTCACCTTTTTGAGCTTTAAGGTTTTTCGACATGAGGAGAGAGAGAGAGAGACACAATCTTTCTATGCTGACTGCCTTTACATCGTCAGCTGTAACCAACGCGCAGCGCCCGTAGCGCACAAATTCGTCTGGCCTTGCCCAGGTCTGAATCTCGACTCTCTCGTTCGGAGGCAGGAACTCAACTCAACCAACTGCTTTTTCTCAAATCCCAAAATCCTCAGCCTACGCTTCCGGTGCGTGACGTCACTCATATCCTCTGGTTGTAATTTCTATCTGGGATTTTTATTTTGACATCTCTGAATGACACAGCCTCTCCGCGCGCGCGTGAACACCAGCGTTAATGTTGCACCTAACTAACCCATGCGCTAAGCGAAAGGTTCTCATCCTAACTAAACCGAAAGGCAAGATATACAAAACGAAATCCCTCCGCAATTATATTACAGTAGTTTCTGTTAGGATCCCATCCATGGATGAAATAGATGTGTTTGAAAATTATCATTATTGGAAAGGAATATTGATACGACAGGGTGTGGAAGCAAAATATGGAATAATTTTTTAAAACGTTTTTTTTTTTTTGTCTGATTGGTCTAATTTTTGAAAAAAAAAACCAACAAAAAACGCAATGATTAACTATAGTATTCAAGCACTTTTTTCATTAAAATTCAGCCCAATATGAGTAAGCGAAAAAAGAAATGACAAAGAATCTATGATTTGCTTAACCCCGAAACCAATCGTAAAAAAATTCCGAAATAATTGGAGTTTCTTTATGGCCTCGATCAAGCCCAAATCTTAAACCCCTTGATTACGCTATATAGGGCGTTTTAGAAAAGAAAACAAACGCAACTTCCCATCTAAATATTGGTTCACTTAAGACTGCTTTTGAGGAGGAATTGAATAAAATGTCTGAAGAATTTATTTTGAAGGCAAGCAAATTGTTTTGAAGGCGTGCTGATTCAATAACTGAAAAAATGTTGGCCATATTGAGTAAACTTACTGTTTTGTGTCGAACTTCTTTGTTTGTTGTTTATTATTTGAAATTAAAATTAATGTTGTTTTATAATAGAGTCGTTTTTTATTATACTAGAATATTCCCAATTTTGCTTCTGCACTATATATATATATATATATACTTTCTTTATAATAGTAAATTATTTGTATTAAGAATAAGTAATTGAAGCTATTATTGTTTTCTAAGGATTAGTATTAAAAGATGGTGACCTAGGTTAAGGGTGGCCCGAAGGCTCCCTTTTCAATAGCTATTCCACCGTTGTGTGATAGGAGGGCGCTACGCCATTTCTAGATGGCTCCACTTTACTCTTGATCCTTACCTTATAATGTTGAATGCTAAGCAAGGCGGCATCAAGTACCATTTTTTGAGTCTTTGGTATGACTCCACCTGGGACTGATCCCGGACTCCGGGACCATGGGTAAACACTCTACTCATTAGGCCAATAACTATTATTAAATAAACCATATAATCGTTGCGCTGGAATACTTGAAAGTATACAACTGTGTTATATTATTTGAATTAGATAGGAATACTAGATTCCTATCTCATACATTTATTTTTATTAAATAGGAACACTTGACATATATAACTACGAAAAATTCTTAAGAAACAACACAAAAATGTAAATATAAATATACAATGAACGCGATTTCGTAACCTCTAGGCATCAAATGACCCCTAACAAGTGGACATGCGTTAAAATCAATCAAATAATAAATCAGTCATAATCTAAATCGATTTGCCCATATATATACATATCTTGTGGCTGGTAGACCGTTTTTGACTTAACCTAGAAATCTATTGATATAAAAAATTTCGATTTTGAGCTTTGAAATTCTTTTTAAATATACACATTCCTGTTTACATTATAACCTATAAATTGAGTGATTTGGCTCGCATTTTCTACTATAAACAAACGATTCTTTATTATTTGATATTTCATTGTTTAAAACTTGAGCTGTCTCGAAGTTTCACAAAAAAGCAAAAAAAAAAAAAAAAAGCAAGAAACAAAAAGCAAATCAAGAAGGAGTTTCATCATTTCTTATGCTTGATGTTAGCTTCATTTTTATTGGTCAAGTAGTTAAAAAGCGGTTTCTTACGTTAGCGAATCACTTCTGCGTCTGTAGATGTTCTCTTCGCTCGGTTTGATTTATCCAAAGCGAGGCTCTCACGATCAGACGGTAGCGAATCATTGCGACACAGAGAAATATATTCTGTCGACTGACTTTCCATTATTCTTTTACTTTGCTGGAGTCGACTTTTCTTATCTTTGCCGAGTTTCCATCATGGCGGAAACAATCGTAAACTCGAAAGTATCTTGCATCACTATCGATCGAAAGCTGACGTAGTTACCTAAATTTAATTCGAAGAACGCCGTATTCTAATACGAAAGATGTTTCTAAAGTATTCCTCTTGGGGCTGTTTGCCAGAGAAATTGCTGGGTATGGTATGGGTATGTGTGGTAGAGGGTGTGAGAAGTTGATCGGCAGTAGTCGTCCTTCTTTCCTTCCTACTTTTCCTCTTCTTCACTGGCGTCACTTTTGGGAGAGCTAAATTGTCTCGTTTCGCCGGAAATGTGACTAGCCTTCTCGGAAGAGCGTCAAGAAGCCCAATAAAAGATTGAACATTTTAATGGTTACTTTGCAGAAATGAAAAACCCAAAAAACTCTCACAAAAAAATAGAAATGAAATTTACTATATATATATATATATATATATATATATATATATATGTACCTGTGTATGTGTGTGTGTGAATGAGAGAAAGAGCATGCAAATATTAGAAGGTTTTATCCGATGGTGTGCGTGTGTGTGTGTGTGTGTGTCCGTACAGACAACGACAATGACGGAGAATATGTCCGAGAATTGTTAAAAAAAACAAGAATAACACATGCAAAAACACGCACAATCTCTCTCTCTTTCTCTCTCTCTCTCTCTTTCTCTCACACACACACACACAAACACACTCACAGGTATACAGGCGCTCACAGGTACATACACACACACGCATACATACTCACCCATAACACAGAAAATTAAAATGAATACAGTATATATATATATATATATATATATATATATATATATAAGAAGATAAAATGCAAAAAAGAAAAGTGCATAAAAACATGCTTGAGGCTAAAACTTAAAATATACAAATTATGTGCTCTTAAAGTCTGTATACATTACAAGCTCTCTCTCTCTCTCTCTCTCTCTCTCTCTATATATATATATATATATATATATATATATATATATAATGGACCTGAGTGCTCTATATTTCGAAATAGAATAGAGGTTAAATGTATTTATTCTCGTATATGAGCTTTCAGAAATCTACAACTAATACCTTCTGTGTATTTTAATACATATTCGTTTTAAGCGTATATATATATATATATGGATATATATATATGTGTGTGTGTGTGTGTGTGTAGTTTGGTAACAGTCTTTCATTTAAGCATGTTTGATTAAGTGATAAAGACACATTTTATCTATATAATTTTATTAAGATCCTTTCAAGTGTCTTAGTTTTAGGTTGAAATTTCAACTTCCACGTATATGGGTCCAACACTTCAGTTAAAAATGTCAACAGTCGGAATATCTTCGAGGTGATTTATCTATATTAGTGAAAGCTTGTGAAAAACCACCCACTCATTTCTAATGTGTGAACAGAAGAATGGCACATGAATATGCTTTAAATTTTCCTGAAGAACATTCCTCGGGTTTTGAATAAAGAATTTGCCATTTTTCTAAAATTTTTCGTCTATTAATCGTGGAGTGTGCAATATATATATATATATATATATATATATATATATATATAATATATATATATATATATACGAGGATCATTAAATAAGTTTCCAGACTTTTTCGTATGGGTACTTTTATTGATAGTACACACATGAAACTCAAGTCCCCTTCGAAGTAATATCCTCCGGCTGCAATACACTTGTACCGTTCCAACAAATTCTAGAAGGCCCCATGGAAGTTCTCTTGTGTGAATGTGTCAATGACCTTCGTCACAGCCTCTTTCATCTCCTCAATTGGCTCATAACGACAGCCTCTGAGCTTAGAGAATAAGCAAAAGTCACAGGGAGTAAGGTCTGGACAATAGGGAGGGTGAGGAACTATCTTGAGGCCCATCTTGGTCAAAAAGTCTGTGACAAGGATGGAGTTGTGGACTGGTGCATTGTCCTGCTGGAAATGCCACTGACCCGATTTGAAGAGTGATGGCCTCTTCTGACGGAATCTCTTCCTGAACTCCCTTAAAACCTCAACAAAGTAACCCTAACTCTAACCCTTTGGCCAATCGACTCTAGTGTATTGACTTCCCTACTTCTCCCACACCTCTCATCATCCCTCACAGACTGACTGCTTCCTTGAATCTCTTATGCCACTCAAAAACTGATGCTCGATTCATGCAAGATGCTCCAAAAGCAGTCTGAAGGATTCCATACGTTTCTGTGGCGTTTTTTTCCAAGTTTAAAACACAATTTTATTGCATATCGTTCTTGTAAAGTGTCCTCACGTCCAGATTGCATTTTTGAAATTCACCAGCAGTGTCAATCAGGTTTTAGTAGGGTGTATTCCAATTGCTGCTGTAGCTGTTCATTTGAACCGGTAATCATAAAAATTTGTCAGTCATCTCATAAGATGTATAGCAATAACATAGTGAATTTTCAAGAGTCTACGACAATTTTAAATGCCAGTACAAAAAAGTCTGGAAACTTATTGAAGTCACAACGTATATATGTATATATCGGATAAATGTGTAAATTACAGAACAAATTAATAAGTTTTATTTAACTTGTGTGATGAATTAGTCAGAAAACAAAAGTTATAATGTTTTGTTAGAAAACAATACTAGAGCGTAAATATTTACCCGTATTTACATTGCAAGAAAGAAAATTACATGCATTCAATGTGGCAGTCGGCAATGTCTAAATGTAGCTAATACATTTTGGTTGTATAACAGATCTTTGTGTGAGTATGTCACTATATATGAGAGAAAGTATATCTATACTCTAAAGTGTTTGTGGATGCAGCTAAAAAAAATCATCAAGGGGCATATTTGTATGAGTATGTCTACGTAAACAAACTATTTTTGTTCAGTTGAAAACAATTAAGGTTTGGTTTGGTTTGGTTTGGTTTGGTTTTATGGCATATCAATCTATATAGGTTATTTAACGCCAAATCCATTTTTATGTAAATAATCTGTTCTATTGAAAACAGTTCAGTTTAGCATAAGTACACAGTTTAATTGTCAAAAACATTTCCATTTCAAAATATTTAAGCAGTTATATGTAATAATTCAGTTAAGTGTAAATACAGTTTTGATGTCGAAAAACAGTTCTATTTGAAATAATTCAGTTAAGCATAAGCACGCAGTTTAAGTGTAAGTACGGTTTAATTATCAAAAACGTTTCTACTTCAAGCTATTTAGTTTACTCAATTCATTTTAGCATAAGTATGCTGTTAGTTCTATTTAACCCATAGATAGGGCCATATCAGGTGCTACCCCTCCGGGCCAGAGTGGACCTGGGAGCGATGGCAATGAAGGGGTACTCTGCATTCCCCAAAGCTCCAGCACTTCTGGAACCTCACCATCAGATTGTTTAGTGTCATATCCAGGACACTCGTTAGGGGGGGGGTCTTACCCCTCTGCAGAAGTGCAGTCAGTGTATTCTACAGCCCCAGCTGACTGGGCAATGAAAATAATTAAGCGATGTTGAAATTCAATGGATTCTTGAAGGAAAAACTACGTTAGATTTTATCTCAAATGAAGTAAAGTCGAAAGTTTTGAATATATTTACTGAATGAATCTATTAATCTACTGAAGATTTTATCTATTTCATTGCTTATTTATTAGGCTCGAGATTTATAAGGCTTATTTAGTAGGCTCGAAATTCGATATCTGACATGATACTAATCTCCATCACCCAACCATAGCAACAGACTGCTTAGAAAGGGTCAGTCTGTGTTTCATGGTCCATATCAGTAAGTGGGTTAAGAGGTCTAGACAAGATTCCCCTACTACAACCCAGGTTGTCCACATGCGAAGAATCACGACGTTATCATCATCATCATCATCATCATGTGGTGCCACAGGTACGGATATCTCTGACCCTCTCTCGCCACTTCTCCCTATCGTTCATCGCCTCTGGCAGGTCTTCAGGGCTACATCCAGTATCCTCGCATAGCTGTTGTATGTATGTTCGAACTGGTCGTCCTGCTTTTGCTTGGTAATATGTGGGGGTCCATAAGAGTACATCACTTATGAGCTCGTCCCTGCTTCTCCAGCAGTGTCCTACATGTCTGGTTCGTCGAACTTGGATAGTTTTCGTGATGGGAGGCAGGTGGCCGTATAGTTGGTACCTCGTGGGGTGTTGCCGCCCGGATTGTTCAATATTGCTCGCAACATTCTTGTGTAATTGCCGTCTAGCTTCTTCTCCAGCCGTTTAGTTAGCGTCCAAGTAAAGCATCCATACAGCAGTATCGATACGACTGCTGCCTGGAAGAAGCTGTGTTTCATTTTATCGGCCAGGTCTGATTTCCAATTCATGATAGAAAATAGATTAACATGCCTCAATACAAACTATCAAAAGAGGGAAGGAAAACTATGGACCTACACATACGCGAACAATAGTAAAGCACAGATAGACGACGTTATAGTTTAAAAACAGGTTGGATTTTCGTGCACCAGAAATACAAATCGAATGTTAACCCTGGGGTTTTTACTCAATTGTATAATCTTTTTACAATAAACAAAGGAAAGTCAGTTGTCCAAAACCCTTTGAAGAAGACGGTTGGAGAAAATCCTTGGCGAGGAAAGTTAAAGAACGCCCAGCCAACTCATTGAATGTGAAAGTGGCTGTACAACCTAAAATGATGGAAATCTTATCAGAAAAAGAAAAAAAGAACCATGTGGATTTATCGTAAGGCTAAGTATTATCGGAAAGGCGATAATGGAAGAAACCAGCAAGACTTTTGTGAAGTCTGAAGTAAATTGCCCTGACTTTCTGTTGATCACAGAAAGTGAAAGAAAAGAGAGACATTTAATCGAGAAACCTATGAAGCGTCTGAATAGATGATGAACTGAATTAGCAAACCTCAGAACTGAAATAAGTAAAGACTGTTAACAAATCATACTCTTTCTAGCTTCTTCAGCTCTAAAATCTTCTAAATATATAGACTTTAAAGTTGATACATATTTGCCCACATACATCTTTCTACACTTCAACATTTTATTCTATTTATTTTTGTTGTTGTTGTTGCCTTATTCCCCTTATTATTCAAGTGTTCGTTCGCTGTTAGCGAATAACACTTGTTATATACTTCCACTATGTTGCCGTTTCGTCTCTTTGTGGATTTCTACCTCATTTTTATTGTCAAAGTGTTCTGAGCGATCTTGAGAGATTTTAAAGGAATATTTTAGGAAAAATATATATTTGCATGTCCCGACTTCATCTCGACTCGTAACAGATAAAAAAAGTTGATAATTTATCTATGATTCTAATTGGTTAAGAACTATATTTTTAACAATCTACGAGGGAAAAAGATTTCTTAAATCATTTTAGGTTTTCAAAATTTTCGCAGCAAGTCAAATATTGCCACCAGCGAAATCTCAAAGAAATTTAAAAAAGAGGACGGAAACGCCGATTGGTCAATAAATGCAAAAATTACAGCTTCCGGAATATATTTTTGCACAAAAATTACCACGTTTTTAGCATTGAAGTTTAATATCTCACTTTCCTTCATTTGGGCCTATGACTGAACCTTCTTTACAATAATTTTCTAGACTAAATTTCAGTTTAACCAGCGTCATGATATTCAATGTTATGTCGCCCTGAAATATCTCCTACGTCATAAGAAAAGGACGTGAAATAAATAAAATTTTCACAAAAAAAAATATTTCAAATAAATAGAATTCATAAACATCGGCAATGAAAGTTAAACAAGCTAAAAAGCATTTAGAAGGCTATAAAACACATTAATATATATATATATATATATATATATATATATATATATATATATATATATATATATATCGAACAATTCTAAACAAACGTATACTATTACGAAAGGTAAGTGGAGCCTTCAATAAGTTTCCAGACTTTTTTTGTACGGGCATTTAATATTGTCGAAGACTCTTAAAAATTCAGTATGATACTGCTATACATATTATGAAATAACTGACCAATTTCTATGATTTCCGGTTCAAATGAACAGCTACAGCAGCAATTGGAATACACCCTATTAAAGCCTGATTGTCACAACTGGTGAATTTCAAAAATGCAATCTGGACGTGAGGACACTTTACAAGAACGATATGCAATAAAATTGTGTTCTAAACCTGGAAAAAATGCCACAGAAACCTATGGAATCCTTCAGACTGCTTTTGGAGCATCTTGCATGAATCGAGCATCAGTTTTTGAGTGGTATAAGAGATTCAAGGAAGGCAGGGAGTCTGTGAGTGATGATGAGAGTTATGGGAGGAGTAAGGAAGTCAATACACTAGAGTCGATTGGCCAAAGGGTTAGAGTTAGGATTACTATGTTGAGGTTTTAAGGGAGTTCAGGGAGAGATTCCTAGGGAAGAGGCCATCACTCTTCAAATCGGGTGAGTGGCATTTCCAGCTGGACAATACACCAGTCCAGAACTCCATCCTTGTCACAGACTTTTTGACCAAGATAGGCATCAAAATAGTTCATCAGCCTCCCTGTGACTTTTGGTTATTCCCTAAGCTTAGAGGCTGTCGTTATGAGACAACTGAGGAGATGAAAGAGGCTGTGACGAAGGTCATTGACACGCCGATACAAGAGGACTTCCATGGGTCCTTTCAGAAGTTTTTGGAACGGTACAACAAGTGCATGACAGGCGGTAGAGATTACTTCGAAGGGGACTAGAGTTTTATGTGTACTATCAATAAAAGTGCCCATACGAAAAAAAGTCTGGAAACTTATTTAATGATCCTCGTAAATAACATTTTTACTGTGTTCATTATTCTTTATAAACAAATCTATACGTATTTTTACTTTTATTTAAGGTTTAGCTATAATTATATATTTTCGCGAGTTATTTATGCTAGTTTTATGGTGTTTGTTCTTATTTTAAGGCATTTTTAAGGCATTATGTCCGGTTTAAGTCTAAAATCGATCAACTTCTCTGATTTTGGAACCAATTTATTACGCAAGGTAGGGTCTGATTGTATATATTCGATAAGAAAAATCATATTGATATGTTTCCTTATGAGAAGAGCTATTTCAGAATGTGGTGTTATGGTAATTTTCGAACGAGAAACGCTTTTAACAGATTCCTTGACAAGTTTTGAGATGTCACGAGCAAATCTTTGCATGGGCTTCACTCAATGAATCATCTTAATAATTTGAAAAGTTTTCACAAACAAATAGCTCAGATTAAATCAATCCTTAGTTCATATACGTTGTTAATGTGACAGCGACGAGATACGCAAAATGAATCAATGGCGCCACACAGCTGATTATATAACTACACCAGAATATACGCATGTGCAGTGAGATGCTTTCTAAATTTACTCACGGACGCACAACCGTTTCAAAATGTCTGAATAGTACATATACTTGTGGTGTAATGGATATAGTCGTAGAAAATGAACACGGCGATCCGAGTTCAAATCCTCGACTAAGCTATTTATATTTCGCATAGAGCTAATATCTTTGGGAAAGTTATGCATACAGCTATTCTCCCTCCTGCTAAAAGTAAATTTTAGGGCAGACTAGGATCTTTATTCTTGATATGGCAACTGGACTAGGAGAAGAAAAACTCTGAATTAAAACGTATAAACTCTTTTTTAAAATTGACCTTGTACCACTTCCTGTACGTGCAGAGGATTGGTAAATACACATATATTTGAAGTCGTTCCACTAACCGCCCCGAGGGGAAGAGCCGAGGCGTTTGATAGACAGGTGGGGTTTGAGAATTGATTTTAGACGTCAAGGGGAACACCACCATATATTCTTGGGCTTAAGAGTGATTGCTCCTATAAATCGCCTACGAACCATTGAGGTGGAACTTGATTTATGAAAGAATGAATCTTTCCTTTAGCGACTGAACAAAAACTATCTCCCATTTTCTTATTCACGATATCAGTCCAAAAACAGCGTGTAAAATCCAAAAGAAATAAGCCCAGTTGGCTGGGGCTGTAGAATACACTGACTGCGTCTCTACTGATGGGGAAAACTCATCCAACGAGTGTCCTGATTATATGTCACTAAACAATCTGATGGTGAGGCTCCAGTAATGGTGGTGCTTTGGGGAATGCGGGGTAACCCTTCATTGCCATCGCTCCCAGGTCCACTCTGGTCCGGAGCGGTAGCATCTGATAGGGTCCTATCTATGGATCAAATAGAACTAAGCTGTGCACTTATGCTAAACTGAATTGTTCAAAATAGAACTGTTTTGACATTTAAACTGTGTACTTATGCTAAACTGCATTGTTTTGAATGGAACTGGTTTTGTATGCTAAACTGAATTGTTTGAAATAAAATTGTATTTGACATTGAAACTGTACTTCCGCTAAACTGAATTGTTTGAAATGAAACTGTTTTTGTATGCCAAACTGAATTATTTGAAATAGAAGTGTTTTTGACATTTAAACTGTGTACTTATGCTAAATTGAATTGTTAGAAATAGAACTGTTTATATGCATAAAAATGGATTTGGCATTAAATAACCTTCAATGGTTGATGTGCCACTAAACTAAAAACACATACTTTTAGCAAAATGACTTAATTCTGCGTTAAATGACCTGAAAGGGTTGATACGCCGTAAAACCAACCAACCAACCTAGATATTTGTATTTTTGTAACAACGCGTTTGTCAGATCAAGTTTAGTATGGTTTAGTTTCTTTGTTTAATGGCATATCAAACTTCGTTGTTTATTTCATGCCAAATCCTTGTAACCCTAGTAAAATATCTGCTGTGATACTATTTAACATCTACCTGGGGCACAGGGGAGTTCATATCTTTCCCACCGATATTTGTCAAAAAGTGAACGTAATGGTTCGACTGGAGTTCGAACTCGCTTACTACGATGTCACAGCCCAACACTTTAACTGCTATACTTTAAGGGATTATCCTCGAGATTATCCGTGGTGTAATGGTTATCGTCCCAGGATATGAACACGGCGATACAAGTTCAATTCCTGGACAAGACTGATTGCATTTCACGTAGCACTAATACCCCTGGGAAAGGTATGAATCCAATTATTCTCCCTCCAGCTATGGGTAAATAGTAGGACAGACTAGGTTCTTCAGCCTTGGTGAGGCAACTAGTCTAGGAGAAGGACAACTCTGAATTCAAACCTGTTGAACTCCGCTTAAAAAATTGACCTTGTGTCATATCCTGCCCGAGCGGAGGGGTTGGGAAATAGGATCCTCGAGAACAAGTGACAACATCTTCGTTCCCTCAACCTTTCGATAACCTATGAATGTCCCGCAACGTAACAATACTCTATCGGTTAAATTTTAGACCTTATTTAAATTATTTTGTTTTGATTTTTCTTTTTTATGTCTTTCAGTTTTCCATATTTCTTAGGTAAAAACCTCACAGTATATTGATCGTATTTATTTCATTGATGTTTCCACATTCTATACATCTTCACTATGACAAACTGTTCTTTTTCTTTTAATAGGGATGAGTTATTTAAGTAAAAAAAATCTGGTCAACGTACTTTGAATCAGGAAGTAATCATTTAATCAAGAAGTAATAAATACATATGAATAGATAGATTTATGGTGTACTATTCAACTGCGTACTATTTAAATTATATATATATATGTAACATAATGACCGAGGGATTTCGTTTTATGCCTTTGGGTTTAGTTAGGCTGAGAACCTTTCGGCTCAGTGGATGGGTTACTTAGGTGCAACATTAACACAGGTATTCACGCGCGTGCGCGGAGCGGACGTGTCACTCAGAGATGTCACAATAGCCTAGATGGGAAACGGAGGCTACAGAGTGCCGGTGACGTCACATACCGGAAGCGAGCGGAGGATTTTGGGGATTTTGAAAAAGTCAGTTAGTTGAGTTGAGTTCTGCCTCGGGAGAAAACGGTTGGCTCGCTGAGGCCAGACAAATTTGCGCACTACGGGCACCGCACGAGATGGGTGGGTGGGGGCAGATGGAAAAGCGAGAATAGAAAGAATGTGTATCTCTCTCCTTTAAACTCAAAGGTAACAAAAAGTTTCGTACCTGAACTAAAAAGTCGTAAGTGTTTTTCGCGTTTCGAGATTCCTGTGTTCTATGTATATATGTTATGAACATTCTATGTCCATTTCGCATATCCGTATCCGGCTATGGTACATATATATATATGTATGTGTGTGTGTGTGTGTGTGTGTGGTGGTGGAAAAAGATATAAATGATTGAATCAAACACCGATCTACAAATTTATTTCGTTAAGTTGATTGAACAGTTTGTTGAAACACGAGTTACAAAGTTTTTTCTTGTAAGAAATAAATAATATTAATCAATGCATAATTATTCATAGAGAGAAAGTGAATATTCACGCATGAAATGTAGTGCTTAGTGTTAGCCTAATCTAAAGGGACATGTTTTGTGTATGTAAAAAGATCTTTTTGTGAGTGTGTCACTATGTAAATAGAAATATTTATGCATGAAACGTATATGCAGCTGCCGCTGAATTTTTTTTTTTTTATGGGCAATGAATGTAATAGTAGCATTAATAAATTTGCATAAACCATAACACATTCGTTTAATTTAAAATAAAAAGCAAATGATTTATCTCTGATTCTAATTGGTTAAAAATGTATTTTTAATAATCTAGGATTGAATAGATTTATTTCTTGGGTTTTAATCCTTTAAAATTTTCGCGTCAAATCAAATATTTTCGGCTACGGAGTATCTCAAGAAATTTTAAAACTAGTGGGTAAGCGCTGATTGGTCAATATATGCAAAATAACAGATACAAAAATTGCAGCTTTCTTTTAGAATGAAAACCAGACATATTGTGCAAAAACATACCTTACTATATATATATATATATATATATGCAAATAGTAGGGTATCTTTGTCCTCAGCCGGACTTGCTCGTCATATGAAACGACATGACAGCAAACAATTACAGGTTCATTTTTATGACAAAGTATATGGGTCTATAATTGGTCTCAGAAGTCATATGAAAGTACATAGGGTTAAAGTCAACTCTAAACACAGTTATTTTCCTTGTTACATATGCAGCAGGGTTTCTAAGGGTGAATTTGTCCTGAAGAATCACATCTGTTTCTACGGGTGTTTTTGCGAGATTGCGGAAATGACCTTCTGTAAAATGTCGCAGTTATCATGTATTTATACATGTGTGTGTGTGTGTGTGTGTGTGCTTGTGAAAAGGATAGTCCTCGTTGCCGTGTAACACCAAAAATGGGATAGAACTTTTTTGTTTGTTTGTTTATATCTGACTGTTGAAGAAATACACCTTTCTTTTTTCACATTCCACACTCTAAAATAATAAACACAAATGACAAACAGCTGGAGTATTTATGTTCCGAAATTTTTTCATCTCAAGAATTATATATATATACGTATATATATATATATATATATATATATGTGTGTATGTATATATGCTCCTCCACGGGGTTTGAACACTCTAGAAAAGGAATTTACGGCTGCCACTCGCATAATACAAAGCTCTTCGAATGAATTGAGCAATCTGGTATCCGGTAAGGAAAAAATGTAAACAAACGAAAGCTACTATATAATGCCTTATAATTCCCGAGGTGACGTGTCTAGCCACACTGAAGAGTTGTGACACAACGAAACAATCTGTTTGTGGATAACAATATATATATATATATATATATAATGTTTACAACATTATAAATATATTGCGATGTCTGTTGGGGTGGTCATCGTACCTCTGTTACCTATCATGTGGTATTGTATTGATCACGTTCAGCTTTCGAGCACGGAATATTTTGTTTACTTTACAACTCCTGTGACGATATTTTCTGATAACTCCTGCAATTCCTGACTCAGGACCCGTCAACATCTTTTTAAACTTTTTGTTCTGTAAAATATTGTTGTCCTATAAAGTTTCTAATATTCAGAATGTATAGTTGTATGTATTATTGTCCTGTAGAATGTATTGTTGTCCTGTAGAACTTTCTAATATTCAGAAAGTATAGTTGTATGTATTATTGTCCTGTAGAATGTATTGTTGTCCTGTAGAACTTTCTAATATTCAGAAAGTATAGTTGTATGTATTATTGTCCTGTAGAATGTATTGTTGTCCTGTAGAACTTTCTAATATTCAGAAAGTATAGTTGTATGTATTATTGTCCTGTAGAATGTATTGTTGTCCTGTAGAACTTTCTAATATTCAGAAAGTATAGTTGTATGTATTATTGTCCTGTAGAATGTATTGTTGTCCTGTAGAACTTTCTAATATTCAGAATGTATTAGAACGATTTAATGATGATGATGATGATGATGATTATCACCATCATCATCATTAAATCGTTCTAATAGAACAGATTCCCTTGATCCTCTATCGCTATCCATCTCTCTAGGACATTGCCTTCCGCATTTAGTGTGCCCAAACAGCTGATGAATATCAGTCTTTGCTGGTCGGGCAAAATTGGCGAGATCTTCGATTATAAGTTCATCCTTTGTTTTTTCTGCAGTACAAGGCATATCTTATTCATCTTATTTGAATGGTTTGTGAGATGGGAGGTGAGTGGTCGTTAGCTGCTGTTTTGTGGGGCGCTGCTTCCAGGAGTTGTTCAAAACAGCACGTAGAATTCTTACGTTGTTCTCATCTAGTTTTTTTCTTCAAGTGCTACGTTTAAGTCCAAGTTGGGCAGCCATACAATAGTAATGACACGGCTACAGCTTGGAAGAATTCCCATTTCATTTAATCAGAGAGATTAGATTTCCATTTGGTCGATAACCTGTATATAGCAGTTTATGCCTTTCTTATCCGTATGTTGACATAATTTTCAATAGATCAGACGAAACCTTCCTGATATATATATATATATATATGTATATATATATATAAAGTAAAAAAGTAAAGTTGGCGACCATAGTCGACGAGGACCCGAAAGCTCCCTTTTCATAATCTACTACAGAGTGCTGTTTTTTTTTCCTACATTGCTCCACTTACCCTTGATCCGTACCTTATAATGCTTAGTGTTAAGCATGGAGGTATCAAATATCATTTTTGAGTTTTTGGTACGACTCGACTTGGGATTGAACCTAAGTCTCCCAGGCCACTGCTGAAGTCTCTACCTACATGGTCAATATATATATATACCCATCAGTTATGTGTGTATTTACTTACTCCACCGCATTAGCAGGATACGTAACAAGGTCAGTTTTTAAGCGGGTTTTAACAGGTTTGAAGTTTTCTTTTAGATTGGTTGTCATACCAAGATTAAAAAGTCAGTCTGCCCTTCTACTTACACATTGCTGGAATTGTTAGATTCATACATTTCATACAGGATATTAACGTTATATAAAAGATAAACTGTCTCGCCCTGGATTTGAACTTGTGTCGCCGTGTCCATTTCCTACGATGATAGCCATTACACCGCCAACGCCTCCGTGCATCAGTTGTATAGGGCCTGTTTTTAATTCAGAGTACTTCCTTCAAGAACGTTTGCCCAACCAACGCCAGATAGCCCTGCCTTCACTATAATTATGTATAGGTAATCTATACGTAAGTATTAATACAAGTTTGTTTGAGGGCTACAGACAAAAATATTTTCTTTTTTCGTTTTCCTTTTTTTCAAACACTAACCTTTCCTGTTTCTGTTCTAACCTTTTTTGTTTCGGTGAACTTATGAAAAATACCAGAATGAAGACGTATAAAAAAAGCTACCCTCTCTAAGCATACTTTTCGCACCCTGTCATTAAGGTCCTGGATTTTGATAATAGTTGCCCGGATAGCTGGAAGCGTTTGCTCAAAACTTTTGAACAATTTCTTTTTTTACATATGCTAGACTTGCTTACATTCAAGCGTAAGTAAACGAGACAGACCAATGAAAAATTGACGGTCTTCAAATAAGTAGAAATCTATCTATCTATCTATCTATCTATCTCCTTCTGTTCATTATCTATCTATCTATCTATCTATCTATCTATCTATCTATCTCCTTCTGTTCATTATCTATCTATCTATCTATCTATCTCCTTCTGTTCATTATCTATCTATCTATCTATCTATCTATCTATCTATCTATCTATCTCTGTTCATTATCTATCTATCTATCTATCTATCTATCTCTGTTCATTATCTATCTATCTATCTATCTATCTATCTATCTATCTATCTATCTCTGTTCATTATCTATCTATCTATCTATCTCCTTCAGGAGGTGCCTGTGGTGTAGTCATTATCGTCGTAGGAAATGGAGACGGCGACACGAGTTCAAATCCTGGACGAGACTGATTGCATTTCACATAGCACTAATACCCTTGGAAAGGTATGAATCCAATTATTCTCCCTCCAGCTATGGGTAAATAGTAGGACAGACTAGGTTCTTCAGCCTTGGTTAGGAGAAGGAAAACTCTGAATTGAAACCTGTTAAACTCCGCTTAAAAATTGACCTTGTGTCATATCCTGCCCGAGCGGAGGGGTTGGTAAATAGTATCTATCTATCTCCTTCTGTTCATTATCTATCTATCTATCTATCTATCTATCTATCTATCTATCTCCTTCTGTTCATTATCTATCTATATATCTCTTTCTGTTCATCTATCTTTCTATCTATCTTCCATAAAGAAGTACTCGACATTATAGTCAATACAGTAAATAATTGTACAATGTCCCACTTGAAATAATAAAATGCCGGTGTCTTTGATGAAAATTAACGTTTACAAAAAATTGTTAATTGTGTACTTTTTTTTAGCAATACTAAAAATAACACTAAATAATGCCCGTTTTTATTTAGTAGAAAAACCTTCAAAGAAATTGTTGGGTGTGTACTTATTTCTGAGCGATCCTGTAAATGATACCTAATTATGTGTTGGGGTGTCCCCTATAGATGGATTTGTCCTCATGTGACATACACCAACTGAGCTCTCTTCTGCGCAGTTGCAGTCGCAGTCGTAGTCTCGGTCCTGTCTCAGTCGAGTCTCAGTGAGCCGTTACCAAGAGCGGTAATATTCCTGATTGTTAAGCTGCGGAGGGGTTTCTGCCAGCTATCGTTTGTGTATGTACTATTTTCCTTCAATATATTTCTTATCACTTATTTCTATGTTGTGTTATCATTTGAACCTTCGCTTGACCATAACATTATGCCCGTTTTAATTGTATTATATTCTCCTAGAAATGATATAATGCTGTTATCATTGGTTTAAAATAAAATTAATTTTTACAAAAATTGTTTTTAGCGTATTTATTTCTGAGCGATATTGTAAATAATACCTAATAATGTCAGTTTTGATTGCATAATGTTCTACTAGAAATAATGAAGTAAAGTTGGCGACCGTAGTCGAGGGCGACCAGATGGCTTCCTTTTCGATAACTACTACACCGAGGTGTAGGGTAGGGCGATACTCCTTTCCCTTATTGGTATGATGGTTAGAGTGTTCGCCAATGGCCCGGGAGACCTGGGTTTAATTCCAGATCGAGTTATACCAAAGACTCAAAAAATGCTACTTGATGCCTCCTTGTTTAACACTCAGCATTATAAGGTACGGATCAAGGGTAAAGTGGAGCAATCCAGAGAAAAGAGTAGCGCTCCCCTACACTTTGGTGTAGTAGCTATCGAAAAGGGAACCTTCGGGTCACCTCGAATACGGTCGCCAACTTAACTTTACTTAGAAATAATAAAATGATGGTATCTTTTGTTTAGAAAAGAAAAACAAACCTTAAAATATATTGTTGGGGTGTTGTTCTTTCTGAGTGATACTGTACGTCTTGAAAAATAGGACAAGTTTTATAAAGTCAATCTCTTCCGCAGAAAGAGGAGTTGTTGACATTGCTGCCAACTGAAATGTTGAGAATTCTGCTTTTTATTCTTGAGTTATAAATAAAATAGATTGCCAAAATACAACCTAGTTTTTTTCTTTTTTTTTTTTTCAAGAAGTTGGGAAGAACTTCCATAAAGAATGCACCTGCACTAAATGCATTTGAACTAAATGTACCTCACAAACTAGGTTAAAAACCACTCACTGCATTCCTTCCTTGCTTGTCATAAGATAAAAACATGATCTAGTATAGGGTGTTTCAGAAAAATTGATATAATTTCGTTATCAAATAACTTGACCAATTCTCTTTCAGATGATCTCAGTATAGAAATGTTGAGAAACAACTCAAAATGGTTTAGTTTGGTTTTATGGCATATCAACCTTTGTAGGTTATTTAATGCCAAATTCTCTTTACCCTTATATTTTAAATTTTTAGGGTTTGATTTGGTTGCGTTTTATGGCATAGCAACCATTTTAGGTTATTTAATGCCAAATCTTCTTAATACATATATATCAAATATATAGGATTTGGTTTGGTTGGATTTTATGGTATATCAACCTTTGTAGGTTATTTAATGCCAAATCTGAAATTTGAAAAGAGAGCCTTCTGGTCACCATCGACTACGGACACCAACTTTACTTACATTCTACGTGATTGGGTGACCACTTAAGCCACAAGTACCGTAAGCAACCTAAAGCCTCTGGACAATATCTAAACAAAATGTTTGAAAATAATGACATCCTACATGATTGGGTGACCACTTAAGCAACAAGTACTGTAAACAAGATAAAGCCTCTGAGCCATATCTAAGCAAAAGCTAAGAAAATAACAGCAGCAAATTTCCTTGCGACAAAATTTTCACAAATATGTGAAAGCGATAATACTCAATTCATTGATAACTAATTGCTTTCACAGCATGTCAAACCTTGTTGGGTTATTTAATACAGTGATTATTTTTTTGCTAGCAATAACATGGTTTCAAATAACTAATAATCCTTAATAAACAATTATATCTTCAAGTAATTATTGTTATTTGGAATAGTTAATTGAAGCTATCATCGCAATTTGTTGTTTTCTTATTGTTAATCGGTCTAGGGTTATTTTATTGGTTGGTTGGTTGGTTGGGTTTTACGGCATATCAACCTTTATAGTACTTAGGGAATCTAATTCCTTGTAAGATCATATTTACTCTTTTTATATGCCGAATTTGATGGAATATAAGACGCACGGATGTGTAAGACTCACCCCAATATCAGCAGGGTGTGTCCTCGTGGAGTAATGGTTAAAGCGATGGACTGCGGAATAGTAGTACGCGAGTTCGTACTCCAGTCGCGCTATTACGTTCACTTTCGGGCAAATAACCTTGGGAAAGGTATGAACTCCCTTATCCTCCCAGCTATGGGTTAAATAGTACCACTACTGTTCTTTTAGAAGAATGGCTTTGGCGTTAAATAACCTAAAAAGAGTTTATATGCCATTAAACAAAGAAACCAAACCAATCTCAGCAGGGCAAATCAAGAAAATATTTTAATGAAACAAAGTACTAATATTAAATTTAATGAAATAGATATAATGAATATTATCAATGATAGAACTTATAATCTATATAATAGCTTTTTAAATAATGACAATTGGTACATGAAAGTTACTTTAAAGTCTAAGCTAATAGAAGTTGCTAGGTTGCTGATTTCGGCCGACTATTGTGAATTTCAAATCTACATATGGCATATAAGACTTGGAGGAATTTTAAAAGATATTTTTGTTCAAAAAATGTACGCCTTATATGCCGTCAAATACGATAGTTGTTTCTCGAGAGTTTTTCACACGCTATCAAAGGCGAATAATTTCTAAACCGATCTATTTGACCCATAGATAAAACCCTTCGGTCAAAATGGATTTGGAAGTAAGGACATCGAAGTAGGTACTTTTACACTTCCCCAAATCTCCAGAACTGGGTTTTCACGATCAGATACAATTAAGTGTTATGCCCAGAGAATTTCTTTTGTGGAAGGTCTTACATCTGTGCAAGAGATGCAGTCATCTCATTCTAAACTGACTCGGAAATTTGGTTTTTGGTTTTGGTTTTGTTTTGTTTTATGGCATATCAACCATTGTAGGTTATTTAATGCCAAATCCTCTTTATATATATATATATATATATATATATATATATATATATATATATATATTAAATATATAGGGTTTGGTCTAGTTCGGTTTTATGACATATCAACCATTGTAGATTATTATATGTCAAATCCTCTTTATACATATATATTAAATATATAGGATTTGAATTGGTTTGGTTTTATGACATATCAAACATTGTTGGTTATTTAATGTCAAATCCTTTATATATATATATATATATATATATATATATATATTAAATATATATGATTTGGTTTGGTTTAGCTTTATGGCATATCAACCATTGTAGGTTATTTAATGCCAAATCGTCTCGATACATATATATTTAATATATGATTTGTAGACAGATTTTGATTCTGAGCTCTATTTGCACACAGTTAAATGATTTCAAGTATTACTAAATAACAGTCACAATTTAACATAAGTCATTTGTTTGCATACAGTTTGTTTTATTTAACCCATAGATAGGACCCTATCAGGTGCTACCGCTCCGTGTCGGAATGAACCTGGCAGCAATGGTAATGAAAAGGTATTCCACCATCCCCAAATCTTCAAGGCTGAAGCCTCACCGTCAAATTGTTTAATGTCATATACTGGAAACTCGTTTGGTGGGGGCTCTTACTCCTCTGCAGAGATACATTCAGTGTATTCTACGATCCCAGCCGACTGGGCTTGGCAATTTGATGGTGTCCAAACATCTGTCTAGATTTATAAAACGAAGCGTAGAAGAAACATATTGGATGAATTGGAATTCTGAACAGTCCACATATATATATCCTCTTACAATGTAAATATATTTAGTCGGTTGATATGTGTCGGCCAGGTTACATCGCGTGATGAAATGGTTAACGAGGTTGGCAAGCAAAGCCTGGTCAGTTAGTTCGATTCTGGTCATACTCATGGCTTTGATCCAAACTAAGCTTAGTTTGTAAAGGACTACATTTTAATGTTTGTTTCTTTGGGTTTTATGGCATATCAACCTTTGTAGGATATTTAATGCCAAATCCATTTTTATACAAATAGTTCTATTTCAAACAATTCAGTTTAGTATAAAAACAGTTCTTTTTCAAGCAATTCAGTTTAGCTTAAGTACACAGTTAAGTTCTATTTGACCCATAGATAAGACCCAATCAGGTGCTACTACTCCAGGCTATAGTGGACCTGGGAGCGATGGCAATGAAGGAATACTCCGGATTCCCCAAAGCTCCAGTATTACTGGAACCTCTCGATCAGATTGTTTAGTGTCATATCCAGGACACTCGTTGAGGGAGTCTTACCCCGCTGCAGAGATTCAATCAGTGTATTCTACTGCCCCAGCCAACCGGGCAATACATTTTATTGACTGATGAACATTTACAACATATTTGAAAGTATCGACTTCGTCTAATCTTCAACGACGACAAACTTGTCAAAAAAGAGATGCTGCATTTTTCAGTTGAGTAGGAATGCACTGTTAGAAGAAAAAAATGTAACCATGATTTATATTAAAAAAAATACTGTCATATACATAATTTCTGAGTTTAAAAAACTTCGTAATTTAATTTGAAATTTTACGCTTCTAGCCGGCGGCTAATTTTTTTGTGATCAATGGAAATGTTTCGCTTTTGAGTTGTGCAGACCTGCCAAATTGTAAATCTATAAATGTACACACATATACATTCACAGTCGCACATACTACCAAAGCATGCGAACTGATAGACAAAAACGTGTTTATACCTGTCAAGAAGGCACGAATATATCCAAGTATATATATATATATATATATATATATATAAATAAGCAAAAAAAAAGGAAAGATTCATATATACGTATATTTTCACACACACACACACACACATATATATATGCAAGTATATATATATATATATATATAAGCAAAAAAAGGAAAGATTCATATATACGTATAATTTCACACACACACACACGTTTGTGTGTGAGTGTGTGTGTGTGTGTGTGAGAGAGAGAGAGAGAACAAAAGTAAAAGGAAAAACAATGTATATGACTCAGTATGTTCGTGTATGTGTGAGTATATGTGCGTGTGTGTGTGTGTGTGTGTGTGTGTGTGTGTGTGTGCCCGTGAGTGTAAAAAGAGGCTGAGAAAAGAGCAAAAGTAATGTGAGAAAAAGAATGTTTTAATGTATGTGTGTGTGTGTGAGAGTGTGTGTGTGTGTGTGTGTGTGTGTGATAAAAATGTTATGCCTGTTTTAGAAATGTAGACTAAGTTTTCTCCATTATATCAGTTGTTTTTCTTAATAAAAATGCTGCGGTAGACAGCTTGAACGTTTTCTTTCGTCACTAGTAGAACATTCTAAGAATGTGTTGTTAGGGATTGTGAATAGGTGAAGTCTGTTTGAAATCATTAATTTGTTACACAAAGGTGTTGCCATTTTTTTGAAATCCTAAAAATGAGAAAATTCAACCAAGAACTCATACTTAAAAGCTTTAAGCAATTTCAACCCTAAATCATCAGGCATCAAATGTCTGCTATTTGTAGTATTACAACCGCATAAAATTTTGAGTAACGGTGTTTGATTACTTTTGCGAAACTTTTTCAGTTCCATATTTTATGTATTATTAGATTTACCTAATAGAATATCCTAATCTATCTATCTATCTATCTGCGCGTGTGTGTATAAATATACATATGATTAACCATATTTACCCACCCCTCCGCTCGGGCAGGATATGACACAAGGTCAATTTTTAAGCGGAGTTTAACAGGTTTGAATTAAGAGTTTTTCCTTCTCCTAGACTAGCTGAAGAACCCAGTCTGCCCTAATATTTACCCATAGCTGGAGGGAGAATAATTGGATTTATACCTTTCCCAAGGGTATTAGAGCTATATGAAATGCAATCAGTCTCGTCTAGGATTTGAACTCGTATCGCCGTGTCCATTTCCTACGACGATAACCATTACACCACGGGCACCCCATATATACATATGATTAACATTATTTTAAATTGCACACAAATATAAATGTCTATATATAAATAAATTATTGGTTTGGTTTGGTTGGTTGGGTTTAATGGCATATCAACCTCTATAGGTTATTTTATGCCAAAGCCTCTTTACACATATTATATCTATGGTTTGCAAACACATAATGATACCATACTAAAACCAAACGACTCATTTACTCGCATACGAGTAAATATTTTCAAGTTTTTCTATACGACATTAGTTTATTTAGGGATGATAGTTTTTTAAAAAGTTATTTCTCATTACTATCTCTACTAACCTAAATATAATGGTATCTCTATTCAGCAATAATTTGCTTTCAGTTGATTAGTTTGTTGTGTTTTCAGGATTGTAACCAAGTCTATATTTTCTGGTACAACGCGGTCTCTTTCAAAAACGACAAAATAAATTATTGGTACATACGAATTTAAAGAGGCAAATACTAAGAGACATATGGGAGATTACAATATATGGAATTTATTGAAATCGGAAGGGCCTTTTCATCTGACATTTATTAAGCGATAGCCATCAAAAGTCGTTTAAAAAACAATGTAAATAAGATACATTGTTTTTAAACGACTTTTGATGGCTATCGCTTGACAAATGTCAGATGAAAGGGCCGTTGCAATTTCAATACATTCCATATGTTGTAATCTCCCAATTTTGCATATGTCTCTTAGTATATGTCTCTCTCTATATATATGTGTATGTATTAAAATAATAATAATAACAATAATGATAATAATAAGTAGAATCAATAAAAATTGGTGCGCTCGGAACGGCCCCTAAAGGCTTGGCAAGCAGGTTGAAGAAAATAGAAATCGGAGGTCAAGCCTAGCCCATCCGGGCTACAGAATTTTTGAGGTCGACCAAAATACTAAGAAGTGTCCTGGAGACTTCAAAAGACTTGCTCTCGCCCAGTGAAAGACCATCAGCTAACGCTGGTGTGAAAATAATCATGATAATTGACAATTACTTGCTAGAGAGCGAAAAATTTCGGAACATGGTAACTGTGATACCATTTTAAGTTGGTGCCCTTGAAATGATCTTCAAAGGTCTGGAAAAGTGACAAGGCAACTGGAGATTAGAGAAAGAACTGATACTATTCAAATATTCTTATTCTTTCGTTCTTTTCTTTTTTTCCCTTTACTTTCCTTTTCTTTTCTTCTTTTCTTCTATTTCTTTTAAGCCGTGATATCTCTTGATGGTCCCATTTGTTTTACATCATTGCCTTACACAGTCACTTGATATTTTAAAAATATGAACGCTGATTTATTGACTAAACTGTAAGCGCTTCCCTTTCTCTGTATATATAATTTCTTCCTTTGTTTTGTATTTCATTAAACATCCATCTGTGATCTAACGACACTTGATAATATATTTTCGAAGACCTGATGATTGTTTTTTAAAACCGAACTGTTAGAGCGTCGCCTTTTTTCATATTGAATTTTTCACTTTGGATTACTTTGTTTTTCAATGTTTCTCTATATTGTCAGATTGCTGTCTATATAACTATCTATTTATTTCAGTATAAATGTATGTATGTATCGACCCTTACTCAAGATCAGTATGCGACACAAGGTCAATTTTTAAGAGGAGTTTAACATGTTTTAATTTCAGAGTTTTTCTTCTCCTAGTCGAGTTGCCATATCAAGGTTAAAGTTCCCTGTCTGCCCTAAAATTTACTCATAGCAGGAGGTAGAATAGTAGGATGCATACCTTTCCCAAAAATATTTGCGCAATGCGAAACATAAATAACTTCGTCCATGATTTAATTGCCAAGTCGACTGGGGCTGTAGACTACACCGACTGCTTCTCTGCAGAGTGATAAGACCCCTCCCCCAGCCAGTGTCCTGAATATGACACTAAACAATCTGATAGTGAGGTTCCAGTAATGTTGAAGCTTTGGGGAAGGCAGAGTACCTCTTCATTGCCGTCGCTCCCTGATCGACTCTGCACCGGAGTGGTAGCACCTGGTAGGCCCCTATCTATTGGTCTAAACTAAACTGCGTACTTATGCAAAACTGAATTGCTTGAAAAAGAACTGTTTCGACATGTAAACTGCGTACTAATGCTAAACTGAATTGCTTGAAATAGAACTGTTTTTGACATTGAAACTGTACAATGCTAAACTGAATTGTTCGAAATATAATTGTTTTTAGATTTAACTGGTTTGACTAAACTGTATAACCTGAAAGAGAAATGTTTTTGACAATCAAACTGTGTACTTATGCTTAACTGAATTGTTTGAAATAGAACTATTTATTTGTATAAAAACGGAATTTGCATTAAATAACCAACAAAGGGGGATATGCCATTTAATCCAAACAACCAACCAGGATTTGAACTGGGGTAGCCGCGTACTTTTCCCACGACTATATCCATTACGCCACAATTGTATGTACTATTCAGTTATTTTGAACCGGTTGAGCGTCTTCGAGTAAATTCAGAAAGAATCTCACTGCGCATGCGTGACTGATATTTTCTCGTGTAATCATTTCGTCGGCAGTGTGACGCCATTGATTCATTTTGCGTATCTTGTCGCTGTCATATTAACAACGCATATGAACCAAGGTTTGATTTAATCAGGGCTATTCGTTTGTGAAAACTTTTCAAATTATTAAGATGATTCATCGAGTGAAGCCCTGTAAAAATTCGCTCGTGACATCTTAAAACTTGGCCGGGAATTTGTTAAAAGCGTTTCTCGTTCGAGGAAGGCTTCAATTTGCCGAACGCTGGAAAACGATGAACGCTTGCAAGTTGCAGATAAAAAAGCTTAACGAATTAGTGAGGGAAAAGAAGATCGGGGAATTCTACAGATTGTCTGCAAAATACCCATGAATATTTTTAGTTTAAAAAAATATCTGTTTTAAAACAAAACATCTTATTACTCTGATAGAAAAAAATTCGGCTCTTTGGATTTCTGTGAAAGAGGTTTAGTTCGTTTTGGTTTGCTTTATTTATTAAACGGCATTACAACCCCTTACGGGCTATCTAGATCTGAAATTGGATCTACATAATTTGCACACTGTGTGATCTATCTATCTATCTATCTATCTATCTATCTATCTATCTATCTCCTTCTGTTCATTATCTATCTATCTCAGTCTGCAAATAGTTGTCTGTATCAGTTCAAATATTTCTATCAATTAATAATAATTTATACACAATAATCTGGTTTTAAGTAACTATTCTTATTTGATAATAATCGTTTGCTTGCACGCAGATGGTTTCAAGTATTCTTATCTAATACAAAGGATTTTAATAAGCATGTGCAAATGTACAAATAAGCTATGTCCAAAAAGTAACAGACAGTTACTAATTATGCACTAAGACATACGCACGTGTATTGAACAGATTTCGTACTAGAAAATAGACTAACATACCTTAATACTAAATATTAGAAAAGGAAGGGAAAACTATGGACCTATACCTACGCAAATAATTCAAAAGTACAGATAGCTTACATCCTTATGAATAAGAAATGGTTTAATAGTGCTTTGAATTGCGAGGCATATTCCTCTTTTGAAGGAGTGTCTTCCGATCACCGAATTGTCACGGCAAAGATACCTCTGAACCTACACAGAAATGCATCGCAAACAACCAGGTCCACTCGCTATGACTGGTCCATGCTTACCAATAGAGATAAATATACGATAACTCTTAGAAAGAAATTCGAGGCACTTCAGGAGGTATCAGAAACACAGACACAAAATGAAGAATACGAGAACTTCGTCAATGCCCACATGGAAGCAGCAGCAGAAGGTATACCAACCAGACTAAGAGCAAAATATGGGAGTGATTATCTGTGAAGAAGAAACGTGACAACTTAAAAACCGCATCCCTATGCTGTAAAAGAAACCCAACTATTGTTAACGCTCAGAAACGGAAGAAGACACAAAGATAATTATTACTTATCTAAAAGAACAAACAGAATACATCTAAGACCAGATCTTAAAGCGATGGACTGCGGAATCGTAGTACGCAAGTTCGTACCCCAGTCGCGCTATTACGTTCACTTTCGGGCAAATACCCTTGGGAAAGGTATGAACCCCCTTATCCTCCCAGCTATGGGTTAAATAGTACCACTACTGTTCTTCTAGGAGAATAGCATTGACATTAAATAACCTACAAAGGTTGATATGCCACTAAAAAAAAAGAATATAAAGAATACATAAGACCAGATCAATAAGATTCGACACTCGGTTGAAGATAGACAATCTCGGATAGTGTAACAGACAGTAAATGAAGTGAGTAAAAGAAAAAGCACCGTGAGAGCGAAACTAAAAGCCGCCAGCTAAGAAGAACAATACACTTGTGGAAAGAATACTTTAAAAATTTGCTCGGAAACTCCCTAAAGTTACGGATAAACCTATCCCGAAAAATATTGATTATCAATTAGATATCAAACAAGGACAGTTTACACAAGAAGAACTCGATGTAGTCCTAACAAAAGTTAAAAACAGGAAAGCTACCGGTCTCAATGAAATACCTCCAGAAGTATGGAAGACAAGGAAATTCGACGACATATTGCTCTGATACTGCAACGCCATATATAACTAGAACACAAGTGACAGATGGACAAAGGGATGCATCTCCTCTTTCACCAAGAATGGTGATATGGAATTGTCCATAACTATCTGTGAATAAACCTTACTTCCCGTGGTGTAATGGTTATCGTCGTAGGAATTGGACATGACGATACGAGTTCAAATCCTGGACGAGGCTGATTGCATTTCACATAGCACTAATACCCTTGGGAAAGGTATGAATCCAATTATTCTCCCTCCAGCTATGGGTAAATAGTAGGACAGATTAGGTTCTTCAGCCTTGGTGAGGCAACTAGTCTAGGAGAAGGAAAACTCTGAATTCAAACCTGTTAAACTCCGCTTTAAAATGACCTTGTGTCATATCCTGCCCGAGCGGAGGGGTTGGTAAATATGATAAACCTTACTTCTATAGCGGCTAAGATTTAAAATGCGCAGCTACCCAACTGCATTGAACCCGAAATTGAGAAAATTCTTTGGAAAAACTAAACTGGATTTCGTAGGAATTGTTCCACAACATTACAAATTCTGACGATTCATCGAATTTTAGAAGGCGTTCGTGCAAAAAATCTCGAAGCTACACTCCTATTCATAGATTTCTCCAAGGTATTTGACTCCATATACAGAAGGAAGATGGAGCAAACACTTATAGCCTACATACTCACCAGAGAGACCGTTTCAGCCATACTGATGCTCTATAAAAACACGAAAGTAAAAGTACGCTCACTGGATGGAGATACAGACTCCTTTGACATTGTCACAGGTGTGCTGCAAAGGGACACATTAGCACTATACCTGTTCATAATTTGCTTTGATTACGTACTGTGGACATCGACAGATTTAATGAAAGAAAATGGCCTCACACCGGAAGAGGCAAGAAGCAGACGATATCTAGCACGAACTATTACGGATATGGACTACGCTGATGACATAGCGCTTTGCCCAAGTTGAATTCCTGCTACATTTTCTGGAGTGGGCAGCAAGCAGTATAGGCATCCATGTGAACGAAGGAAAAACGGAGTTCATATAATTTAATCAACGTGGCGTTATCTCCACACCAAATGGTGACTTTCTGAAACTTGTGGACAGGTTCACATACCTCGGAAGCAGTGTATCATCTACCAAAAATTACAAGGAGGTGCCCTTGGTGTAATAGTTATCCTCACAGGAAATGGACAAGGCGACACGAGTTCAAATCTTGGACGAGGCTGATTGCATTTCACGTAGCTCTAATACCCCTGGAAAAGGTATGAATCCAATTATTCTCCCTCCAGCTATAGGTAGATAGTAAGGCGGACTGGGTTGTTATGACAATCACAAACTTAGACAATCATGTAAGTCAACCGGCAACGGTTACATTGCGAAGGATTTGTACTGTGATCAACAAAAAATGTTACCCGACTGTAAAGTTTCCGAACTTGTAGGGATCTAGAAAAGTTCGAGGCATATGGTTGGTTGGTTGGATTTTATGGTATATCAACACTTGTAGGTTATTTAATGCCAAATTCTGTTTAAACATAAATTCAATAGATATGATTTGTCCACGAATAGTTTATTGGCGATATTTTAAACAAATCAGAGCTATTTTCAAATATAGCAATTTAACACTAATAATTCTATTCAACACACAGCTAAGTTTCTTCTAAGCTGCGGTCGTGTCGATACTGTTACATGGATGCACTACATGGACGCTAACTAAACGTATGGAGAAAAGCTTGACGACAGCTACACATGAATGCTGCAAGCAATTTTGAACAAGTCCCGGAGGCAGCACTTCACAAAGCAGCAGCTGTTCCGCCACCAGCCACCCATCACGAAAACTATCCAAATTAGACGAACCAGACATGCGGGATACTGCTGGAGAAGTAGGGACGGGCTTATAAGTGATGTACTCCTGAGGACCCCTTAATATGGACGAGCAAAGGCAGAACGACCAGCTCGAACCTACATACAACAGCTCTGTGCAAATACGGGATGTAGCCTGGAAGACCTTCCGGAAGCAATTGAAGATAGGGAGGGGTGGCGAGGAAGGGTCAGGGATATCTGTGCTGATAGCGTGACAATATGGTGATGATGATGAAATGGTTTCATGTATTTCTATGTTACACCAACAATTCAATTTTACATCCGTAACTTGTTTGGACACATTTAAATGGTTAAACAGTTCTAGATGGGACCCTAACAAGTTACACCACTCTGGGTTCGAGTGGACAGGAGAGTAATGGCACTGAAAAGGGTTCTCTACAATCCCCAAAGTTCCAGAACTGGAGCCTCACCATCAGATGCAGTTTACCCAGGACACGCACACAGTTAAATGGTTCCAAGTACTGTAATGTAATACTAATAAGTCAATTTAATAGTCATTTGCTGGTACACAGTTAAATGGATTCAAGTATAGAAAATGATTAAATGGTTGTATTTAACGCATAAATGGTCCCCTAATACGTACTACTATTCCATGCAAAAGTGAACCTGGGAGTAATGGCATTGAAGAGGAACCGTTACAAAGGAATTTATCTATCGATCTATTTATCAATCAATCTTTCCGAGTCGGCTGTGGTTGCAGAATACACCAACTGGTTCTCTGCAGAGGGGTAAGAATCCCCCAATGAGTGTCCTGGAATGACACTAAACAATCTAAACAATCTAATGGCGAGGTTCGAGTAATGTTGGAGCTATAGTGAATGCAGAGTACCCCTTTATTGTCATCACTCCCAGGTCGACTCAGGCTCGAAATGGTAACACCGGATAGGTTCCTCGCTATGGGTCACAAAGAAATAAACTGTGTCTTTATGCTAAACTGATTTGTTTGAAATTGAACTGTTTTGACATTTAAACCGTGTAAATAAATGACTGATAGTTAATTGAATTGTTATGGAGACATTTAATTGACTGATATTTAATTGAATTGTTAGGGAGCCATTTAACTTTATTGACTAAACCGAAGTGCTTGAACTAGAACTGTTTTTGAAATTTAAACTGTGTACTTATGCTAAACTGAATTGTATGAAATAAAACTGTTGATGTGTATAAAATGGATTTGGCTTTGAATAACTTACAATGGTTGATATGCCATACAACCAAACCAAACCAAACCAAACGAAATATTTATATATCTATCGATATTTTTTCAGATAAAGGTATGAATCCTCTGATCCCCAAAGCTATGGATTGCTTTGACATGAAATAACCCACGAATGTTGATATGCCATTGAAACAAAGGAACTAGACATAACTCAGTCTACACATAGCTATGTATATATCTATGTAGCGCATGTTACATTTAAACGAGCTCACCGAAAGTAAGACAAAATCAGAATGTCTGTCGACACCCAGCAGGCACTGAACTGTACCATACGTGTATATTTCCTTTTTTTTCGAGAGTATACTTGTTAAAGTACCTCAAATCTCACCAGAGGAAACGAAACCTTTTATTTCACGAGGACGTGTTACCACGTCAAGGTACATGAAGGTAACCTGTCCTATTTGTGACTTGGTTTGTTAATCAGATGGTGATTCCACTAGGCATTTCAAAATACACAAAAATGTTTCTCGGTCGGCAATTCAGAAAGATGGAAAAATTCATGCAGGTCAGAAACTGCGTTAAAGTAACCTGTGTGAACAAAGTGTTGCTGTGACCAATGAAAATATGGTTATCTTCTAATTAGAAGTATCTATCTATCTATCTATTTCAGTCTGTACAAAATAAGATAGATAGATAGATAGATAGATATCTATCTATCTATCTATCTATCTATCTTATTTTGTTCATATCTACCTATTTGAAACATACTATTATACATATATTTCTATCAATATCCCTCTGCTACTTTCTCTTTCAGTCTGCTTGATCTATCTATCTATCTATCTATCTATCTATCCATTTATTCATTTTGTTCGAATCAACTTTTTGAAACATACCATCACACATCAATTTATTTCAATCGATGACAATCTACTTCTTTCCTTCTCAATGTATTTGATCTATCTATCTATCTATCTATCTCAATTTGTACATAGCTATGTCTCTTTGTGACTGTCTGTCTGTCTGTCTATCTGTCTGTCTGTTTCTATCTATCTATCTCAATTTGTACATATCTATGTCTCTTTGTGTCTGTCTGTCCGTCTATCTATCTGTCTGCCTGTCTGTTTGTTTCTATCTATCTATCTATCTATCTATCTATTTCAGTCTGTACATACCTACATCTATCTATCTATCTATCTATCTATCTATCTATCTATCTATCTATCTATCTATCTATCTATGTCTGCACAGAGCAGAGTTGATGTTACATTGTGACTAAACAACTGGATTGCAACATAGCAGTAAGCGTGTTCAAAATCCAGTCACTCAACTATGTCCGCTTTCAGACTTATGCTCTTGGAAAAGGTATGAACCCCTTATGCCCCTTGTTATGGGTTAAATAGTACCACTATTGTTCTTCTACGAGGATGGCTTTGACATTAAATAACCCACGAAAGTTGATATTCCATTGAACCAAGAAAAGAATCCTCACCCTGCGCCTTATCGAATGGTCCTCCGAAAACTGCCGACTCTATCTACCTATCTGTCATCGCATAATCACTTGGTCTCTATTTTATTGGGGGAGAGATAGGGTAAATCCCAAGATACCCCTGATCCCCTAAATACCTATTCTCTGAATGAGACCCCAGTGAACATCTTTTCTTGTTTCCAAACATGAAATTCCCACCAACAATTCATTGATTTCAAACAACAGAAAAGATAGAAGAAAATGTTATACTTCACACTGCGACAATTTATTGGACTAAAAAAACAGATGAAATTTACAGAACTAGAAAAAACACGCTAGAAAAAACTTCTTGAAAAACATACTAGAAAAAGTAATTTACAGAACAAGAAAAAAAAAAATGAAATTCCCACCAAAACTTCATTGATTTCAAACGACAGAAAAGAGAGAAGAAAATACTGCCCTCTGCGATACTACGAGATAATTTACAGAACTAGGAAAAAACATGTTAGAATAAACCATGCTAGAAAAACACGCGAGAAAAAATATGCTTACAGAACAAGAAAAAACAGAGTCTTACCCCTGTCCTGTTTATGACACTAAACAATCTGATGGTGAGGTTCCAGTAATGCTGGAGCTTTGGGAATGCGGAGTACCCTTTCATTGACATCGCTCCAAGGTCCACTCTGGCCCGGAGTGGTAGCACCTGATAGGGCACTATCTATGGGTCAAATAGAACTAAACTGTGTACTTATGCTAAACTGAATTCTTTAAAATGGATATGTTTTTGTATGCTAAACTGAATTGTTTAAAGACGAACTGATTTTGACATCTGAAACTGTACTTACGCTAAAATGAATTGTTTGAAATAGAACTGTTTTGACATTTAACTGTGAGTAAATTAAAACTATACCTATACTGAACTGAATTGTTTGAATTAGAACTGTTTGACTAAACTGAATAGCTTGAAATAAAAACGTTTTAGGCAATTAAGCTGTGTACTTATGCTAAACTGAATTGTTTGAAATAGAACTGTTTATTTGTATGAAGATGGATTTGGAATTAAATAACCTACAAGTGTTGAGATGCCATAAAACCCAAACGAACCAAACCAATCAACTCGTTTTCGTCACACGTCATAGATTCATAAATATCCCAACCAGCAACGTTAAAAGGGAATATACAATGGATTCATTTTTAGCAGAAAAATACGCTGTTCTCTGAAGAATATTCTTTAGGCTATGGAATAAAAAATGCAACTTACTATCATCAGAATCTTTTTAACAGCAGTCGAAGTCTTGTAAAGCCACTATAATTCCTCGCGAGTCTGAAAAAGTGCTTTTTGGGTCAAAGCGCTTTTAACGTGACTGTCGTCATTTCTTTGTGTATTTTGCCGTTTGCGTTGTTTTGTAGACAGATTTCTTTGCTGCAATGTATCGTATATTACACAGCAAAATGGGTTTAATCAATCTATCTATCTATCTATCTATCTATCTATCTATCTATCTATCTCAATCTGTACATAGCTATGTCTCTTTCTTTCTTTCTATCTATCTATGTATCTATCTATCTCAATCTGTACATAGCTATGTCTCTATCTATCTATCTATCTATCTATCTCAGTCTATCTATCTATCTATCTCAATCTGTACATAGCTATGTTTCTTTCTGTCTATCTAGCTATATATCTCAGTCTATCTATCTATCTATCTATCTATCTATCTATCTCAGTCTGTACATCTATCTATCTATCTATCTATCTATGTCATTTCAACGATACGGGGAATTATTTAGAAAGTAGTAAAATAATTTGTTTTTTTAGAATTCTTTTCCATAAATGTAAATTCTGCATTTTTTGAAATTGTTTTATAGCAAAAAATATTTTGATCTCGTATTTTCAAACAATTCAAAATAGCGACAACTCAAACAAAGTTGCTCAGGTTTGAACTGAGGTCTTTCATAAATTTTTTAAGTGCTAAGAAATCATTTGAAATACAGAAGAAAATATAATGAGTATGGAGATGCAAGGTTTAGTAAAAAAAAGTTTACTAATGGACGAAACATTGGTTTGCCATTACGAAAAGACAATCCATGAAGTCAAAATGACAGTCTATGGAATGGAAACAAAATGATCCACCGGTGAAGAAAAAGTTCTGGGGTCAAAAAAGGTCATGCTGACACTCCTCTGGGGCATGAAGGGAGCCATCTCTATTGATTTTCTTGAAAAAAGTGAAACTTTAAATAGTGCTTCCTATTGTCAACTACTTTGACAAAATTAACATTTGTTGAATAATTCTTGTATGTATGTATGTATGTATGTATGTATGTATCTATCTATCTATGTGGATGACTACTCTCTCTATCTTAGCATCTATCTATCTATCTATCTCAATCTGTACATATCGATCTCGGATAAGAAACAAGACTTGAAAACCAGGTGATAATCTTAAAATTGTATCATTTCCTTTGTAACGTTTCGCTCTTCATAATATGAATATTTTCAAACAAAATTGGAAAGGTTTTGAGACGCTGAAAAATTCTGATACTGTTTCTCTTTTTATCCCATGTAAACTTGCCCTGATGTTATGTGAATGTGTTATAACAGAGGTATTCATAAGTGTTCCTGTTATAATGAGTGAAACATTACATAGGTAGTTTTAACATCAACTTCAGATTTTCAAGTCCAATTTTTTTTGTCGTATGTCATATTCAATACAAATATAATATAATCTATCTATCTATCTATCTATCTATCTATCTATCTATCTATCTATCTATCTATCTATCTATCACTTAAGGACAATAAGAGCCTATTTTACTCAACTTTCATTTATTTTATATAGTCTCCGTCCTTTTCAACGCACTTTTTGTTAGTGATGTAGATTAATAATGTCAATAAGAATATTGGAAACCATATAACTGTTAATTACGTGATTAAATCAGCTGATACAAAAGAACTTATGCATGGGCGTATCTATTTCAGTCCGTATGAAGCTATGTATGTATGTATGTATCTACGCCTGTACACACCTACCTATGATTTATAGATATTACTGAATTTTGTGCCTAAGATTAGCGTGACTGTTTTCTCTTTCTCTTTCTCTCTCTCTCTTTGAGTACATCTTAGTCTTTGCACATCTATCTATCTATCTATCTATCTATCTATCTATCTATCTTATAAAGAATAAATATATATAACAAAGGTAAGTGTGTTGTTTCTCTTGGTCGACCCCACTCTGTATATATCTTTTATGACGTTAATTGGTCGATGCACCTATCAAACATACCAACCAATGGCTCGCATATGTTGGCGCCAGATTTCAAAGACATATCTAGGCTTCTGTTTTTAACCGAGGTCAATAACGAACTGACGTTAAAATTGTCCCTGCTACAATTGGAGCAGGGAAATAGAGCTGTGTGTACGTTAATCTTTGGTATATACGATACGGGACTTCAGTTAAGTAAACTATTATTTGTTTATTCTTTATGATATTATATAGCCACAAACAGAATAATTTGATTCCAAGAGTAATATAAAGTAAAGTTGGCAACCGTAGTCGAGGGTAACCAGAAGACTCCCTTTTCAATAGCTACTACAGCGAGGTATAGGGGTGGGAACTACTTTCTCTGGATTGCTCCATTTTACCCGTGATACCTACCTTATATTGCTGAGCGTTTATCAAGGAGGTATCAAGTACTATTTTTTTAAGTCTTCGGTATGGCGCGACCTGGGATTAAACCCAGCTCTCCCAGACCATTGGCGAACACTCTACTCACTAGACCAGTATGTTCATTTTTTTCCCTGATAGTAATTTTCTTCTGTTTTCAACTTAACCAACATATTTTGCGACCACAAATTTCAATATTTTGCAAACAAATTTGCAATAATATATATATATATATATATATATATAGCTAATATTTATATAATAGCTAATATATATAATAACCAATATATATATATATATATATATATATAAGAAAAGACCATATTTATTAATCATGGTTTAAATTAAAAGGTAAAAGATAGAAAGGCTAGCTAAGCGGTTTCGCACCTCATTTGTCAGAGCTATTATCGAGGTGATTAAAAACTATTTTATTAGGTCCAGGCGGCCTTCCCTCTGTAACCAAAGAGAATATTTACTTGGACTTAATGTACCATCGATCTAATCCATCCACTATTTATTTATTTTTTCTATTACCATAATCCATTCCCTTCTTTATCCATTTTCAATTTTTTAATCACCTTGATAAAAATTCAGAAGAGTGAGGTGCGAAAGCGATTAGCTTGCCTTTTCATTCTTTATTTTTTGATTTTCGCTATCATTAATAAATAGGGTCTTTTCATACTTCTCATTATATCTTGTATCACTAATAAATCTTTATATATATATATATATATATATATATAACAGCGTATGGTTGTCCCTATCTCAATTGGTGGGTTTGTGGCAGACCAAATGTGGTATAATTTGGAGGAAGTGCTCAATATCTGTGAAAGACTCAACAAAATAGCAAATCCAGGCTATGTGGTGACAGAGATGAAACCATCAATCACATAATAAGCGAATGCAGCAAATTAGCACAGAGGGCGTATAAGGCGAGACACGACTGGGTCGGCAAGGTGATTCACTGGGAAATGTGTAAGAAACTTAAATTCGACCATTCTAACAAACAGGATATGCTCAACCCAGCACCTGTCCTAGAAAATGTCACGCATAAACTCCTATGGGACTTTAACATACAAACCGATAACCTAATCCCGACCAGAAGACCAGATTTAATAATAATCAACAAAAAAAAAAAAAAAAAAGAAAAAAAAAAGAGAACATGCAAAATAGTCAACTTTGCTGTCCCGGCTGACCATAGAATAAAACTGAAAGAATGTGAAAAGAAGGACATGTACCTCAACCTTGCAAGGGAATTGAAAAGTTGTGGAACATGCAGGTGACAATTATACCAATTGTAATTGGTGCGTTTGGAACAGCAACTAAAGGATTGCTAAAGGGATGAGAGGACTTGGAAGTTGGTGGACGAGTGGAGACCATCCAAACGACAGCATTGTTGAGAACGGCCATAATACTGAGAAGAGTCCTGGAGACTTGAGGGGACTTGCTGTCACTCAGACTCCAGTGAAAAACCATCGGCTAACGCTGATGTGAAAAACTCTAATGAGTGAATAATAATAATAATAATACAGAAGACCAGACTTAATAATAATCAACAAAAAAAGAGAATCTGCAAAATTGTCGACTTTGCTGTCCCGGCGGACCACAGAATAAATCTGAAGGAAAGTGAAAAGAAGGATAAGTACCTCGACCTTGCTAGAGAATTGAAAAAGCTGTGGAACATGAAAGTAACGATTGTACCAATTGTGATTGGTGCCTTAGGCACAATAACTGTTGTGTTCTGGTCAGTGAACACAAGTAGTAGTAATAATAAGACAAACCACGATATGTGAGGAAAATAGTTATATTTACAGGAAAGAGTATTTACAAGAGAGAGACTGTTTGTAATAAGAACATAGGATTAGTGATAGAGTAATGATATACTTCAACAATAGGAACGGCTCTTCTGGTCTGACTCGTAGGCTTATTCTCAGACCGATTTCCGCTACTGCCATGTATGGCAGATGGAACAGCTCATTATGCTGAAAAGGTAGGTGATACCCAACAATAACTAAAGGATTATTAAAAGGCCTGGAGGACTTGGAAATTGGCGGACGAGTAGAGAATATCCAAACGACAGCATTGCTCTAGAACGGCCAGAATTCTGAGACGAGTCCTGGAGACTTGAGGAGGCTTGCTGTCACTCAAACTCCAGTGAAAAACCATCAGCTAACACAGATGTGAAAAACTCTAAAGGAGCAAATAATAATAATAATAATAATAATAATAATAATATATCTATCTATCTATCTATCTACTTTATTTGTTTCTTTTGATCTATCTATGGATCTTATATCTATCTATCTATCTATCTACTGACCAAAATTTGTTCATATCAATCTATTTCCAGATGTTTAGAAAGAGGTTCCTGAAAAACATTTCCAGTTGGCATGCACCGAAGTCTATATAATTTAGCTTTAAGGAACAACTTGTTTTACTGATTTTTTTTACTGTGACACGCATTCCAGGATTCAACCGACCAATCAAAAGCTACGGATCTTCGTTTCTCAGAAATCGATCGTATTTATCTATATTTTGTGGCAGATATGACATCAGCAGTAACGAAAATTGACAGCAGCAGAAGTATCAGTAGCAGCAGCAGTAGCAGAAGAAGCAGAGACAGAAGCAAATATATCTTTTGAGAATATCATTATTACCATTAATGAGGACTGTCTTTTCCACTCAGAATACAAATAGATATATACACAACAACAACGACATCAATAACAACTACTACTACTACTATTACTACTACTAATAATAATCGGAAGAAGAAGAATCGAGACCATCCAAACTACAGCACTGTTGATATCAGCCAGAATACTGAGAAGAGTCCTGAGGAGACTTGCTGTCACTCAAATTCCACTAACGATGGCAATAAATGGGTACTCTGCATTCTTTAAAACTCCAGCATTACTAGAGCCTCACTCTCAGATCGTTTAGTGTCAAGCAGTCGGTGTATTCTACAGCCCCAGCCGACTTGGCCACAGGACTCTCGTTAGGGGAGTATTACCCCTCTGCAGAGATGTAGTCATTTTATTCTATAGCCCCAGCTGAGTGGGCCCGTGTGGAAGTAAAAATAGGAATATTCTAGTATAATAATAAACGACTCTATTATAAAACTGGAATAATTTTGATTTAAAAAAATAAACAATAAAATAGGATAGGCGCAAAACAGTAAATTTACGCAATATAGCCGCAATTTTTTCCCAATTATTTTATCAACACGCTTTCGAAATGATTTGTATGTCTTTGAAATAAATTCTTCAGACATTCTATTCCATTCCTCTTCAACAGTCGTCTTAAGCGAACCAATATTTCAATGGGAAGTTGCATTTGTTTTGTTTTCTAAAACGCCCCAAATAGCGTAATCAAGGCGGTTAAGGCCTGGGATTAAATCTTGTTTAGTTGCTGTCCTCACAGTTTTCTTATCGACTTTCAATTCATTCGTGCACTTTCTTATTTATGTTGTGGGGCCCTTCTTAATCACCGGAGCGAGAGCAGTTAAAAAGCCTTCTTTTCGTTTTTGTTCTATTTTCCACCTTTCCTTCATCATCATCATCATCATCATCATATCGCGCTGGTAGCACGGATATCCCTGACCCTCTCTCGCCACTCCTCCTTATCGTTCATCGCCCTAGGTAGGACTTCAGGACAACATTCCGTATCCTCACATAGCTGCTGAATGTATGTTCGTGCAGGTCGTCCTGCTTTTACACGCCCATGTGTGGGGGTCCATAAGAGTACATCTCTTATGAGTTCGTCCCTGCTTCTCCAGCAGTGTCCTGCATGTCTGGTTCGTCTAACTTGAATAGTTTTCGTGATAGGGGGCAGGTGGCCGTACAGTTGGTGTCTTGTGGGGTGTTGCCGCCAGGACTTCCTTAAAAAGCTCTTTTTCTGTATTTTTTTTCTTTGCTTTGTATACGTTAGACAAAAAACTTTAGTTTGGTTTCGGCAAATCATAGATTCTTTGTCGTTTTCTTACTTGCTCCCTCATATTGGGTTGAATATTAATTTAAAAAGTGCTTGTATAATTGAGCTAATCATGAAAATTTATATTTATCCCATTTTTTAAAAATTGGACTAATCAGACTAAAAAAAAAACGTTTTAGAAATTATTCCATATTTTGATTCCACTCCCTGTATATGACACTGAACCATCTGATGGTGGACCCGTAGGCAATGTATAAGACCTTTTCATTGACACTAATTCTAGTTCCACTCTGACCCGGGGTGGTGATAACTTTTGGGTTCTTTGCATTGGTCAAATATAACTATCTAATCATTTACGTCACTTGAAACCATTTAACTATGTGCAAACAAATGATTGATATCAAACTGAATAATTGGTATTTGATAGCAATGCTTGAATCCATTCAACTGTTTGGTTTGGTTACTTTGTTTAATGGCATATCAACTCTTTTTAGGTTATTTAATGCCAAAGCCATTCTCCTAGAAGAACAGTTGTGGTACTATTTAACCCATAGCTGGGAGGATAAGGGGGTTCATACCTTTCCCAAGGGTATTTGTCCGAAAGTGAACGTAATAGCGCGACTGGAGTACGAACTCGCGTATTACGATTCCGCAGTCCATCGCTTTAACCATTGCACCACGAGGACACCCCTCCATTCAACTGTGAGCAAATGAATGAATAATGTTGACAAGAATTATCAGTGTTGAATAGCTATACTTGAAAACATTTAACTGAGATAAACAAATGAAACCTGGGTCATTTAAAAATGTTACCTAAGCACTATTCCCTTACAAATTGGCCTAATGAGACCGGGGCCATTGGCCTAATGAGTAAAGTGTTCACCAATGGTCTGGGAGACCGGAGTTCAGTCCCAGGTCGAATCATACCAAAGACTCAAAAAATGGTACTTGATGCCACCTTGCTTAAAACACAGCATTATAAAGTAAGGATCAAGGGTAAAGTGGAGCAATACAGGGAATGGAGTAGCGCCTGCCTTTACACCTCGGCATAGTAGCTATTGAAAAGGGGGCCTTTGGGTTGCCCTCAACTAAGGTCGCTAACTTTACTTTTACTTACATAGACATACTCGTATGAATAATCTTTCCGTTGTTGATAAAATTTCTTGCTTCATCCACTTACATTTTAGCGCATAACTATACTTTATTCCCTACATAGTGACGTAATCACCCAAAGATCTATTGTTCACACAAAATATATGAGCTAGATTTAGACAATGCAAACTGCTAGATTAAATGCCAGAACTTTACTTTCTGGCAAAGTAAATATTGGCAAATATTTACGCTCTGACTAATATTATCTTTTCTTATAGAAAAAAAAGCCTTTATTTGATTTGTAGATCCTATTTACCAACCCCTCCGCTCGGGCAGGATATGACACAAGGTCAATTTTTAAGCGGAGTTTAACAGGTTTGAATTCAGAGTTTTCCTTCTCCAAGACTAGTTGCCTTACCAAGGCTGAAGAACACAGTCTGCCCTACTATTTACCCATAACTGGAGGGAGAATAATTGGATTCATAACTTTCCCAGGGGTATTAGTGCTATGTGAAATGCAATCAGTCTCGTCTAGGATTTGAACTCGTGTCGCCGTGTCCATTTCCTACGACGATAACCATTACACCACGTAGATCGGTGTTTTATCTAGTCATTAACGCACTTATCCGTCACGTATTTAACAGTCATATGATTTCAATTATTCCTATCCAATCGTAATAGTTACCAAAAAGATCTATTTGACGCATAGATGGGGCACTCACAGGAGCTACGTCTTAGAGTTAGAATGGATATGAGAGGAATGGTAATCAAATGGTACTTCACAACCAGAGCATCACCACCAGATGCTAGCATACCCAATGATGAGAATCACTTACCCCATTGTAGAATAGCCCACTCAGCTTGAGCAGTAGAATACACCGACTATATCTCTGCTGAGGGGTAGAGCCTACCCCCACGAGTGTCCTGATATGACAACTAAACAATCTGATGTTGAGGCTCCAGTAATTCTGGAGCTTTGGGGAATGCGGAGTATTCCTTCATAGTCATCGCTCCCAGGTCTACTCTAGCCTGGAATGATAGCACCTGATAGGGTCCTATCTATGGGTCAAAGAGAACTGTTTGACATTTAATTGCAAGCAATTCTAATGCTAAATTGAATTGTTACGAATAGAACTGTTTGATCATTTAACTGTGTGTAAACAAATAACTGATGTTTAATTGAATTGTTAGTGATATATAGTAATACTTAGAACCCTTTAAATTTATTGCCTTATGCTAAATTGAATAGTTCGAAGTAGAACTGTTTAATAATTTAACTGTGTGTATCTAGAAAATGTGTTTACAAATCATATATTCAATATAAATGTAAAAACAGGATCTGGCATTAAATATCCTACAATGGTTGATATGCCAGAAAACCAAACCAAATCAAACCAAATCCTATATATTTAATATATATGTAAAAACAGAATTTGGCATTAAATAACCAACAATGGTTGATATGCCAGAAAACCAAACCAAACCAAATCCTATATATTTAATATATATGTAAAAACAGAATTTGGCATTAAATAACCAACAATGGTTGATATGCCAGAAAACCAAACCAAACCAAACTAAACCAAACGAAACTATTTCAGAAGACACAGTTGGTATATTCTAAACCCCACTAACAAAGCAGGTTTGCAAGTTAAAAATATTGGGTAATATGAAAATCACTGTAATACTAGTTATAGCAGAAGCACTTGGAACAGTTTCCAAGAACATGGAAAAGAGAGTGAAAAAACTGAAAGACCCGAGGAAGCAGTAAGACTGTCCAAACAATAATAATGTTAAGATTGGCTTGAATATCTTGAATAATACAGGAGAACGTAAAAGACTTGCTGTCACTCAGATTATGAAGCTCCCCCCCCAGTTACGTCTGGTGTGTCAACTCGTAAATAGTAGAATAATAATCTATATATTGATGCAATTCTGAATAGGTTTTGGTGTATGTCAAGTTAAGGTAAGAAGAAAATAAAGAAAGCAAGAAAGAAGGGAAAAAGAAAAGAAAGAGGAGATGAAAAAAATATACTGGTTTATCTGTGGAAAGAAGAAAAGAAAGGCAAATTCGGAAGACGAAAGAAAAAGAAAAATGAAGAAAAATGAAAATACATGAAGGATAGATAGATAGATAAGAAACGATGGAAATTAGAGGAAAAGATGAAAATGAGACGAACAGGAAAGAAAAGAAAGATAATGTTAAAAGAAAAAGGATAAAGAAATAAAGAGAGAAGGAGATACAGAAAAAGAAAAGAAAAGAAAGAAAGTGTTAAAAAAGAAGATACAAAGTAAAATAATACAGAGTTTTTTAGAAGGAAATATGAGTCAAAAGAATGAAAAAAGAGAAGAGGAAAGAGAGAACAGCAATGAGGAAGGGAGGTAGAACAATAAGAAAAAGATAAACAGGATGGAAAAGAAAACGGAGAAAGATGAGATGAAAGAAAGACAATGAGAAATGGAAGGAAAAAAGATAGAAAAGAAAGTTGATTAGAAGATGGATTAAGAGAGAAAGAGAAAGAGTGGGAGATAGATAGATAGAGAGAGAGAGAGAGAGAGATGAAATGAGAGAGAGAGAAAGAGAGATAAAGATAGAGATAAAGACATATATATATATATATAGATTGATTGATAGAGATAGAGAGAGAAAGAGGGATGATAAAAACGAAAGCGAAAAAGAGAGAAAAATGTAAAAGTAACAGCAAAAACCGAAGGAAAAAAAAGAAAAAGGAGAAAGATAAGATACAAGAAAGACTATAAGAACGAAAGGAAACAGGAAAGAAAAGAAAGTTGATGATAAGACAGACAGACAGACGGAGAATGGGGAAATTATGAAAACGAAAGCGAAAAAGAGAGTAAAAACAAAAACTGAAGGAAAAGAAGAAAAAGAGGGAGAGGGAGAGGGAGAAAGAAAAAAGATTCAATCAAAAAAGAGGAAATTAAAATCAACCGTTAGAAGAAATAGAAAAGGAAGAAAAGGATGATTTCAAAATGATTGAAGCACGAAGAAGTTACAACATCAGAGCCGAGACACTAAGCCAGTGTGGGTTGCTCTAATGGCGTGTGGGGCCTTGAGACATTTCATGAATCGATCTGGATTTACTATCGAGCGTCGCTGCGGTCAGCCGGATTTTTTCATACCCACAAACTTTGCAAAAGTCAGCAAGAAACAAAAAGTTGGAAAGAGAAGAAAAAAAAAAAAAAAACACACCAAAAACAAAGAAACAGGAACAATCACAGAAAGTCAAAGCAAAAAAACAACAAAAAACAAAAAACAAAAAAAAAACAAAAAACAAAAGATAAAAAAAAAAACGTAAAGAATGAAATTTTTGCCATAGGCAAAAAGATCTTGGCATAGATTGGGCATAAAACAAACATTGAAAAGATTTCTGACGATAACTTGGTAGTTTAAAGATTGAACTCGATGCCAACCACTGACTATTTCCTTTAAGAGAAGAGGCTTGTTATATTATTGTAACTAAAAAAGAAAAGCGAAAAATATCAAAGTTTTTCCATATAGTTCGCATTCAGCAAGTTATTCTATTTATAAAAAGAAAAAAAATTACAAACTTATTTCATTCATCAAATCTTGTCTCTTAACATGTTTCTCAACATGAGTCGAAAGCCATTATTAGTAAAGAACGATGAATGAAAGTGTTATCCCATGAGACAGTCGGGTTTATGACAGTTGAGAAAGGAAGGGGTGTCTCTCGCATAGGTTGTCACATGATTCCGGTGTTGAAAGAAATAGAAAAAGAAAATGTTTGCAGTTGGGTTCTACGTTTCTTGGGGTGTTAATAATTCAAGCCGGCTATCTCTATGAGTTTCCAAACCGTATTCCCTCGGGAGGAGCATATTGTCTGCATCTTTTAAAGAATGAGACACCGTCACCTGTTAAAGTAGTAATTCACTAAGCTTTTTATCATACTAATGGAGCACTGAATGAGACTCGAATTCATTCGTGAAGGTTTGCTAGTCAAGCTTGCTAACCATTACACCAACCAAGGCGCCCCAGTCACCTGTGAAAGTAGGCTTATGACTCCTGTAACATTGAAAGTTAGCCTCAAAAGTTGCCACTTGATCCCGATTATGAAAGGAAATGGACATATAAGGTATTTGGCAATGCGGACAAAATCTCCAATAAGATGAAAACCGGTTTCTGATCACAGGCGACGCACATCTCTTCATGTAAACCAAGAAAGAACAGCAAGTTTTCTGTAACAATGTAGAATCCCTTACATTATAACATTCTCCTCCTTCAGTTATAATCACATGTTAGTTGTAAGATCTTTGGTGATGCAAGAAGGTTCATGCCTTTCCAGAGGACATTAGTACGAAGTGAACCTAAACAGTAGGGGGTTGAACTCTATTCACAACTTTGATTTTCCGCTCCGATTATCATCAAACCTCTGGTCATGTCATTTGATTTTCAATTGCCCAAGTGAAAAAACGTTATTTTTGAAGATGGACTGCTTTGAACTTTGACCTTTTCTTTAGAGCACAAAAATATCTCACGGAATAAGATTTAAGACCCTAGGGTATTAAGTCTCTCTTAAAAAGATGTTTGGAAAAGAAAAAAAGATTGGTGAAGAGAATGGATAGGAGGAAGAGACAATTTTGGAAAAGATGAAGATGAGGAAATGAATGGGGATCTTAAAAAAGGTTCAAAAGTGCTGATATGAGGTGCAGTTGTAGAAAGAAAGAGTGGAGAAAAGTAGATAAAGGAAAAAGAAGAGAAGACGATGAAGAAGAAGAAGAAGAAGAAGAAGAAGAAGAAGAAGAAGAAGAAGAAGAAGAAGAAGAAGAAGAAGAAGATATCAATGAGGATTGAATAAGGAATAAAAAGAATGAGGAAATGAAAGCCTTACGTGAATAATGAGATGAGTCACTGCTGAAAAAAAGATGAGTTAAAAAGAATAAAGGAAGAAAATAATAATAATAATAATAATAAGAAGAAGAAAAAAGTGTTGATTTGATGCAGCTTAAATGATAAAGAATATCAAAGCCTTTTGTGAATGATAAGATGAGGCATATTTGAAGGAACAGTGAAAATAAGGAAGGAAGAAGAAGGAGAGTTCAGGGAAAGAAGAAGAAGAACAATAATAATAATAATAATAATAATAATAATAATAATAAGAGAGACGGTTGGAGAAGAATCAGTGCAAAAAAACAAACCCAAAAAACAAAACCCCCAAAACAAAGAAGCAAGAACGAATGAAAAAACATATTAAACACAATATGAATAAGAAAAGAAGAAAAAAAATAGAAAAAAGAAGAGAAGATTTGTCGAGCGAGAAAAAAAAAAAAATAGAAAAAAGAAAGAAAAAAGAAAGAAAAAAAAAGAAAGAGAGTGATTTAATTGTTGCATATTTCCAACCGAATACAAGCCTCAGTGAAAGGTAAAAAAATTTGATACAGATTTTCATGCTAGCTTTCTCAAAGTTGATGACTGGCGTTACATGATCTTCCTTCTCTTATATTTTGTAATTTCATTCTGAATCACACATGAAGGGAATTTAGTTCAAGGAGACTATTTGTAACGAAGAAAAACCATATAAGGTCGAATAGGAAGGAAGGAGAGAAAAAAAGAAAGAGAAGAGAAAAACAGTCTAAAAAAATAAGTTAAAAGAAAGAAAGAAAGAAAAAATGAAAAGAGGTTGAAAAGAAGAAACAGGCTGTGTGGAAGAAAAAAGTCAATGAGGGTGAAGAAGAATGAAAAGACTGAAGAAGAAGACATAAAGACGAAAAAAAGAAAGAGAAAGAAAAGAAAGTTAAAAACGATGTAAAAAAGAAAAGAAAGAAGAAAACAGGGAAAATCAGGAAGAAGAAGAAGAAGAAGAAGAAGAAGAAGAAGAAAAGAAGAAGAAGTTTTCGTAATAATGGGAGTTTTTAGCAAAGAGTGCTTTTTGAGGTAGTGCCCCCGGGAGAATTCGTCTAACTTTAGTGAATCGCAAAGATGCCATCAGGTGTTTTTCTATTTGGGAAATTAAGCAGCCTGTTTTGTCAGCTGGCTTCTATTGTCTGGGAACTTAAATAATAATGAGGGGAGCTCATAGGTTATGTTTAAATAACAAAAGATCTCGCAAATTATGTAAAGTCAACATGCTTCAAAACAACAGACTTTAAATTCGTTTTGTGATCCACAAATAATAAATAGATACATCGGTATCTATCTATCTATCTATCTATCTATCAAAATATCAACACATACACACTCACACATATACACTCAGACACATATATAAATATACACATGTTTAATTAAACCCTCTAGTTTTATCTGTCACCACCTCAAAACATTCGTGCCCCTCCAACAAATACAGAAATATTCTAACCAAAAAAAACTCCATATTACAAAAAACCTCCAACCCCACCCCAAATTCCTGAAGCTCTCTATATAAAGATCAACAAACATTCCTTAAACAAGATCAACTTCAAATATAGCAGCCAAGTTCTAAAATTCCTTTAACACTTTTCTTGCCAATTACCTAAAGTAAAATTATTTTCTTCTATAAATTCCCCTCTCATTTGTTCTTCCCCTACTATTGTTATTGTGTTTTTCATTTCATTATTCATTCTCCCAAAGATGACACCAGTTTAGCCCGAAAGTATTTGGAAAAATACGGCGCCTTCCTTAATTCATTCCATTCAGAAGTCAAACGTCTCATACAAAGACATGAACGGATCAAAGATAAAACGGGCAACTATGAAGTGTCTGTTCTATCTAATCATACATGTTTAAAAGAGAAAACGCTGTATATATATATATATATATATATATATATATATATGAATATTTACACACATATATACACGCATATATTCATACACATATATACATACATATGTACATATTTACAAACAGACACACATACACAGATACATACATACATATATATATATATTTACGAACGTAAATATGAACACACACACACACACACACACACACACACACATATATATATATATATATATATAAACATATATATGTGTATTTACCAACCTCTCCGTTTGGGCCGGATGTGACAGAAGGACAATTTTTAAGCAGAGTTTAACAGGTTTGAATTCGGAGTTTTTCTTCTCCTAGACCAGTAGGCTGAAGCTGTAGAGTACACCTGAGGGGTAAGACTCCCCCTTCCAACCTGTATCATGGATATGGTATTAAACCATCTCATGGTGAGACTCCTGTCTTAGAGCTTTGGGGAATGCAGAGTACTCCTTCATTACAATCGCTCCAAGTTCTACTCTGGCCTGTCGGTCAAATGTAACTATTTGACTTTTAAACTGAATGCAAACAAATGACTTATGCTAAATTGAATTGTTTGAAATAGAACTGATTGATCATTTAACTGTGTGTAAACAAACGACTGATATTAGTGATACCTAGCAATACTTGGAACTATTTTAACTTTTTTGACTTATGTTTACAAATTATAAATATCTAATATAGATGTATAAACAGGATTTGGCATTATATACCCTACAATGGTTGATATGCCATAAAACAACCCAAACCCAAAATCTCTTCCACTGTCTGTCTGTCTGTCTCTCTCTCTCTCACACACACGCTCATACACATGTATAATGGCCATATGAAAGAGTGATAGAACCGTTGAAAGCTTTATTCAGCTTAAAACAGTGTGGTACAGATTGGTGGCCGTAAAAAGTGAGTTCGTATTGAAAGGAGATTATCGTCAACTTATGTCGGTAGAAGAGAAAACGCTGTCGATATATATATATATATATATATATATATATATATATATATATATATATAACAGATATGTATATTTACACACATATATATACACATATATTCATACACATGTATACATATATATGTACATATTTACAGACACACATACCCACATACGCACACACACATATACATATATTTACGCACGTAAATATGAACATATATATATATATATATACATATATATATATATATATATATGTATATATATACATATATACATATATATATATGCTAAATTGAATTGTTTGAGATAGAACTATATATATATATATGTATATATGTATATATATATACATATATATATAGATATACATATATATATATATATACATATATATGCTAAATTGAATTGTTTGAAATAGAACTATAGTCACATTCTCACCCACATTCTATTTTAAATGTAAGGGATCAATTTGCTCCAGAGGCCTGGCGTTCAACGGGCCCTGTGTAGGGCCCGAAGATAATCCGCTCTTGATATTGTGCTACTTGCCCTCGATAACGCTTCTATTGTCGCATTCTCTTTAGCCCGACGTTATATTACGTCACAGGAAAAAAAAACTGGAAACTTTAATCTTCCATTTTTCTGTTGTATCAATTTTTCAAATTTCATCAATACCTGAGCCCTTCATGAGGACTATTTCTGTTGATGATTCTTTCGCTAAACATTTGCGTAACTTCTGCATGTCCTGTCTAGATTTCATTGCAACTGGCAATCTCGTGTTAAATTGTTCAACAGTTACGGATACCAAATATAAATCATTGTTAGGCCATCAATACTTACGGCTGGTATTGGTCCTCCAAAGAAAATTTCAGTACCAGGAGGACGATAGGTTTTTCACAACCGATAATCTGATGACACGATACGAGATATTTTTGAGTTGCAAGTCGACTGAACAGTATCCACTCACGTGCAAAGATAAGGAAGCATTCGCCATGGATACTCGACGTTGACAAAGAATTATCCGCCATTGATTATCCTTCTCAATGCTTCCCAATTACTGGAACTGCCTTTGTCAATTAGTGTATCAACAAGACCGTCATGGACTTTGATTTTTCTTATCGTCTTTGAACGATAATCAGGAGATATAGGTATTTAGTTTTAGGACTACTTGTCTTTGTTTGACAGACTTTAAAGAAATGTCTCAACTTTTCACATCTAACATCTTAAACCGAACAAAAAAATTGAGGATGCAGAGTAAGCCCACAAAAGTAGCATTGTCGACTGGCTGAAGCAGTAGAAATAGACTGCTCGGAAGAATTTGCTGAGGTATCAGAAGATTCTTGATTGGATAAAGAAGTTACGGAAAAGAATGGAGGACAAAAAGGAGAAAATTAATTTTTATCTATTGTGGACTTTTTGTCCACATCTTGGTAGTTTTTGTGTTGTTTTCTCTTTCACTACGTTTCGGCCAAATTTCACCTTCTTCAGGTGATTTACCGTGACCTCAGATAGGATTGCTGAGTCTTGTCACCGTATCCCCAGTAATTACTGCCTTCCATAGTTGTTATCTATCGCACCACGTTTTTGACCAAGTAAACCTCTGGCCGGCTTGGGTAGGATTTGAAACCGCTATCTTCTGAGAATGCACACCTGGAACCGTAGAGACTCAACGCCTCTATCCGCTGCGCCACGAGCCCCGAAGGGCGAACAAGGATGGATTTTTTGGTCTTATAAATCCAATTATTTGTTCTCCTTATCTGGTCTTACATAGTCGGGTCTGCAATAAACAAAAATTAATTCTCAGATTAAGAAGCCTCATCTCAAAATGATTCCAATTAAAGACAAAAAGAAGAGGATATGTTTGGAGCTACATCAATAGTATCAGACTGTGGATAAAATATTGACTGTTTTTGAGCAGGTTTAAATGTATTAACCTGCTCGCAGGCTGTTCTTAAATTGAGTAAACGCTGTGTTGTTTAATTTATTTTTTTAAAGACAACAGTGTTCTTGTTTTGTTGCAAACTGTGTTAATAGTAGCACGTGTAAATGATGATTGAAATGGTACAAGGAAAACATTTTTCAGAAACCTTAGAAAGACTTATACCATATTCAGAATTAACGCTATGTGCAAAATGGACATATAATGTTCATAAACGATAGAACATAGGAATCTCGGAATTCGAAAACACGTAACGACTTCTTGTTCAGGTACGAAACCATTTTATTAACTTTGAGTTAAAGGTCTCGACGTGAGGAGGAGAGGCACACTCTTCTATGCTGTCTTATTCGTTTGGCCCCCAACTCGAGCGGCCCCCCGCCCCCTAGGGCTCAAGTTCGTCTCGCGTCTGCGAGCTCCAAAAGTCGATCGTCTTCGTCCGGTGTTTAATCTCAACTCTCTCACTTTCTTCAGATTCTCACACAAACCTCAGCGCGCTTCCGGTGCGTGACGTCACCCGTACCCTGTCAACCCGTTTCGTCTATGACTATTATGACATCTGAGTGACACCTCCATCCGTCAGCGCGCCCGCGTTAACACCTGCCTCAATGCTGCACCCAACTAACCCATGTGCTGAGCCGAAAGGTTCTCAGCCTAACTAAACTCAAAGGCATGAACCGAAATTCCTCGGCTATTATATAACACTATTTTCGTCTTCATGATTTATGTGTTTATTTTTTTTTCCAGTTTGTAAACATTTTCGATGTTTCTGCGTGTTAAATATTCTTGGGTAGAATAACCTATTCTTTCGTAGCTGTGGCACTTAGAATATTTTGCAAGGCAATCTTGAAATGAATATGACCATGTACGATAAGCTGGATATTTTATCTGGCCACTTGCGACATGTGGAATAGTTTAATGTGGCCCTGAGTGATATGTTGGATATTTTATGTAGCCCTATGCGATAAGCAGGATATTTCATGTAGCCCAGTGCAACGAGCTGGATATTTCATGAGGTTCTTTGAAACGAGCTGGATATTTCATGTCGCTCAGTGCGATGAGCTGTATATTTCATGAGGCTCTGTGGGACAAGTTTGATGTTTCATGCGGTTCTGTGAGACAAGCTTGATATTTCATGTAGCTTAGTGTGACGCGCTGGATCTTTCATGTAGCCCCATGCGACGAGCTGGATATTTCATGAGGCCCTGTGTGACAAGCTGGATAATTCATGTAGCCTTGCGCGTCATGTTGGAAATTTGATGCGGCCCTGTGTGACAAGCTGGATATTTTATGTGGCCCTGAGTGACATTCTGGATATTTTATGTGGCCCTGTGTGATATGTTGGATATTTTTCTTCTTTGATTTTCTCGTTTGGAGGCTTTTGCTTTGGATTTAAAAACTTTACCGCATTTAGCACGGGGTTTGTCAATTGCTTTAATTCTGGTTTTGCCCAGTCCGCTTTTAGGGAGTTCCCTTCTTTAATGCACTCTTTTCTGACACGGTTTGACTCAACTCCAAATACAAGAAAATTACGAAAGAACTTGTGCTCGGTTTGAGAGTAACTGGCATCTCGTTCTTCAAGGGTTATTGGGCATTGTTGAAATGTTGAATATTATGAATCTCCCATGCATCCATCACTTTATTTCCCAATAGGTTTTTGGATATCTTGCCAATTTTCAACTTAACCTCATGAAGTAAATTGTTAAATTATCGCTCATTCTACTAATATAATAGGTATTTGTATTTTTCCATTCTAGTTGTAATTCTAGAGACCCTGGAAATGCTAGTTTACGCTGCTGCTTCTATACTTTAATTCTATGTAACAGTGGTTGCTCGCTATTCCAATTTTATAATTTCTTTATAAAAGCAGTGATATTTCTACACGGAGGTTGGAGGGTTCGTTTATGATACCATTATTAACTAAGGACTAACACAACAGTGTAAGCACGTTTACGATGTCTTTCTCTCTCTCTCTCTCTCTCTATATATATATATATATATTGGCCCTAGGCCGAGCTGTCAAAATAAGAAACGCACCTGTGTAAATAACAGGTGCATCCGGTCGAAGATATCAGGGGATAACTTTGACTGTCGACGGGTTGAATTGAGTGCAAATGTGACGCTCGCAAGAAGTAGGTGAACGTCAAATTGTTATATAACCCCGGCGACAGGAAGTTCAGATCAGTTGGAGAGAAGATGCTGGAATGAGAACCATGTCTCAGCAGAGGCTGGGCCCCCTAGGCCCCCGGTTGAGCAGACCAGGAGAACGGGAAAGAAATGCTGTTATAGCCAGAAGAGTTGGGGGTGGGGGGTCAATATGTTGCAGTTCTTTTTAGTCTCCAACTCACCTCTCACACAGTAAAACCTTTCGTAACCCTTTCGAAACCTTTCGAATAAAGTGAGAGGTATATTTTTCTAAAGAATTGTGTCCACTCGTCTTTATTGTGTCGTCGTTATGTTTCTGCATGTATATGTGTATAGTTGGTCATGACTATACAACATATATATATATATATATATATATATATATATATATATATATATATATAATCTTTTCTAGAGGCAGCAGTTTGAAGTTGTTCCAAGTTATCTGGATATATCTTAATATACAGGGTGTTCCAAAAAAATGTATACACATTTACTTTTAAATTATTTTTAATGTGTATACATTTTTTGGGACACCCTGTATACATATATATATAGATCTTAATATATATATATATATTAAGTTATGTTCATAAGACATATATATATATGTATATATTAAGATATATCTAGATAACTTGGAATATATAGATCTTAATTCATATATATATATATATATAAATAAATCAAGATCTATATATTTGTGTATATATCAAGACATATCCAGATAACTTGGAACAACTTCAAACTACTGCCTCTGGAAAAGATTATGGAATCAACAAACTTAGAAGACGTTCACTTTTTTATATTTAGCAGTATATAACCTAATAAAAGATAAGCCTAAAAACATTTTTATCTAATAGCTGAACATTCTGGATTTGGTATAATGGTTACAGTGTTCGCCAATGGCCTGCGAGACCGGTGTTCAATCCCAGTTCTAGTCATACCAAAGGCTCAAAAATGGTACTTGATACTACCTTGCTTAGCACTTAGCATTATAAGGTTAGGATCGAGGGTAAAGTGGAGCAATCCAGGGAAAGGAGTAGTGCCCTCCCCTACACTTTGGTGTAGTAGCTATCGAAAAGGGAGCCTTCAGGTCACTCTCGACTACGGTCGCCAATTTCACTTACTTAACTCAAATTAATGGTATAGTTTTTTTTTCTAAGCCCTGCTGAGGAAAATATAGTATAATCCAATATCGGGGAAAATATTATGAAAGAAAAATTAGTAAAAAAACTAAGAAAAAGTTTATTCTAACAAATTTGAAAAACTTAATCTATAATGATTTCTACAGCAACTTCACGTAAGCAATTAATATTGCATATATTAAATCGATTGTGTGACTGAATTTTAAAAAATTTATTTTAACAGCATGTCAACTTGTCTAGGGTGATTTTGTATCTACCGGTTAGAGAATTTCGCTCATTGTACGTTCATGATTTCATTTTTTAAATAGTTTTTATGCTTATGATTCTATCGAATACAAATAATTTTTAAACGTCTATTTGACCCTTATGCGGGACCCTGACAGGTACTACGACTCCGATTCATAGTGGACCTGGGAGTAATGACAATGAAGGGGTACTCTAATTTCCTTAGATATCAAGAATAGGAGCCTCGCCATCAGATACATTTTAGTGTCATCTCCAGAGCATCGACGTTTTGGGGGAGGAGCCTTACATATATATATATAGGGAAATTCTAAGCTCCACGGACAAGAATTGACTGAATTTGAAATTCTTAATCCAAAGTAGAAATCAAAACCTGTTACACTATGAATTAAGTTAAAAAAAAAAAGAAAGAAAAAATTAAGTAAACAAAGAACAAAAAAAAAAAAAAAAATCTAACAAAAAATAATACATTCAACAGTTTTTAAAATATTTCTGGGCATTACATTGTATTCGTCCCTAATTTTATTTTGAACGTCTTCGACGTTGCTTAATTTGAATCGGTTTCAATAAAAAACTAAAAAACCTGAACCATTTACGTTATGTTTCTCGAGAACCATTTTCTCTTGCGAATCAATGCTCAGATTTTAAAGTGTAATTTCCTTTCTGAAGATAACATTACATTTTTTTTTTCACACTTTTTTTGACAGAAAAAAAGAAAAAAGAGAAAACGCTATTAAAAATCTGTTGTGTGAAAAGCGACCATTTGTTTTATTTCGACTTCATGCAACTCACATAATTTGTGATGGCGGCAACCTTTTTATTGAAATCTGGGATAATCACATTCACTGCGTAACATCCACATCCAAGATGGCGCCGAAGATATAAACGATACCAAATCAAGCAACAGGCGACGCCACTCAACATTGTACATTTTAACACTATAGCTGATCTCTCTTACGCTCACCATTTTAACATTGGCACACTTAGTCCCAAACGAAATAAAAACTAACGTTTACGTGTTTTGTTCTTTAATTTCTGCTATAGTTACACTTGAATCTAGTTTGATTAGTCTGGAGGGATTATATCCCTTGCCTTACAAATAGTACTTCTAATAGCAGTGCGTTAGCGTGTCAAAGTAGTATAAAAAAGGGCGCGGCCAAGTCAATTCTCTCCCCCTCTCTTCGTTCCGGCATCGACAATCAGAAGTGTGCGTGTTTTCCGAGGATGTCACAGTCCAGTACGTTAGCCACTACGCCACGGTGACTCCGCTTAGATGGGTTACCTTATATGCTGACATATAAATCAATAGATACACAGGTTCTAAAATAAAGAGTGTATCAACAGTACTCCGATCCCATTTTATATCTTTTTTGAGTGTTAATAGGCAAGGCTTAGAAAATGACGACTGTATCTCCTGAAAAGAGGTACCCTCCACCCCCAAAAATGGTGTCCTAGAAATTACGCTAGATTGCATCTGATGGTTAGGCTTCAGTTCTGGGGATCTGGGGGAGTGTGGAGTATCCATTGTAATTACTCCCAGGTCTTCCTTTACACGGAGTAATAGTACACCGGTCCATTGGTCTAGCAGTTAGTGTTCACCAATGGTCCGCGAGACCGGGGTTCAATCCTAGGTCGAGTCATACCAAAGACTCAAAAAATTCTACTTGTTCCCCCTTTGCTTAACTCTCAGCTTTATAAGGTATGGAACAAGGGTAAAGTGGAGTAATCCATGGAATGGAGTAGCTCTCTCTCCTACACCTCGGTGTAGTAGCTATTGAAAAGGGATCCCTCGGGTCACTATCGACTATAGTCGCCAACTTTACTCCCTTTTTTATGCTTCCGTGTACAGTTCAAATAGATCTGTTTAAAATATTAGCATTTAATAGGACCGGGTCATTGACCTAATGTGTTCACCTGTGTCCGGGAGATCGGGGTTCAATCCCAAGTCAAGCCATACCAAAGATTCAAAAAATGGTACTTGATGCCGCCTTGCTTAACACTCGGCATTATAAGGTAAGGATCAAGAGTAGAGTGGATCAATCATGGGAAAAGAGTAGCGCCTTCCCCTCACCTCGGTGCAATAGCTATTGAAAAGGGAGCCTTTGTGTCACCCTCGACTAAGGTTGGGAATTTAATCGGACCGTGCGCAACCGCCCGCTCCCCAACAAAGACTCTTGATAAACAACTACACAAAAAATGTAAATATGAAAGTCTAATGAATGAGATTCCTAAACCTCTTCCCATAATATAATCCGAGACGCATATGACATACCAGTAAAATCAAACAAGCAATTCCAATGTGATCCCTATAAAGTTTCAGTTGATTGAAAAAGAGATAAACGAAAACACCTTTGATTAATCCTGGTGTCTCTAAACATTCATTGCCCAGTCGACTAGGACTGCAGAATACACCGACTGCATATCTGCAGAGGGGTGAGATCCTACCAATGAGTGTCCTAGATATGACACAAAACAATCTGATGATGAGGTTCCAGTAATGCTGGAGCTTTGAGGAATGCGGAATACCCCTTTATTGCCATCGCTTCCAGGTCCTCTCTGGCCCGGAGTGGCAGAACTTGATAGGGTTTTTTCAATGGGTCAAATAGAACTAAACTGTGTCCTTATTCTAAACGGAATTGCTTGAAATAGAACTGTTTTGACATTTAAACTGAATACTTATGCTAAACTGAATTGTTTGAAATAAAACTGTTTTTGTACGTTAAACTGAATTGTTTGAAATAGAATAGTTCGACTAAACTGAATTGCTTGAAATAGAAGGGTTTTTGACAATTAAACTGTGTACATATACTCAACTGAATTGTTTGGAATAGAACTGTTCATTTGTATAAAAATGGATTTGGCATTAAATAGCCTTCAAAGGTTGATATGCAATAAACCCAAACAAACAAACCAAAAATCTAAATATCCAGGGGTTGTCTTGATCACGTCATCAACCGGTTAGAAGTTGATGCAAGAAGGCCAAATACTCGCAGAACACTATGACGAACAGTGCAATGTTCTCACATGAGACCAGAGTCGTGACCACTTTATGGTTAATAGATCTATCGACATCAAAAATACTTTGCCAGCAAAGGGGCGTCTCAGTCCTCTTTGACACGTCCATAGCAATGATCGTAATTACGAAGAAACGCTTGACACTCTTCAAAAGAAATGTCCGTCGGCAGGACTTTCAGATTATTAGATTCTCATCTCTATTTGCTTTCCAAATTCTAAACTTAATCTTAGTTTCAGTGGGAACCAGACCTGTTCAACCGGTGATATCCAGCAGCTATTGGTTTTCAAACTTGATGAACCAGACTTAACAAATGGACAGTTATCTCTCTAGATAAATGAGCCCGTTAAAAAGAAGATAAAAATTGTTCATGTTGCAATTAAACTGTAATACTTTTGTTCAAAAGTTAATTAACTAACATACTCAGCACTGTCCGAGGAATAACTATATCAGATATACCAAAACAGTTAAAATACATACTTTAATATATTTCTTATAATAGAAAATAATATTTTTCTTTAGATTATTTAAAGAACTTGAAAAATTATAGAACTAGGAATATGTTAATTATATGACTACTTCGAGCAACAAGGAAAATTGTGCACGAGAAAACAGGAAAATGTCTAAGGAGAAGAAACCGAAGAGAGAAATTGATTTTTAGTTGGGTTTTATGGCATATCAACCTTTGTAGGTTATTTAATGCCAAATCAATTTTTATGTAAATAGTCAGTACTATTTCAAACAATTCAGTTTAGCATGCGTACACAGTTTAATTTTGAAAAACATTTCTATTTCAAGTTATTCAGCTTCGTCAAACAATTCTAATTCAGCTAATTCAGTTTAATATAAGCATAAATTTTGTTTATGCAGAGTTAAATGTCAAAACAGTTCTATATTAATCAATACAGTTAATTGTAAGTACATTTTCAATGTCAAAAACAGTTCAATTTCAAACAATTCGGTTTAGCATAAGCACGCAGTTTAAATGTAAGTACAGTTTAATTGTCAAAAACATTTCCATTTAAAGCTATTCAGTTTAGTCAAACAGTTCTTATTCAAAAAATTCAGTTTAGCATAAGTTTGCAGTTAGTTCTATTTAACCCATAGATAGGGCCCTATCAGGTGCTACCATTCCGGACCAGAGTAGACCTGGGACAAATGGCAATGAAGTGGTGCTCTGCATTCCCCAGATCTCCAGCATCACTGGAACCTCACCATCAGATTTTTTGTGTCATATGCAGGACACTCATTGGGGGGGGGGTCTAACCCCCTCTGCAGAGGGGTAGTCAGTGTATTTTATAGCCTCCCAGCCGACTGAGCCAAGAGAAATTGAATCTCTTTTAACAGCAGCACAAAATAATGCCATAAGAAACAATTATATCAAAAGAAAAAAAATTGAAAATACGCGGAATTGAAAGTGTTGGTTATGTGGTGATAGATTGAATGGTTAACCACATCAGTGAATGCAGCCAAATTGCACAAAAGAGCAAGCACGACGTGCTGATCCACTGAGAATTGCGGAAAAGCTTAAAATTTGACCACACTAACAAAAGATATATAAGGAAAAGAAGAATCTACCTTAGAAAATGAGACCCATAAAATTCTCTGGGACTTTGAGATATAAACAGTCCAGAAAACTAGTCCCAGTTTTAATAAACAATAAGAAATAATTTGTCATCTAATAGATTTGTGTGCCCGTGGTGTAGTCGTTATCGCCGTAGGAAATAAACACGGCGATACGAGTTCAAATCCTGGACGATACTGATTACATTTCACATAGCACTAATACCCTTGGGAAAGGTATGAATCCAATTATTCTCCCTCCAGCTATGGGTAAATAGCAGGACAGACTAGGTTCTTCAGCCTTGGTGAGGCAACTAGTCTAGGAGAAGGAAAACTCTGAATTCAAACCTGTTAAACTCCGCTTAAAAATTGACCTTGTGTCATATCCTGCCCGAGCGGAGGGGTTGGTAAATAGTATCTAATAGATTTGTGTATACCAGAAGACCACAGAATGAAAGTGAAGGAAGTCGAAAAACACCTGAAACCTTGCCAGACAATTAAAAAATTTGTGAACGAATTTGCAGCCTTGAAAACAGCCCCCCCAATCTGTAAAAGAGCCTGGAGAAATTAAAACCACCTATATCACAGCCCAACTAAGATCAGTTAGGTTACTTAGAAGAATCCTGGAGGCTGGAGGAAACTTGCTGTCACTCAGTCTTCAGTGAAAACCTATTATTTAGATCTGGCGTGAAAAACTGTAATAATCATAATAATGATGAAAATAAAAATAAAGCGAAAAAGAAGGATAATGTGGACCCCCCACAACCCACAACCCCCCAAACGGAATTGTTTATTATCGTACTACAATCCCAAAAAAGTCCGAAACGGAATGGTTTATCATCGTGCTACAATCCAAAAACTCACGGCCAGCAAAAGGAAATTTCATTTTCATCAAGTTTATGCTAAAAATTTTGGATACTGACATGTTCTGTTTTGTCGGTAATGTTATTATCATTTAATGGTTAATTTTAATTTTCTGCAATCCATCTGTTTGATTGGTTAGTTGGTTGTTTGATTTTATTGCATATCAACCTTTGTTGGTTAATTAATGCCAAATCCATTTTTATACAAATAATCAGTTCTATTTCAAACAATTCAGTTTAGCATGAGTACACAGTTTAATTGTCTAACACAATTCTCTTTCTAGCTATTCAGTTTATTCAAACAGTTCTAATTCAAACAATTCAGTTCAGTATTAGTATAGATTTTGTTTACACAGTTAAAATTTAAAACGTTTCCATTTTAAACAGTCAAAAACTGTTATATTTCAAACAACTCAGTTTAGTATAAGAACTCAGTTTAAATGTCAAAAACATTTTATTTCAAGTTATTCAGTTTTTTCAAGTTATTTCAAGTTATTCAGTAGTTTTTGTCCACACACTGTTAAATGTCAAAGCGGTTCTATGTAAAAAAAAATTCGATTTAGTATAAGTCCGCAGTTTAGTTCTAATTGACCCAAAGATAGGACCCTGTCATGAGCTACCATTCCGGGCCAGAGTGGACCTGGAAGCGATGTCAATGAATGGGTACTACGCATTCCCCAAAGCTCCAGCAATACTGGAACCTCACTATGAGATTGTTTAGTGTCATAAACAGGACACTCGTTGGTGAGGGGGGGTCTTACCCCTCTGCAGTGGTCAGTTAGTATATTCTACAGCTCTAGACCACTGGGCCAACCATCTTTGAATTCATGACCGAAGTTTCTATTAATTCAACTATGATATATAATTTTAGTATATTTTATATAGCATATATTTTAGTACTTTTCATATAATATATAATATGTATAATATACTTTTAGTACTTTTTATATAATATATAATATACATAATATATACTTTTAGTAGTTTTTTTATGTGACATTTCCACACTAGGTGGTAGCTCTCTGAAACTAGTTGACAAGTTCACCTACTTAGGAAACAGTGTCTCAATCAACCGAAAAAGACATCGACACACGATTAACAAAAGCATGGACAGTTATCGATAGCGGTCATATGGAAAGCCGACCTGACCGATAAAATGAAATGCAGTTTCTTCTAAGTGTTGCATAGCCGTAATACATATACAACCATACACAGATACATGCGGAAACATAGTCAATACAATAATGACGAACGAACACACTTCTTTAGAAAAATATACCTCTCACACTTTATTCGAAATGGTTACGAAAGGGTTATATGTGAGAGGTGAATTGGAGACTGAAAAAACTGCAACATATTGACCCTCAGTTCCTTTGTCTTTAGAACACTTATTTCTCGTTCTGTTGGGCTGCTCAATCAGGGGTCCCGAGGGCCCATAGCCCTCTGTTGGGTTCTGGTTCTCTCAACAGCATCTTATCTCCAACTAACTGACTCCAATCTCACTGAACCTTTCTGTGGCCCCGGGTTATATAATTGTTTGACTCCCACCTGCTTCTTGTGGGCGTCACATCTGCACCCAATTCAACCCGTCCACAGTCAAGGTTATACCCTGATATCCTCGACCGGATGCACCTGTTATTTACACAGATGCATCTCCCATTTGACAGCTCGGCCGAGGGTCAATATGTTTCATAAGCAGCGGTCGTGTCGATACTGCTATATAGATGCACTACATGGACGCTAACTAAACGGATGGAGAAAAAGCTTGACGGCAACTACACAAGAATGCTGCAATTTTGAACAAGTCCTGGGGGCAACACCCCACATAGCAGCAACTGTACGGCCACCTACCCCCCATCACGAAAAATATCAAAGTTAGACCAACCAGACATGCATGACACTGCTGGAAAAGCAGGGACGAGCTCATAAGTGATGTTCTCCGCTGGACCTCCTCACATGGCTGAGCAAAAGCAGGGCGACTAGCTCGAACCTACATACAGCAGCTCTGATGTAGCTCTGAGGTCCTACTAGAAGTGATGAACAATAGGAAAGGGTGGTGAGAGAGGGTCAGGGATATCCGTGCTAGCAGCAAGACATGTTGATGATGACATTTTTATGTAATATATAATATATATTTTTAGTACTTTTTCTTATAATATATATAATATATATATTTAGTTTTTTTTATATAGTATATTCCAGGGAAAGGAGTAGCACCCTCCCTAACACCTTGGGGTAGTAGCTATTGAAAAGGGAGCCTTCTGGTCGCCCTCGACTACGGTAGCCAACTTTATATGTATATATAATATCTACTTTTAGTATTTTTTAAAATATAATATATAATATATATATAATACACACTCCTTGTACTTTTTTTATTTAATATATACTTTTAGTTTTCCTTTAATAAATTGTCTCGCTTCCTCAGTAACAAGATTCCAATGGTTATAAATCTCGGTACAGGAATATCTGCAAATTGTTTAGAATTTACAAACATTAGTTATGAGGTAAGAAGTAGTCTAACTGTGGATTCTCGTTTAGTTAAAACTTAACAAGCTTGAAAATTTGATTTCTTTTCTTTTCTTTTCTTTTCTTTTCTTTTCTTTCTTCTTTCCTTTTTGTGACCTGTTTAAGAGTTCTCTGACTATATGTGAGAACTTTTTCATATCTGTGTCGGGGGTGCAGATAATAAACAACCCTTGGGTCTTGTATAGCTATAATATAATTGCCATGGTATGTCAAATCTAAACATATCACAAGTGGGACCCAGACAACAGGTTTAGGTGTCATGGTCGGAAGGTGCTCCCTTGGTAGTCAACAAGGAGGATCCGGTGGGTATCCAGCGAATGTTGGATGTTCTTTTTCCAGGTACTCCCATGACGACCTAAGCAACTTGTCAAATAAGAGACTTCAAAGCAGAAAATGGACTAGAGAAAATAACAAACTTGCACTTTATGTCTATTTTAGAAGCAACCATACCCTTAGAGGATATAGAAAAAGTACGATAGAAATCTGGTAAGAATGCGTTAGATTTAAGACAACAAGCCAAAGACTCACAGAACAAACTAGGATGATAATAAAGAAAGGTTGCTGTTCGGACCTTGAAATATGAGAGATAAACCAACAAATAAATAGAGAAACGTGTCAACAAGATCCAAATACAAGAACTGAGCCGGTAAATACCGAAAAGCGTGAACACTTTATCTAAATGGAACTGCAAAGTAATAGCAATCGAAGCACCACACCTAAACACAAGACAAATACTAACACAAGAAGAAAGAATAAATGTAAAGACTATAAAGTGAATGATGTCTGAAAAGAAAAGCACTTTAACATCTCTCAGGAATCAAGATTCGAAAAAGTCAAAGCAGAAACGTAAAAAATTACCTACCCGAATGGATGACCAAGGGAAAGACTACCCTGATCCAGAAAGATCCTCCAAAAGGAACCGTTCCAAACAACTATAGACTTATACCTGCCTACCTTTGGTGTAGAAAATACTAACGGCACAAATTAAAGTGGAGATTTAATACTCATTAATAAGCCTCAGATTGTTCTCTGAGGAACAGAAAGGATCCCGCAAGGAGACCAGAGGAACAGGATAGCTACTGTATATTGATCAGCTCATCCTTAAAGAGAGCAAAATGACATATGACCAAACGAAGTAGTTCAGCGGGTTTAGGTCGAGGGAAGAGGGGGCAGTGAGAGAAGGGTACAAAGTCGTAGCACTCCTTCTGAAGCCAAGCCTGGGTCTATTTGGACTTGTGGGCCGGCGTCGAGTATTGCTGCCACACCCAGGGTCTGCCACCGGCCACCTGATTGCACCAGGGAATCACCACACTCTTCAGCACATCCAGGTACATTTTAGTGTTGACTTTCAAGCCGACTTCGAAGATGTGAGGAGGCATGATGTGGCCCTCTCTTGAAACCACACCAAAGACCATAACCGTCGCTGGAAACTTTGTTTTCATCACCCTGGGCACGTCCCTGTTATTCGTGGCAATCCAGATTTGCATTTTGAGGGTGCTGGCAATGGTCCTGTTGTCATAACTTGGATCGGTAGAGAGCATGTGTTGTGTACAGCGGCGCATATCTGATCTCGTTCGTTGAGCATTGTGTCACTTTCAGACATGATAGAAGGCTCTTGGGATTTGTACACAACTGGCCAACTAGTAGATGGTCTGCAACAAGAAAAGAAAACCGGTTTTCATTAAACGGAAATGGAATCATGTCTTTTCAATGGCGACAATTTTATCGTTCCACCCTGTACTAAAATTGGAACGATATAGAGAAGATTAGCATGGCCCCTGCACAAGGATAACTCGTAAATTAGAGAAGCGTTCCATATTTTTTGACCGTGCCGTTGGCCTAATGAGTAGAATGTTCGCCAAGGGTCTGGAAGACCAGGGTTCAATCCCAGATCGAGTCATACTAAAGACTTGATGCCGCCTTACTTAGCACTCAGCATTATAAGGTAAGGGTAAAGTGGAACAATCCAGAGACTGGAGTAGCGCCCTCGCCTATACCTTGGTGTAGTATCTATTGAAAAGGGAGCCTTCGGGTAACCCTCGACTAAGGTAGGTAGCTTTACTTTACTTTTATTGTTTTTGTGTGGATATTTCGCAATTTATCAACAATAGGATAAAAGACGACATTAGCGAGATAATTGAAAACTGACAAAAAAGTATCTAAGGCTTGGCATGAATGAGTGGGAAAGGTGATCGTCTAGGAATTATGCAAGAAATTGAAATTTGACCATACTAATAAATGGTATATGCATAAACCAGAATCTGTCTTAGAAAATGAGACCCATAAAACTCTTTGGGATTTTGGGATTCAAACGGACCACCATATCCCGGTCAGACGACCAACTCTAGTGATGATTTAAAAAAAAGGAAAATGAACTTACCCACAGACCAAAACGGAAATGAATAGACAGATAAAAATACTTGGATCTTGCATTAGATTATCAAGCTAAATGTCGCCCTTTATGCTATTGTTGATAAACTGCGAAATATCCACAAAACAACGAGTGTCGCCTGGGAAGTGTCCCTAAAGTTCTGGAAAAGCGACTCGGGGAAACTGAAATCAGAGGAAGACTCTAGACTATCCACACTACCGTACTGTTAAGAACAACAAGAATACTTAGAAAAGTCCTGGAGACCCGGGGAAACTTGTCACTCAGACATTAGGGGAAAACCACCACTTAATACTGGTGTTAAAAGCTCGCAGTATAATAATAATAATAATAATAATAATAATAATAATAATAATAATAATAATAATAATAAACACGACTAGGTGGACAATGTAATCCATTTTGAGTTGTGTAAGAAATTTAAATTTGACCATACGAACAAATGTATATACAAAATCCAGCATCTGTCCTGGAGAATGGCAAACATAAACTCTTATGGGACTTTGACATACAAACGGATCCCCTAATCTCGGTCAGACGACCAGACCATATAAAAATCAACAACAACAAAAAAAAAAAACCCTTGGAAAATTGTGGTCTTTGCTGTCTCGGCTGGCCACAGAGTAAAATTGAAAGAAAACGAAAAGAAAGACAAGTACCTGGGCCTTGCTAGGGAATTGTAAAAAAATGTGGAACATGAAAGTAACAGTAATACCAATCGTGATTGGTGCTTTTGGTAAAGTCACAAAACGATTATCAACAGGACTGGAGGACTTATAAATTAGAGGACGTGTGGAGACCATTCAAACTACTACATTATTGAGAACAGTCAGAATACTGAGAAGAGTCCTAGAGACTTGAGGAGACCTGTTGTTACTCAAACTTCGATGAAAGATCATCAGCTAACACTAATGTGAAAAACTCCCAAGGAGTAAATAATAATAATAATAATAGTAATAAATATTGTATCTTCGTAGAGAATCCAAACATAAAACAAGTAAAAGTACTGAGGAAAGGAAAATACACTCGAACACTATTGAATGTAAAGGGTGAAATAAAGCAACAGCAGATAAAATTGACAATATTGTAGGAAGAAAATAAACCAAAGGAAATATTAGTGAAGAAACGGAAACTCAAGATAGAATTAACAATATGAATAAGACAAGATCTTCCAAAAACAAAAACGAAAGAAAATCCCACCTATAAATCGGCAGTATGAAGACAAATGAACTACTGAGCAAGTTATGGGAACAACAACAAAACACAACAGAAAAGCCTAATAAATAATTAACATGAAAAATAATTATAAGGAGCTGAAGAAAGACCCAAGAGGAACATATACCTGGTGTCACTTTGAACAAACACCCGAGAAAGTGTCACATTGGAAAGCACCGGACATGATACTATGCATGGATTCTGGTTTTAAAAATTCACGTCCATTGACGACAATTTCAACAAATGAGTAAAAGAAGCAAGAATACTAGAATGGATGACGAAGAGTAAAACTAACCTGAATCAGAAAGACCCCTAAAAAGGAACCATTCCCAGCAACTATTGACCTATAACGTGTTTGCCTATAATGTAAAAAATCCTTACCGCACAGATAAGAAATATATTAATCACTTGAATACCGCGGACTATTTCCAGAAAAACAGAAAGGATGTTTCAAGGGAATAAGAGGAATATATGACCTACTTTATGTAGATCAACATATCCTCAAGGAGGTAAAAACAAATAGTCACGCATACTTGAATAATAAAAAATCAGAAAATATTAAAAATATCCAGCAATGTCATAAACTTTAACACGAAACCTATGGAAAATTAAAAATTGTTATCTACAGCGGGAAAAACACCAGCAGACGTGAGAATGTAGAAAGGGGCGTCTTTGAGGGATACTCTTGCCACTTCTATTACTTATAGCAATGGAAGCACTTAGGAAATGCTGAGAAGGCTACAAGTTAGCAAAAATCACAAGAACGGATGATTTTAAGAAAATTACCAAAATTGAAAAATAAGTAGGAACCCTAATGCAAACGATAATTATATCATCATCATCATCATGTTGTGCGGATTTCCCTGATTTTCTCTCGCCATTCATCTCTATCCTTATCACTCCCGGTAGGTCTTCTAGACTACTTCCTGTATCCGTACAGACATGATGTAAATAAGTTCAAGTTGGTAACTTGTATGATGGGGTCACTTATGAGTTCGTCTTTACTTTTCCAGCAGTGTTCTACATATCTTGTCTGTCATGTTAGGATGGGAGGTAGGTGACCGTGCAGCTGCTGTTTTGTAGGATGTTGGTTCCAGGATTTGTTGCTCGTTGCATTCTTGTGCAATTACCGTCAAGCTTTTTCTCTATACACTTAGTGAGCAGCCATGTGGTACATCCATATTTCTTTGTTATTTAATTACATATTAAACTTCTCGAGTTATGTAATGCCAAATCCATCCTTTTAAAAGGACAGTAGTGGTACAATTTAACCCATAGATGGGCGGATTCATACCTTTCTCGAGGGTATTTGTCCGAAAATGAACGACTGGAGTTTGAACTCGCGTACTACGATTCTGCAGTCCAGCACTTTAACCATTACATCACGAGGACACTCCCGCATCCATATAGTAGAATTAACACGACCGCTCCATGGAAAAAAATGCGTTTTATTTTATTGGATAAGTTTGACTTCCATATGATCGATAACTTATCGGTAGCAGTCTGGCTAGTCGCCTATTGATGTCATTTTCAGTAGATGTGACGCTGCTTCCGAGCTCGGGGAACTTGGTTCGCTAGTTTCATTATATACAATCAGGATAAAGGAATGGAATTTGTGATTTAAAAATGTACCATATTTATAATGAAAAAGGGGGAAAGAGAGAAACGACGGAAGGAATAGAACTACCAAATCAGGAAAGTATCCGAACACTCCGAGATAAAGATTACAAATATCTTGGAATCTCAGAAGCGGACATCATCAAACAAAGAGAGATGGTAAAGTAAAAAAAAAAAAAACGTCAGAAGAACACGAAAATTTCACGAAACCAAAGACTGCTGCAGAAATTCGATCAAATGCATAAGCACCTGGTTCCTTGTAAGATACTCTGGACCATTCCTAAAATGGACAAAGGAGGAACTTAGACAAATGGAACAAAGGACAAGGACGATGCCCAAAGCTTTACATCCAAGAGATGACATCGACTCTATTTCAAGAAAAGAGGAAAGAAGAGGACTGGCTGGCATAGAGAATTGCCTAGATGCAACAATTCAAGGACTCGATAACACACAAAAAAGCAAAAAAATAGTTACAGCAGTCGGTAATATTAAAATCAAAACAACAAAATCGATAGAAATACGTGGAACCATATAATTGTAACTTATAATTCTTATGCAAAAGGCATATAATCGTTCGAATTCGATAGATATACTTAGTATACAATTATGTGCAAATTATTTGTAATAGATATAAATACTTGATATCATATAACTGTTTGCAACCACACCAAAAAATAATAAATAGATAAATAAATAAATAAGCAAAAAACCCCAACAAAAAACAAAAAAAAAAAAACCCTCTTTAGAACCAACTACAAACATGTAGATATAAACGTAAAAGGAACGCAATTCCCTAACCTATAGGCATAAAAATAAACCATGACAGTTTTAGATTCCGTTAAAATCAATCGATTAATCAATCAACCCCCTTGATGTTGTGGCTGGACTGTGACATCGTAATAAGCGAATTTCAGTCACGCTATTACGTTCACTTTTAGACTAATATCATTGGGAAAGGCATGAACTCCCTTATCCTCCAGCTATAGGTTAAATAATACCACTACTGTTCTTTTACTGGGATAGTTTTGGCAGTAAATAACCCACGAAGACTGATATGTCATTAAACAAAGAAGCGAAACCAAACCAATCAATTAATTAATCATAATCAGTAAAACTAAAACCCGATAGTTGCACTAATGTACTGATAGTGTAGTGAAACTATCACAATATCAAAGTATGGTAAAAGATAAAACAAGTCATGACTATGTGTTTCACGCTCTCGATCATCAAGTGAGTTTCTTTAAGAATTTACAAACAGAAAGCGAATTATCAAAGTCAGCGCAAATTTGGATTGAAGTCTATTATCAAAATACCATGAATTGTTTTATTTTTAACTCTATCATTAGTTTACTGGGATAAAATTTGTCTGGAATTAGTCTTCAAGAGGCAAATATCTCGCTAGAATCACAGCGGACTAAATTTCGTTTTGTGGACATTTACTGCTAACAATGGAATTATACATGTCATGTCCCTGATATTTGTACTGGAAATCAACTTTGGCGACAATATATCAGCAATTTAAAGAACATATTTATTATGGATGTTTTCCAAATAGCCGAGGCAGAACCGAATGCATACTTAATTTTGTTTTCAATATGCATATATCTGAGCTGAAAGATTACAACACAATTCGATGATAAATGTGCACGCACAAATTTTATCATTAATATTTCGGTAAAACTGTCAACAATCATAAATCATAAGAAATATATCAACAGAACAGCTTATAATGTTACAAATAGATAGATAGATAGATAGATCATGAATAAACTGAGATATCTATCTACCATTTACTTTAAGCAGATAGCATGTATATCCTTGTTTTAAAATAAGAATACGTGTATATTCTATCGCGGTGTTTTTTTTTATATTTTTAGATACTCAGAATTATTTTTTTCAATTTAAAATATTAGCCCAATCAGCTAGGGGTGTTAAGGGGTAAAAACTCCCCACTAACGAGTGTCCTGATTTTGACTCTAAACAATCTGATGGTGAGGCTCCAATAATGCTGGAGCTTTGGGGAATGCGGAGTACCTCTTTATTGTCAAGATTCAGAATATCCACAAGTTCCGTCACACTAATAATCTTCAAAAATAGCCAATGTCCAGCCCAAGTCTACTGTGAGGATATGTCATTTTTGCTCTGTTAGCTTAATCCGAATACAAAATAAAATAATTATAGGATAGGTTAAAATGATATTGTTTGTTGCTCGTCCAGTTTTGCCACCTACGCGAGATCAGTTCTCCATTGTAGTTGCATTTCAAAAAGATCAGATTTTTTGAAACTGCATAAGCCAAAGGTCAGTTCCAATCACACACACACACACACACACACACACACACACACACACACACACACACACACACACACACACACACACAAAACTCCAGAATACACATATTGACATTTCTATTCAGTCTTCGTGGTAGGAAGGATAGTTCGCCTGATACTTTGTGATATAAACGGCCGAGATCAAAGAATTGGATGTTGATCAGTTTTCCTCTTGTTGAGTATAACAGCCAACGGCTAACATTTGTTTTTCAGACTGCCGCTGGATTTAGCAACCCGCTGCTTCTTGCTACCAAGACTCAAAATCAATCTGCTCTTTTTAACTCCTGGTTACTTCCTTAAGTATATGAGGCCCCGAGCTCCGGAAAAGAAAACCGCTTCAACCGTACGGACCTCCCAGAACTAGAATACCTTAAAAATGATATTTTTTATTGACCTCTACCGTACCAGCATCGAAGACTTCATTTTATTAAGGACATTTAATTCTAACTCTTTTATCCTCATTGAAAAATCCTTCTCTCTCTATTTTATTATCAATTATAATTTACCGACCTCCCTAACTTGTTTAACTATCCTTTTTGTACTACTATGTATTCACATCCAAGCATATATATATGTATATATATAGTACCTATGCCCACATAAACCCATGCAGATATGCTTGCATTTACATGCATATGTATTATTACTTAAATATTTTCACTTAAGATCTTATATCATCACAAGATCATCCTCAATATGTGATGTATAAACATACTTGCCTTCTTTGTCTTTTGTGATTAGACATTAGGTTTTTTTAAACATAGATAATAATAATAATAATAACATTGGACCAGAGAATAAGAAAACTAATGACCATACATAAGGCCTTTCATTCCAGAGATGATGTTGATAAACTACATGTGTCAAGAAAAGAAAGAGAAGAGGACTTGCTCGCACTGAAGACACCGTTGTCGCATCGATCCAACGACTCGAAGACTACGTAGAAAAGTGCGGAGGAAGACTGCTTAAAGTCACCAAAAGCAATACTGACAACACGAGGAGCAATAGAGCGGAAAAAAGCTGAAAACAAAAATCGGTAGAAAATTAACTCTGTAGACATTTTGAACGACTAACAAGCGACATCTCACGCGAGAAAACGTGAACGTGGCAAAGAAAAGGGAAACCTGAAAAGAGAAGCTGAATCTCTTCTTATAGCAGCACAAAACAATGCCATAAGGACCAATCAAATCAAAGGGAGAATAGATAAGACACAACAAAACTGCAGATGTAGGTTATGTAGAGATATCAAATGATAAGTGAATAGAGCAAATTAGCATAGAAAGAGTATAAGACTAGCTACGACTGGTGGGGCAAGGTGATCCACTTGGAATTGTGCAAGAAATTGAAGTTTGACCATGCGAACAAATGGTATATACACAACCCAGAATCTTTCTTCGAGAATGAGATACACGAATTCCTCTAGGATTTTGAGATACAAACGGATCACCTAATCTCGGTCAGACGACCAGGTCTTGCAATAGTCAAAAAAAAAAAAAAAGAAAAAAAAAAGAAGAGAACTTACCGAATTATTGACTTTGCTGTCCTATCTGACCACAGAGTAAAATTGAAAGAAAGTGAAAAGAAGGATATAGGTACCAGGACCTTGCTAAAGAATTGAAAAAGCTGTGGAACATGAAAGTGACGGTGATACTAATTGTAATTGGTGTGTTCGGTACAGTCACCAAAGGATTGATACAAGGACTGGAGGACTCGGAAATTACAGGACAAGGGGAGACCATCCAAAAACAGCATTGTTGAGATTGGCCAGAATACTGAGAAGAGTCCTGGTGACTTGAGGAGATTTGATGTCACTCAAAATCCAGTGAGAAACAATCGGCTAACGCTGGTGTGAAAAACTCAAAAAGGAATAATAATAATAATAATAGGGAAAGAAGAGCTTATAGCGTCACAGATACATGAATAGATAGATAGTGAATAAAATGATATATCTATTTGTCACAGAAAAAAATAAATTGAGATATCTATCTGTTATATAATAGCCGAGGGATTTCGGTTCATGCCTTTGAGTTTAGTTTGGCTGAGAACAGGTTCAACATTGAGGCAGGTGTTAACGCGGGCGCGCACGGGTGGATGGAGGTGTCACTCAGATGCCTTAATAGTCCGAGACGAAACGGAGTGACAGGGTGCGGGTGACGTCATGCACCGGAAGCGTGCGGAGGTTTGTGTGAGAATCTGAAGAAAGTGAGAAAGTTGAGATTAGACACTGGACGAAGACGGTCGACTTTTGGAGCTCGCAGATGCGAGGCGAACTGGTGCCCTACGGGGGGGGGGGCGCTCGAGACGGGGGCCAAATGAATAAGACAGCATAGAAGATTGTGTCTCTCCTCCTTACGTCGAAACCTTTAACTCAAAGTTAATAAAAAGGTTTCGTACCTGAACAAGAAGTCGTTACCTGTTTTTGAATTCCGAGATTCCTATGTTCTATCGTTATGAACATTATATGTCCATTTCGCACATAGCGTTAATTGTGAATATGATACATATCAATCTATCTATCTATCTATGATAGACAATTTATAGAGAGATGATGAATAAATTGAAATATCTATCTGCTACACGCAATTTTTTTACCTGATTATTTAAAATATCTCAGTAATACTTCGAAGTTAAATGTAGTGCTCTTTATGTGCAGTAAAATGTTCTGTGCAAAGAAACGGTCCTCAGGGTAAGATTTAACTTATGACTCACACTCGGGATTGACTGTCAAAATACAACTCTAGTGCCATTGGGACTTAAGTAAAATGATCTATGTGAACATTTGATATAGTAATATCGAATATCCCAAAGTATTTGATAAAATGACTTGAAAGTTATTTTCATCGGCTCAATGTCTGAAATTCAATAAACGTTTATTTTTTATTTTTCAGTCGGACTAAGAAATGTGACTTTTTAGGATTCGAATATTGTGAATTAGATATACTAAGAGTATGGCAATTTGAAATGTAAGAGACTTTTGGTGATTTTTAGGACCGTTTAATGGTAAGATAGCAGACTACTAAACAACGTCGTGTTCACTTGTAGATCAAAGAATTTGGGTAAAATTGGAACTCTTTCCCAAAGGATCTTATTAAATTAAATGTAGTTGGAATTTTATATTTTACAGTTGACATCCCAATCTATCTATCTATCTATCTATCTATCTATCTATCTATCTATCTCAATCTTTCTTTCTTTTTTTCTTTCTTTCTTTCTGTGAATGTAAGTGAGAGAAAAGGAAAGGAATCAGACAAATATGTAGAAAAATAAACGGAAGAAAGAATATACTTGATGTGGTTGAAAATTTTTTCTTGGCTGACACGTGTTTCAACTTTAATATTTATCTTGTATGCAAGTTTTTCTATTTAGACTTATTTCAAGTATAAAAATAAAATAATAATAATAGAAAATATGTTTAGCGAGCAAGTAAAAAAAGCCGTCTTTATTAGCTTACTTGCTAAACATAGTTTTTCTATTTAAAATCATTTTAAGTATAAAGACGATGATTTGGATTCTTTTTCTTTTCAATTTTTCTCCACACACACACACACACACACACATATATATATATATATATATATATATAATCTTTTATTATTTTACTTTTTGCAGGCCAAACAGGCGACTTGTACGTTAAGCATATTTTCTATTAATATCATTATTATATTTTTATACTTAAAAATAATTTCAAATAGAAAAACTTGTACGCTGGCAAAATATTAAAGTCGAAAAACATGTCGGCAAAGAAAATAAAACATTTCATCCATGCCTAGTATATTTTTTCTTTCGTTTATTTTTCAGTATATATACCGGACATTAGCCTAGCGGTCAGAGTGTTCGCCAATGGCCCGGGAGACCTAGGTTAAATCCCAGGTCGAGTCAAACCAAAGACTCATAAAATGGTACTTGATGCCATCTTGCTTAACACTCAGCATTATAAGGTATGGATCAAGGGTAAATTGGAGCAATCCAGGGAAGGAGTAGCGCCCTCTCCTACACCTTGGTGTAGTAGCTATCGAAAAGGGAGCCTTCGGGTCACCCTCGACTATGGTCTCCAACTTTACAATATATATATATATATATATATATATAATTTTCTATTATAAAAGATAGAACATTCAGAGAAAATTATATGTATAATTTTCTATTATAAAAGTTAGAAAAAATTCTCAAAAGGTTTATATTTTTATATCTCATTAAAGGATCTCGGAGCCAATCCCATACAACACTGGTTCACTTGATTATCCGAAATACAAGATCTACTGCACTCTAACTTTTGACTTATGCTTGGTGAACTCGTGAAATCAGATCGATTTTATCATTAGTTATTTTTTTTTTAATCAATTGATTAGGAATCATGAGAAGGGACAGGAAGGAATAGTCATGTGACTTTCAATTACTAAAGAACCCACAGAAGAAGTCAGTCGTAATGATGTCTGCTGGGTAGACCGATATATAAATATCCACTGTTTATTCGAAGCCGTAATCTGCGTTTTACTGGACACAGGGAAAATTGGATTTGAATTTGAATTAGTTTCATGAAATAAGGATTGTTGGCAGTATTTCAAGAAATCGATTTTATTTTTGTACCGTTTCAAGCTATTATAAACATTCGATTTTAGTTTTGATCAGTGATTTACAATCTTTTCATATGGGACACATACTGTTCCTATCTATCTATCTATCTATGTTATTCTATATATGTGTATGTCACTCTGTCCATATCTATCAGACACAAATCTATAAAGATTTTATTACAGCACTTCTTTCGGTGTGTGTCCTGTTTATTTCGACCGTACACTCACTGTCCTCCTCATGTCACACGTTAAAATCCCTCAACATTTACTTCACTTGCACACTTACTGCACTCTAACACTCACTATACTCGCATAATCATCATCAAAGGCACTTGCATATTTAGTGCACTTTCACACTCACTTTAGTCACACATTTACTGCTGTAGAACGATTACTGCTCGAACACAGTAGTAAAATCACGGCACTCACCTCTTAAAGCACTTTCACACCCAGAACATTTGTAAACCCACAGTACTTGCACACTTCCTGCTGTCGTACAGTCACTGTAGTCGTACAGTCACTGTAGTCGTACAGCCATTGTTATTGTTCAATCATTGTTGTCGTATAGTCACCGTTGTCGTACAGTCGCTGTTGTCGTACAGTCTTTGTAGTAGTAAAATCACTGTAGTCGTACAATTACGACAGTCGTACAATTACGACAGTCGTACAATTACGGCAGTTTAAGATACTCTCACTCTAACTGCATTTGAACACTTATTACACTTGCATAGTCATTGCACTTATACGATAACGTATAATCTTACACACTCATAAAATCAAATACACAACTTCAAATGCACATCTACTTACGTAATTCTTATCTGACGAAATAAATATTCATACCCAAATTGTCCATATCTCATGCAATTAACATTTAGTACAGAAAACATTTCCGATGTATAAACATTAACGTAACTTCTCATATTCTATGACTTCGGATATATTCAAATTTAGACCCCTTTTGACCGACAAGCAGTATGTAGTACTATCTTTTGTACCGGTTACTGGTACCATTTTTCTGGGCTCGTTCACTAAATATAGTAGTTTGACCTGGCACCAATTATAACACTTTTAGTTAGTTCGCTACTAAATGTGATACTATTTTTTGGGTTCGGTTACCATTTGTAACGCTATCGTTTGAGTGCAGTACTAAATGTAACAATATATTAGCACGGCACCACTGTAACAATATCGCGGTCACAGATACCCAACGCCGATACCAGCGCCAAATGTAATACTGTTGTGCACGACAATATTTGCCGAACCAAATATAATGATAATGATTGGTCTTATCCTGGTAACATCGCCAAATGCGGTACTATAGTTTTCACGGTACATTTACTTTGGTCTTATCCTGGTAATAGCACCAAATGTAATTCCAGGTAGTTTGATTATCAAACCTCTCTGTGCCCAGATGCATTAATCAACTCTTTTTTGATTTGAGGGTTCCCCCAACCCCAAAACTTGGCAAAATCCTGATATTTTAACATCTTTTATCATTTTTCTGATTTTAGGCTATTTTGCCCGTGGTTCCCAGGGTGCAACATTTTGAAGATTAACTTCTAAAATGCCTAAAACATAATTCCATCCGTTGACAATAATAATTGAGATCCACAATGAATTCCATTGAAATAACCAACGGGCTCCAAGTTAAACTTTCCCGTTTTCATCATTTCATATTTTAGTTCTTGAAAAAAAAAAGCCTAATTTAACAGCGATTTTCTCAGAAAAGAAAAATAAAAGATAGAAAATAGTTCCTGGTGATTTTTGGAAAACTCAAATGATGCGCTTTAACTATAATTGAAAACCTTTATGCTGCTTCTCGTCTTCGGGGGTTAAAATTGTCTTTAAAATGTTTCACTTTTGTAAAAATTTGGAATAATTTTTTCACAATTAATGAAGTCTGAGTGAGAGCGAAAAATTAATTCATGCAGCCTAAGCTACAATTTAATTGATTATCTAAAAGACCTGTGGCCTCAAAAGGCTATTTTATGAATTTTTCCAACATACGTTCCCCCGATTTGGTTAAAATTGTTAATAAATTTTCGTGTCACTCTCCGTCTCCAAGTTTGTATTTAAAGCGTTCCCTGTTTAACAGACTTAAACCTGGGGAGAGTTGTTCGTAATAATCAGTGGCAAACATTATCAGTTTATCAAAAATGTTTCCCTGGTTTCACACAATCCTCTACCATAATAAACAATGCACCCATGATCGACGATAAAGTCCATTATCCATATATTTATATAGGAATAAGTATTTTACAATTTTCTTAAAGCATTACACAAATTATTTTAGTTCATTGTATTGTATTTATTTACAAGGCTATTCCTATGCAAAATGATATTTGGGGTCTAATTAATTTCGAAGTTAAAACTTCATCATCAGAGCCTGTTTTCTTTAAAAAAAAATGAACTTGGTGTTGTATGTTCAATTTTTGTTTGATTTGGCATATCAACCATTGTCGGTTATTTAATGACAAATCCTCTTTATACATACATACATACATACATACATATATATATATATATATATATATATATATATATATATATATATATATATATATGTCATGATGGTGTAGGCTGACAGTTTCTCGCCTATGCTAGTCTGGGGTCAGGGAAACTAATTTATTATATGATCTATTACCGATATTGAGCACTCTTTATTTCTAGGTTTGGTTTAGTTGGTTTTCTTTGTTTAATTGTATATCAATCTTCGTGGTTATTCAATATCAAAGCCGTCCTTGTGGAAGAACAGCTGCGGTTCTAGAATACTGGGAAATATCCTGGAGATTTTTGTTTGGTTTGGCATATCAACCATTGTCGGTTATTTAATGCCAAATCCTCTTTACACACACACATAAACACACACACACACACACACACACACACACACACATATATATGATTTGGTTTGGTTGGGTTTTATGGCATATCAACCATTGTAGGTTATTCAATGCCAAATCCTCTTTATATATATATATATATATACCTACTAAATAGATATGATTTGTTTTTTTATACATATATATATATAATAAATATATTTTGTTTTTTATACATATATATATATATATATATATATATATATATATATATTTATATTAAATATATATGATTTGGTTTGTTTGGGTTTTATAGCATATCAACCATTGTAGGTTATTTAATACCAAATCGTCTTTATACACATATAGTAAATACATATGATTTGGTTTGATTAGGTTTTATGGCATATCAACTATTGGACGTTATATAATGCTAAATCCTTTATATACATATATATCAAATATGTGATTTCTAAACATATTTGGTAGATAACATTTTTAAACGTGCTTGAGCTCATTTTTCACACAGTTAAGGGCTGCTCTTATTTCTATCTAATTCAAATAATTCTATCTACTATTAATCATTTGTTTGCACACAGTTTAATATTTTCAAGTATTGCTATGTATCTCTAACAATTCAATTACACATCAGTCATTTGTTTACACACAGTTAAATGATCAAAAAGTTCTTTTGCAAACTATTCAGTTTAGCATAAGTACAGTTTTTTTGTTAATACACAGTTAAATTTATAGTAATTCAGGTTAGCATCAGCACACAGTTTAAATGTCGAACAGTTCTATTTGAATCATAGATAGGATCCGATCATGTGCTACCACGTTGGAACAGAGTGGACCTGAGAGTAATGGAAATGAAGGGGTATTCCGCATTCCTCAAATCTACGGAGACCTGAGGAAAATTGTTGTCACTAGGCAACCAATGAAAGACCATCAGTTTATCATATTTACCCAACCCCTCCGCTCAGGCAGGATATGACACAAGGTCAATTTTTTAAGCGGAGTTTAACAGGTTTGAATTCAGAGTTTTCTTTCTCCTAGACTAGTTGCCTCACCAAGGCTGAAGAACACAGTCTGCCTTACTATTTACCCATAGCCGGAGGGAGAATAATTGGATTCATACCTTTCCCAAGGGTATTAGTGCGATGTGAAATGCAATCAGTCCAGGATTTGAACTCGTGTCGCCGTGTCCAATTCCTACGACGATAACCATTACACCACGGGCACCTCAGTTTATGCTGTAAGGAAAAACGTGCAAGAATAAAAATTATAAAGAATAGTAAAATTATAAAGGATAGAAAAGTTGAAAAGCAAAGTAATCCAAACCATTGTTGATCTTACCAAGTCTGCTGGGGTTGTAGAATACATCAATTGGTTCACTGCAGAGGGGTAAGACTCTCTTCAACGAATGTCCTGGTTATAACACTAAATCTAATGGTGAGGTTCTAGAAATGCTGAAGCTTTGGGGAAATGCGGAGTAACCCTTCATTGTCATCGCTCCGATGTCCACTCTAGCCAGGAGTGGTAGCACCAGATAGGATCCTATCTATAGGTCGAATAGAACTAAACTGTGTACTTAAGCTAAACTGAATTGTTTCATTTTTTGAAGTCCTGATGATGGTCAATTAATAACTGAAACGATATAGCGTCGACTTTCTTTCACTATAAATTCTTCACTTAGGATTACTTTGTTTTTCACTTTTTCTTCATATTTTCGGATTCTTTTCTATTATTTACTAATATATATATATATATATATATATATATATATATATATATATATATATATATATATATATAAATATGTGAGTGTATGTGTATTTGATTGAACATTATATGATGATAGCCCAAGATTTGACAGAAAGTACTTGGGAAATAATTAATTATGAAAGGTTTATTAACCTTTTCCCGCCTGATATCATAAAACCGATACGGCAACTCGAGAGGATTAACAAAAAATATGTGGACAAAAATGTCTATAATGTTCAGTGAAATATCTATCGATTAAGAAATTATATATATATATATATATATATATATATATATATATTATAATGAATAGGTTGCCCAGTCAGCTGGGGCTGTAGAATACACTGACTGCACCTCTGTAGAGGGGTAAGACTCCCCTAACGAGTGTCCTGGATATGACACTAAACAATCTGATGGTGAGGTTCCAGCAGTGCTGGAACTTTGGGGAATGCGGAGTACCCCTTCATTGCCATCGCTCCCAGGTCCACTCTGGCCCGGAATGGTAGTACCTGATAGGGCCCAATCTATGGGTTAAATAGAACTAACAGCATACTTATGCTAAAATGAATTGAGTAAACTGAATTGCTTGAAATAGAAACGTTTTTGACAATTAAACCGTACTACGTGCTCATGCTTAACTGAATTATTTGAAATAGAACTGTTTTTCGACATTAAAACTGTATTTACACTGAACTGAATTATTACATATAACTGCTTGAATAGTTTGAAATGGAAATGTTTTTGACAATTAAACTGTGTACTTGTGCTAAACTTAACTGTTTTCAATAGAACAGATTATTTACATAAAAATGGATTTGGCGTTAAATAACCTACAAAGGTTGATATGCCATAAAACCAAACAAACCAAACCAAACCCAACCAAACCTATAATGAATAGGCCCGGAAATGAATGTGGTACTTCTGATTTTTATCTAACATAATTATGCTCTTCATGTATTTCGAACTCTAAGGTGGGATTCCGCGTGGTGTAATGGTTCAACCGTTGGACTGGGAAATTTTAGTAAGCGAGTTCGATCTCCAGTTGCATTATTAAGTTTACTTTCGGACAAATACCACTTGGAAAGGCATGAACCCACCTCATACTCCATGCTATGGTTTTAATAGTATCTGCACTGTTCTACTAGAAGGATGTCTTTGGCATTAAATAACCTACATAACCTATATGCCGTTAAACAAAGAAACCAAACAAAAGTCGAAGGTCTTCTTCAGAAGATTAATAAAAGTTGTGATAGTCTTTAACTCTAGCTTTTATAGTGAAGACTTTTTAAAGGGTTGTGATTCTTTTTGAATACCGGGATTTGCGCATCGTCCCCATCGTCATCAAGTGTGCTGATTGCCCGGACTTCTCTCTCTCTTTCTCTCTCTTTCTCATTATCCTTATTTATCATCCATCGGTCTTGACTGGTCTTCTAGACTGCAACCAGTTTCAACACAGAGCTGATGTATTCACTTGCTGGTTGACCAACACTATTACGTTCATGTGTAGGACACCATAGAATAACGTTGCTTATTCTTACGGAGTTCTTTAATTAAGCTCAAGATTAAACTTTTCCAAACCAGTAAAATAGTTCTTTATGCAGTAGAATACTGAGCAATATTACTACATTTCAATTGTAGAATTATATCATCGTTATCATGTCATGCTACTCGCACGGATTTCCCTGACTCTCTCACGTCATTCGTCTCTATCATCCATCGCTTACGGCAGGTATTTTAAACTACATCCTGTCTCCATACAGAATTCTAGTTTGTCGTCCAACACCTGCGCGTCAGTATGAAGGGGTCCATGAAAGAAGAAGGCTTATTAGTTCGTCCTTACTTCTCGAGCAGTGTCCCGCATATCTTGTACGTTTTACTTGGAAGGTTTTAGAGATGGGAGGTAGGTAGCCATACAGCTGCTGTTTTGTGGGATGTATCTTCCAGGATTTGTTCAGTATAATTCGTAGCATTCTTGTGCAAATGGCTCTCTGGCTTTGTCAGTGTCCACGTAGTGCATGCATATAGTAAAATTGACACGACTGTTGCTTGGAAAAAATTGCGTTTTATTTTATCGGATATGTTTCACTTCCATATGATCGATAATAAATCGATAGCCATCCATGGCTTCGCAAGCCGCATCTTGAGGTCATTTTCAGTCGATGAGACACTGCTTCCGAAGTAGGTGAACTTGTCCACTAGTTTCAGAGAACCATCATTTAGTTAGGAGATGTGTCCTTTTAAAAATTTTTGCTGGGTCTATACAAACTCACCTGAAAATCGGGGACATGAAATTTAAATTTTGTATTTGATGTATCATCTATACATTTACACACACACACACACACACTATATATATATATATATATCATCATCATCATCATCATGTCGTGCTGGTAGCACGGATATCCCTGACCCTCTCTTGCCACTTTTCCCTATCGTTCATCGCCCCAGGCAGGTCTTCAGGACAACATCCTGTATCCTCACATAGTTGCTGAACGTATGTTCGTGCTGGTCATCTTGCTTTTGCACGGCCATGTGTGGGGGTCCATAAGAGTACATCACTTATGAGTTCGTCCTTGCTTCTCCAGCAGTGTCCTGCATGTCTGGTTCGTCTAACTTGGATAGTTTTCGTGATAGGAGGCAGGTACACAAAAATGCTGCGAGCAATCTTGAACAAGTCCTGGCGGCAACACCCCACAAGACACCAACTGTACGGCCACCACCTGCCTATATATATACATATATATATATATATATATATATATATATATATATGTATATGTATATATATATATATATATATATATATATATATATATATATATTTGATAGATTTGAACAGGCTCAGGTGAGCATTTATCGTACGGAAAGATAGAGACGCGTTTTATACAAATGCTAGTTTTCGCTTGATGTCTTCATAAATCTCAAACTGACCACTGGTCAGCGAATAACGGAAGAATCTCTCCGCCTCTATTTCTATCCATTCGTTCGTTTTGATTTAGTAGCATCTGTCAAAAAGACTTCATCCTTAACTGCTCGAAACGCATTCAGGCTAACAGAGACGGAATTAGTCTGGTTTTCACCAATTTATGAACAGCATATTCGAACCGCTCTCAATCTCTCATCTGCCCATCCCACATTACACGAATCTGCACCCCCCTACTTCTATAAATATTCGCTGAAGCAAAGTTATGAAATCTCAATGCAGTGGCGCAAGAGCCAACAATGATGAAAAAAATATCGCAGCTCACACACACACACACACACACACACACACACACACACACACACACACACACACACATATATATATATGCATGTATATAAATACACATGCACACACATTCGTATATATATATATATATATATGTATATATATACTCTGACAGAAGAATGAATATGACAACGACTTGAATGTTAATAAACAGTTTGATCTGGGTCCACTCATGGCTTGGGGTATGATAACTGTTGATACGCCCCCTTATTTTGGAACCCATTGATCAGTCTATGTGATCATTTACTATAGCATCGCTATATTACCCGTGTATTGAATCCTGACTAAATTGAAACATATTCATGAAGAAGCAATTTGATATTACGTCAGTATATATATATATATATATATATACATTGCTATAAGCTTATAATATAACGGATTGTCAACGGAATATATAGAGAAAGGATTGATATAAAAGAGATAGATGGACAGAAAATTAATAGAATGAGATATATTGATAGATAGGTAGATAGATAATGAATAAACTGAGATAGGGTTAATAGACTCTGTTCGATAGATTAAAATAATTCTAAAATATAAAATTCTCATTGAATTTAGTTTAATCCTATGCCAAAAGACCTTGCTCCCTGTGACTTTTGATTATTTCCTAAGCTCAAGGAAAAACTTAAAGGGTGTCGTTATGAGACAATTGAGGAGATGAAAGAGGCTGTGACGAAGGTCATTGACACGCTCGCACAAAAGGACTTCCATGGGGCCTTCCAGAACTCTTTTCAATGTCCTTTAGCAACGTTTTCCCATTTTGAAATCTTACTTCAATCTTAATCTACAAGTTCACCAAAACAGTTGTTTTGTCTGCAATCTGACCATATGACCCTAACATTTAATAAAAGTTTATTCATGTTGTTAGTACATCTGATTTGCAATATTTCAGTCATAAAAGTGGCCTTATACTAACCATATCTTAGTCCGATTAAAGAAAAAGGTAGAATATAGATTGACTCTAGGATATTGATCCAATGAAAATAACTTTCAAGTACTTCTATCAAATACTTTGTGATATTCGATATTACCAGATCAAATGTTCGCTACATGGAAAAATCAAAGACATATTTGAATGGAGTGAGATAGATAGATAGATAGATAATGAACAGAGATAGATAGATAGTTAGATAGATAGATAGATAATGAACAGAGATAGATAGATAGATAATGAACAGAGATAGATAGATAGATAGATAGATAGAGAATAAACTGAGATAGATAGATAGATAGATAGATACATAGATAGATAATGAACAGATATATATATATATATATATAGATAAATAGATAGGGAATAAACTGAGATAGATAGATAGATAGATAGATAGATAGATAATGAGCAGAGATAGATAGATAGATAAGGAATAAACTGAGATAGATAGATAGATAGATAGATAGATAGATAATGAACATAGATATATAGATAGATAGATAGATAGATAGGGAATAAACTGAGATATATAGATAGATAGATAATGAACATAAATAGATAGTTAGATAGATAGATAGATAGATAATGAACAGAGATAGATAGATAGATAGATAGATAGATAGATAGATAGATCAGAATTAGACTTGGATAGACAATGACTAGACAGACATACATACATAGATAGATGCAGCATTTGCACTGTTTCTGTATTTTGAAATCGAGTCCTCCTCCAAAATATCTCTATTTGAAAAATCTAAACCATAAGTAATTACTACGAGTTGGAACCGTAGAAACACACACACACACACACACACACACACACACACACACACACACACACACACACACACACACACATATATATATATATATATATATATATATATATGTATATATATATACATATATAAAGCAATATTTATATATATATATATATATGAGTTCTGTTTTAAAATTCAAGTGCATCGTGTTATGAACATTTAAAAATCATTAAAAAAACGAATTAAAATCATTACTGAAAACAAATAGTTGGTATTGGTAATAGTCCGAGAAGTTTTTAAAAACCAATGAAGTAATTTTTTTTTTCAATATGTTTCTCTTGACCCTTCCAGGATTTTTCCTTTGGTCACCATCCCATGTTTAATTTCCCTCGTACAAAATCGATTGTCGGACAATTCCCTGAGGAAAAGTGACCGAAAGAAAGGGTCCCCTTTTTAAGGATTTTAATTTGTCTTCATGATTTTAAAACGTTCTTGACACTATGCACTCGCTTTTTAAAGCAATATTTAAATTCTATACGTACTGCAAGATCTTCATATACAGGGTCAGGCAAAATGATCTGAGACATTTGTAGGTTTAATAAAAGACAAATAAAGTAAAGAAACAAAAAAGTGTTTTTATTTTTGAAAAGTACATATAATGCCATTCTGTTTCATTAGGTTTTGAAAATTAAATCGGTCAAATGGGATCCGTTATTGTCTACACACTGTCGAAAGTGTTCACGGAAGTTGTCTATAACTCGGCGGGTCATTTCATGTGGAATGGCAGTAATTTCTTGACGAATTGCATCTTTAAGTTGTTCAATAGATTGAGGGCGATTACTGTATACCTTTGACTTGAGGTATCCCCAGAGAAAAAGATCGCACGGATTTAAATCAGGTGTGTCAGATCATTTTGCTTGACCCTGTATATATATTTTTTCCAGCTATCAGTTTGTAGGATTTTCAAATTGTACAATCTGTTTTTTTCTTCACACCAACAGAATTATAGATTATATATATATATATATATATATATATATATATATATATATATATATATATATATATATCAATGGCGACACGGTGGTTAGAGCTTTTCGGGCTCAGCTTGAAGAGTTATTCTCTCAAGTCTATTTCGAAGCAACAAAAAGTCTTTCAAAACAAATGACTTTGATTGGAACACCGATTTTAACCCATTAACATTTATCGATTTATTTTATTTTCCTGCCTTGAAATGAAACAGTTCTATTCCAAACAATTCAGTTTAGCATACAAAAACAGTTCCATTTCAAATAATTCACTTTAGCGGAAGTAAGCAGTTAAAATATCAAAATACTTCTAATTTAAGCAATTCAATTTATCTTAAGTACGCAGTTTTGTTCTATTTGACTCATAGATAGGACCCTTATGAGGTGCTACCGCTCCGTGCCAGCGTGGACCTGTAAGCGATGGCAATAAAGGGGTGCTCTGGATTCCCAAAAGGTCCAGGATTACAGGAACCTCACCATCAGATTTTTTTGTGACATATGTAGGACACTCGTTTCGGGGAGTCTTACCCCTCTGCAGAGGTGCAGTCGGTGTATTCTATAGCCCCAGCCGACTGGGCAATACGCAGTAAAAACAGTTTTATTTCAGACAATTCAGTTTAGCATAAGTACGCAATTTAGATGTCAAAACAGTTCTATTTCGCTCAATTCATTTTAGCAAAAGTACGCTGTTTAATGTCCTAAAATTACTATTTCAAGCAATTCAGTTTAGCATAAGTACACAGTTTAGTTCTATCTGACGCACTGATAGGACCCAATCAGGTGCTGCGTGTCCGGACCAGAGTGGACCTGGGAGCGACGGTAATGAAGAAGTGCTCCGCGTTCCCCAAAGTTTCAGCATTACTGGAACCTCACCATCAGATTGTTTAGTGTCATATCTAGGACACTCGTTGAGGGGCATTACTTCTCTTCAGAGAAGCAGTCGATGTATTCTACAGCCCCAGCCGAGTCGGCCGAGTTTGTTTAGTGTCATATCCAGGACACAAGTCGGGGGAGTCATCTTTCTGCAGAGATGCCGTCGGTGTATTCTACAGCAATTAAGTTCTATGTATTCTTGCATATATTTGCGTGTGTGGATGGTGCATATTTGTGTCTGTCGGTGTGTATCTGTGTATGTACTGATGGACATGACAATGTAAGCATCAATATTTTTAGTGGCGACTGAGGCTGACGACTAACCTAGGTAAGACGCATATGTTTTGAAAATCACTAGTCAGAAAGAAAAAATATTGTTTTGTTTTTTGTAGAATGGTAAATTGTCAAGTATCAGCTGCGTAAATCTCCATAGCACAGATGTTTGACGAATTCGAAAAAGAAAGTAGTTGGTTCCAAAGTTCTTAATATGTTTTATATCATACATATAGTAAATTATGTTAAAAATGAGAGACTGGGTAATGCTGATGATCTAGAATTGCCACTAATATATATATATATATCGTCCTTAGTGTTTTAAACGAACTGGTGTAACTATTTGATTCGTGCCGGATGAAAGAGCCCCTTTAGTGTTTTGTCTTGTTTTTAGTTTTTACTTATAAATTCGATTCCCCTTTTTACTATTATCATAAAATTTTTCTGTACAATAATTTATATACATATATATATATATATACATATCAGTTGAAACTACATCATCAGTTTTACTCGAGCTCACATTTTTAACACATATACACACATACACATATATATTTAGCATATATATATATATATATATATATATATATATATATATATATATATATTAATCTAACATTTGTTACATACATGTTTTGACACACACACACACACACACATATATATATTTAACATATACATTTTTAACACACACACACACACACACAAATATATATATATATGTATATATATATATATATATATACTTCAAAATGAATAGGTTCGCAAGGTAATTTGGTTTCAGGTTTTCTTCTTTTATATTTCTATTTTAATTTTATTAATTTTTTTGCTTCTCCACGTGTTTCTGACTTTACAGTCCTCTTCATGACTATATATATATATATACATATATCATCAGACCGTGGTAATAGTGCAGAATCTCTTGGCTCGTATTCAGCATCCATTCCAATCAATTATCGCCCTTGCTAAGTCCTCCAAATGGTATCTAGCGTCAGTACAGAGATGAGGAATGTAAGTTTTTTCTATTCAGCCCACGTATACAGCCTTGTCGGTTTATGTAAGATTATTTATACCAGTATTGGCTTATAGGTTATTAGTAGCAATAAACAATCTCTGAACTGAACAGACTCATGATCAAAATAGATCTCCGACTGACCTTTAATGAGGAGGTACTGAAAAGTTCTTAGCTTGACAATGGAGAAGCTAAACTACAATACCATTCATGCTATTTCGCAGATTCATCTCAAAATTAAGCGCATTTTGAACATTGTTTCCCAAGTTTCTTTCGCCTTTTCAAAATAGATTTCAACAAAAATTCAAAAAAAAGATCATTCCTTTATTGGCAGGACTCAGAACGTATCAGCATCTCATATTTACGTAAAGTATTTGTGTAAAATGGATAGTAGCTGCCTCAGCTCCAGTTTGAACCTTATTCGGCGATTAATATTCTCCCTCCCTTTAACCGTTAAGCCACTCGCACCTCTCAAAGAAGATGCACGCATTTATCCACCCTCTTCACAACGAGTAGGGTGTGACACAATCTCACTTTTAAAAGTTGAGTCCAAATGGTTTGAAATCAAAGTTTTCCTTCCCGACCAGTTGTCATAATAAGGCTAAAAACCAGTCTGCCCTACTATTTGCACATAGCTGTAGGATACAGATGGATTCATACCTTTCTCAAGGGCATTAGCACGAATGTGAAACGCAACCTGCTTTGTCCAGGATTTGAACTTAGGTCACCGCGTCCATTTCCTAAGATGAGTAACAGAAGGCCACATGCCTTCATTTTTCAGGGGAATACTGAAGGTTTAAATTTAGGATTTTCCTTCTCTAAGACAGGTAATCGTATCAAGGCTAAAGAATCCAGAACTAGATGGATTCATGGTTTTTCCTAGGGCATTAGCATGACAATTCATTCTAATCATATTTACCAACCCTTCCGCTCGGGCATGACACAAGGTCAATTTTTAAGCGGAGTTTTGAATTCAGAGTTTTCCTTCTCCTAGACTAGTCGCCAAACCAAGGCTGAAGAACCTAGTCTGCCCTACTATTTACCCATAGCTGGAGGGAGAAGAATTGGATTCATACCTTTCCCAAGGGTATTAGTGCTATGTGAAATGCAATCAGCCTCGTCAAGGATTTGAACTCGTGTCACCGTATTCATTTCCTACGACGATAACCACGGGCACCTCCATGACAATGCCCGAGGAAAAACCATGAAATGCAAACAACTTCGTCCATGACTTGAACCCTGATCGTCGTGTCTAATTTCACTGACGATAATCGCCATTATTTAAAAAGAAAATGTTATAAAATAAAGAAGAATTAGAATAAATGAACAGTTCATCCAACACATAAAAAGAACAGTAATATTTGTTCGTATTTCCTTTACCTTTTTGTTAAGCGTGAAACGTTCGCTCTATTTTGTACAGTTCTTCTTTTATAGTTAGTTTCAGGCGGAAAGAATTAAATGAACAACCAAGAAAAAGAGACGTCAAAACAGAAGAGACAAATAACAAAAGATTCGTTGACAATCAGCATATTAGAGCCGAAAATGATAGAAGAGAAACAAGCCCAGTAATGAATCCCGAAAAGAAAATAACAATTTTCCTCCCTGAAAAGCCATTAGCTTTTGTGTGTATCATACAGCACTGTATTTTCTCAGCCAGATGAAGCGTTAAGAGACGCGATGTCTAACGTTGTTAATAAGTCTTCCCTAACAAAAGAAACACCGGAACCGTATGGATATTGCGTACTTTTATAACATTATCTGTTGGCCACCGTTCATAGATTTTTGTATTAACTTGGTGCAAAAAAGAGAATTACGACTTTTACCATTAGCCTTTAAGCAATATTCCCCGGGTTAGAATGAAATTTATTAGTCGAAATCATTAAATTGATTGATTGATTTTATCGGCATTTCAAACCGTCTAGGATTATTTTCTGCCAGGAAGTTAGGGAACTACGTTCGTTCATATTCATTTTTGGGGGTGTCCTCGTAGTGTAATGGTTAAAGCGATGGACTGCAGAATCGTAGTACGCGAGTTCGTACTCCAATCGCGCTATTACGTTCACTTTCGGGCAAATACCCTTGGGAAAGGTATGAACCCTCTTATCCTCCCAGCTATGGGTTAAATAGTACCGCTACTGTTCTTCTAGGAGAATAGATTTGGCATTAAATAACCAACAAAGGTTGATATGCCATTAAACAAAGAAACCAAACCAAACCAATTCATTTCGGTTTGTTTGTTTAATGGAATTTCAATCTTCCTGGTTTATCCAATGCCAAGACATCCTCGTTGTAAAACATACATCATCATCATCATGCCGTGTTACTGGTACGGATTTCCCTGACTCTCTCTTGCCATTCATCACTATCATCCATCACTTCTGGCAGGTGTCCTAAACTACATCCTGTGTCCGTACAGAGCTGTTGTTTATAAGTTCTAGTTGATCGTCCAACACTTGCAAGCCCGTGTGAAGGGGTTCATTGGAGAATGTCGCTTATGAGTTCGTCCTTACTTCTCCAGCCGTGTTCCGCATGTCTTGGATGTTTTTAGAGATGGGAGGTTGGTGGTCTTACAGCTGCTGATTTGTAGGATGTATCTTCCAGGATTTGTTCGGTATAGTTCGTAGCATTCTTGTGCAATTCCCGTCTAGCTTTTTCTCTCTATACGCTTAGTCAGCGTCCATGACACGATCGTTGTTTGGAAAAATTGCGTTTTACTTTATTGGATAAATTTGACTTCCATGAGCGGTAATATATCGATAGCCGTCCATGCCTTCGCTAGTCGCATATTGAGGTCATTTTTAGTCGATGAGACGCTGCTTCCGCGGTAGGTGAATTTGTTCACTAGTTTCAGAGGACCATCATTTAGTGAGGTGGTGTCTCTTTTTTGATTAAAAAAAATGCAAAAACAGGAGTGTTACGATTAAACTCATAGCTGAGAGATTAGGAGGCTTATACCTTTTTCAAGGGCATTAGTCCAAAAGTAATTGCAATAGCGTAATTGGAACTTGAACTTACTACGATATCACAATCCAGCACGCTAGCTCCTGTGCTACGGGGATTCTAACCTTAAATTTTATTTTGTAGTCGTTTCTTAAGAGTTTATTGCACACATATGATATCGAGTATTCCTAATAAAAATAACTTGCGCACATTTGTATGCTGGAAGTTCCCGTGGCTAACGTGCTAGACTGCGATATCGTAGTAAGCGAGTTCGAACTCCGGTCGCGTTATTACATTCAGTTTCGGACTAGTAAATTTGGAAAACGCAAGAACTCTCATAAGTTAGTAGCCTTCAAGAACCGAAACTTGTATGGTTTTAAGTCATTTATTTGGATACAGTTAGATAGTTATATTTACATATTTTGTGTACTTATTTCTTTACATTTTTTTTTATCTATCAATAGGACCCTGACAGACAATACCACCCACTACTGATCTAAAGTGTATCTCAAGTAGCACTTCACATTTCCCAGAACTCTGGAGCCTCACCATCTGATGCAGCTTAGTGTCAAACCCAGGTCACACCTTTTTGTAGGAGTTTTCAATAGGAGTTGCAGAGAACGTACTGAAGACTGAACCACCACTGAAAGAGCTCAAGGACCATTAAAATGGTCCGAAATGTTGTCAATTAATAAGTCTATGAGTTTCCGGTAGATTACGAAAGTTAATCAACGAACAACTTTCTTATAACTTAGATGAGTGACCATTTAGTTGTAACAAGTACTTTATGCCAGATTATGTCTTTTGTCGACATACCAACCTTCTTGGGTTATTCAATGCCAATGCCATCCTTCAAGAATAATAGTAGTGGTACAATTTAACCCATTGCTGGGAGGATAAAGGGGTTTATGCCTTTCTTAAGGGTATTCGTCCGAAATTAAACGTAATAGCGCGACTGGAGTTCGAACTGGATTACTACGATTCCACAATCCAGCTCTTTAACCATTACAACACGAGGACAGCTTCTTTATGTCAGATTAAACCGAGCAAATCAAAATAATAAACAAGCCTACTTTTTATAGTCTTCTGAACTTGATGGATTCTTCGGAGCCGTTTTGGTTATTGAAGACCTTCTCTTTCGGGTAGTTATCGAAAGATCGTTAGTAAGTAAAGTTGGCGACGTTAGTCAAGGGTGACCCTTTTCAATAGCTACAACACCGAGATGTAAGGTAGAGCGCAACTTCTTTTCCTTGATTGCTCCACTTTACCTTGATCATTGGTTTATAATGCTGAATGTTAAGCAAGGCGGCATCTAGTACCATTTTTTGAGTCTTTGGTATGACTCGACTGGGGATTGAAACCACGTCTCCCGAGGTAGAGTTTTGTTGCCCTGATAGTTCAATTTCCGCTGAGTTACTCGCAAAAGAAGCAGTCTGGCGTTACTATCCACTTTTTACTGCTTTTTTGGCTCAAAATCATAGAGCGGATCCTAGATAGAGTAAACAGGTACTACACTCTGATCATTAGTTCAACTGTCAATACATAAACAATTTCTGCATTTCTGATGTGACTTCCGTAATTAAATAAAAAAAGATGAGAAAATCACCGTTTCAAATATTTGTTTCAATAGGCACGGATACTACGGTATGATATTAGACAAAAATGATAATTTGATCTAAATAACTAGTCATATATATATATATATATATATATAACAACACCCCCGATCAAGCAGGATATGGTACAAGGCCAGTTTTTTTAATAGATTTTCTTTCTCTTAAACCGGTTCCCATACCAAAGGTTAAAGGTCAGTCCTACTATTTGCTCATAGTTGGAAGAGGAATATTTGGATGCATACCTTTCTCAAGACGATTACCGAGATGGGAAATACAAACAGCCTCATTCAGGGTTTGAACTCTGGTCACCGTGTCCATAGCCTACTACGATAACCGTTACTCAACGAGTGCCTCCTGAGAGCTCAAATATAGAACGCTTTGAGTTCAGAGAAGAGGACAACACACACATACAAGTACATACACACACATTGTCATATATTTTCTATCTCTTTCACTTTCTCCGTCCCACACGTATGTGAGTGTGATAAATAAAATGGATAATGAGATTCGACAGTGTAGTTAAGAAATATGACTTAAAACTAAAAATAATAATGATAAAAAGCAATTGTTAAAATTTACAATTTAATCTTATAATTTGTTCCTCTTAACATCTACATCAATGACTACGAAATTTTCTTTTTAGAATGAAAAAAGGAAATCGTTGACGTAATTGAAACAGTACTGAATATATATATATATATATATATATATATATATATATATATACGCTGTTACTTAACGTATATATATATATATATATATATGTATGTATGTGTGTGTGTGGGTGCGTAATCACAACTACTCATCTTCTACGTGTGAACACTCACGTATACATATATCTATGCACACATCAAAAGGCATACACATACATACGCCCACACGCATGCGCACACACATAAAAACGTGTGCGTGCGCATACACACGAAATGAATATGTAATTTAGGATGAAAAAAGAAACTGACGTAATTGTAACAATGCTGAAGGTTAGTTTCAGTCTTTATACACACACACATATATATATATAATGATAATAAATGAAAATATAATTTTTATATATATTTAATAGCATTGATGCTTATCTGCTACCCAAGGTTTCAAGCCGCCTTATTACGACAATCATCAGACAGAGGAAGAAAGATATTTGAGAAATCGAAGAAAATAGAAAAATATAGTCTGGCGAATGTTTACTTTAAGATTTGTATGATTTTTTATGTGTGTGAATTTGTGTAGGTGCGTGTTAATTCACTGATATTGAGCAATCTCCAGTTTATACCGCATTTGGCCTGCCATAAACCCACCAAGTGAGATAGTGACAACCATACACTGTTATGATATATATATATATATATATATATATATATATATATATATATATATATATATATCACTCAGTTACAAATCGTCTCCTATGCGTGAGTACACGGCGATATACTCGGAAGTGCACTCTGACACTGGAGATAGGCAGTTGTGCAAGACACACACACACACACACACACATACAATTATACACGCATGCACTATCTTCCACAAATCTCATATCCCCTCTCTCACAAAATGTTGTATAGCCGTATAATATATATACAACCATACACATATACATACTGAAACAAAATCAACAATAATGACGAACGAACACACTTCTTTAGAAAAAATATACCTCTCACACTTTATTCGAAATGGTCGCGAAAGGGTTACGAAAGGGTGTGAGAAGTGAGTTGGTGACTGAACAAAGACTGCAACATATTGACCCCCAGTTCCTCTATCTTTAGCAGCACTTCTTTCTCGTTCTGTTAGGCTGCTTAACCGGGGGCCCTGAGGGCTCAGCCCTCTGCTGGGAGCTGGTTCTCACTGCCTCGAACTGCAACAAACTGACTCCAACTCAACTGAACTTCCTGTCGCACCGGGTTATATCATTGTTTGACATCCACCTGCTTCCTGTGAGCGTCGCATCTGCACCCAATTCAACCCGTCCACAGTCAAGGTTATACCCTGATATCTTCGACCGGATGCAGCTGTTCCTTGATTGACGGCCGCTCCTCTTAAACTTATTTGTTGGTAGATAGACACATGCACACACATATAGTTTGTTAGCTTGTTTTGGTTTTATGGCATATGAACTTTTGAAGGTTATTTAACGCCAAAGTCATTTTTATACAAATAAATAGGTCTATTTCAAACATTTGCGTTTAGCATTAGCACACAGTTCAGTTCTATTTGACCCATAGATAGGACCCTACCAGGTGCTACCTCTCCGAACCAGAGTGGACCTCGGAGCGATGGCAAAGCTCCAGCATTACTGGAACCTCACCATCAGATTGTTTTGTGTCATATCAGGACATTCGTTGGGGGGGGGGTTAACCTCTGTCGAGATGCAGTCGATATATTCTTCAGCTCCAGCCGACTGGGCAAAACACATACACATATCTCTGCGAATGTGTATTTGTGTGTGTGTGTGTGTATGTGCGCGCCAATTCCAAATTATGTAAGAACAAATTATATATATATATATATATATATTGTTATTGTGGGGTATCTTCTGCTTCTTTTCTTTGTCAGTTCGAAGCCGTTTTCTCTGATTTTATCAATCGATGTTCAAAGCACGTAATCTAGACAGATGATGAAGAGGTATGGTGTTAGCGTGTCTCCTTGTAGTACTCCTGCAACAATGTCGAAGTATTCTGTGTCTCCATCTGGTGAACGTACTTTCACTTTGGTGTTTCTATTGAGAATCATTATTGCTGTTACAGTTTCTTAAAGTAGGCCTTATGCTAGAAGGATTTGTTCCATCTTTCCACTGTGAATGGAATCGAAGGCCGCAAAAACAATTACCGACACCGACTATGCCGATGACATAGTGATACTGGCTAATACACCCAACCAAACCGAAACACTATTGCATAGTTTTGAACGAGCAGCCGCAGGCATAGGCCTCCATGTCAATGCACACAAAACGGAATATATGTGCTTTAATCAAACAGGTGACATCTCCACTCTAGGCGGAACCCCTCTTAAGCTAGTAGACAAATTCACCTACCTCGGAAGCAGCGTCTCATCAACCGAAAAGGACATAGACACGCGGCTAACGAAGGCATGGACAGCTATCAATAGACTATCGATCATATGGAACTCAGACCTAACCGATAAAATGAAACGCAGTTTCCTCCAGGCAGTTGTCGTATCAATACTGTTGTATGTATGCACTACATGGACGCTAACAAAACGGCTGGAGAAGAAGCTAGACGGTAATTACACAAGAATGCTGCAAGCAATGTTGAACAAGTCCTAGCGGCAACACCCCACAAGACACCA
>OY757930.1:64623949-64681449 GCA_963585895.1 Sepioteuthis lessoniana | reverse complement strand
AACAAGAATAACACTTAGCGGCTCAGCAGCCCCAGCTAGCAGACAAAAAGTAGAACGGGCACTAATTTAATACCGACCCCGTAACACCTGAAACATGAGTTAAGCAAGCCAATGTATATATACACTAATATGCCCATTCACTGGGCCAGCAACTAATCACAGTCTGGAAATGGACTTGGCCACCTTCGAATAGTGGAACGTCCCAATCTCCATATAATCTCGCTTCAACTCGTAATTCATGTTTACACATGTTAGCGTTGACTCATTGCTACTGAGCCTTACGATAGAATTCCAACAAATACTAGGACAGACTGGGCTCTTTAACCTTGGCATGGCAACCAGTCTAAAAAAAGAACTCTAAAATATAGCCTAACATTACTGAAAAAAAACCGACCTGCTCATGAGATTGGATGGATGCGTATAGACTAACTGAAACATTTGTACCAATTCGTCATGTATGCCGAATAATACATCTTCAAATTTAATCTGGCACTATCCATTCAGATATTACATTCTGATCATCGACACAGATGCTTCGGAGAATGAAATTTTTATCCCAGGGAGGGCGGAGGGATACAACAGACGAATAATTCGATCCATATGTTGATAATCTTCAAAATTGTTACGGGAACTATGCTAGTTTATCTATCTATCAATCTGTACCTTGGTCTAGCGGGTAAGGTGTTCGCCAATGGCCCGGGAGACCGGCTGCTCGAGTCATACCAAAGACTCAAAAAGGGTATTTGATGCCTCTTTGCTTAACACTGAGCATCCCAAGGTACAGATCAAGGGTAAAGTGGAGCAATCCAGTGAAAGAAGTAGCGCCCCTCTACACCTTAGTGTAGTAGCTAATGAAAAAGGAGCCTTCGGGTTACCTTCGATTAAGGTCATCCACACCCCAGTGTAGTAGCTAATGAAAAAGGACACTTCGGGTTACCCTTGACTAAGGTTGCCAACACCCCAGTGTAGTAGCTAATGAAAAGGGAGCCTTCGGGTCACCCTCGAGTATGGTCGCTAAAACCCCAGAGTAGTAGCTAATTAAAAGGGAACCTTCAGGTTACCCTCGACTAAGGTCGCCAACACCCCAGTGTAGTAGCTAATGAAAAGGGAGCCTTCGGGTTACCCTTGACTAAGGTCGTCAACACCCCAGTGTAGTAGCTAATGAAAAGGGACACTTCGGGTCAACCTTCATTACGGTCGTCAAATTACCTTACTTACATCAATTTATACAAACTGTGTACCGAAAGAAATGAGCAATGAATGGAATTTTTTTTTCTGTTTTTAAAGGACATATTAAAGAGGGTATTGAATACATATTCCAGATGGTTTTAGATTAGTCAAAGGACCTCTTAAATTCCTTTTCACATCTTATTTACGGTTTCAATTTGGTTTCTTTGTTTAATGGCATATCAAGCTTCGTGGGTTATTTAAAGTTAAAGCTATCTTTGTCGTGATACTATTTAACCCATACCTTGGGTAATAAGAGATTTCATACCTTTTCCAAGGGTATTAGTCCGTAGGTGAACGTAGTAGCGCGACCTGACCTCGAAATTTTCATTTAATCTCTTCCAGGTCGTCTAATCGTACAAGTGAGATAACGTTTTAGTTTAGAATACAAGAAAAAGTTGCTAGGTTGAAGTAAGAATAGAGGATACAACTCTTGTACAATACTGTGTTTTACAAATAACTGCAGATTAAAAGAAAATTGTTACTATGATGTCGCAGCTACTTCACCATGAGGACTTACCTCAGATTTAAAAGAAGCGGCGAAACAGACTTTCTTTGAATTGGTCCTGGCTATAATGTAAACATCTAGACAGTATTCTAGATATCTAGATACCATCTCTTTATTATGCAAGTTACTCAGCTATGCACATGTATTTTTAGAATTATAACAATCACAATTAACGGCCTAGAGGTCCCAACTAACGTCCAGTTGGCAGACAAAAATAAAACAAGTCGTAACCCAATTCAAAACCCATGCTACCATTAAATCGAAGCTAGAATTTATACAAAGATTCCTCCACTCGTTGACTAGCAGCCAATCACAGTCCAGGAAACGGACTTGCCCTCGTATGCACAATAGAACACCCCAATGTGCCATAAAATAACTCTCTTTCTTCTGAAATTCAGATTTCGATTCGGCTCAGCTTGTTACGCAGCTGAGTACAGACAATTTAGCAAACTCAATATACAAGTTGTCTCAATTAAGATGGGACCTATGTAACTACTAATAACTCTAACAATAATAATGCTGTATTCTTTTTTGTTTCTGATTTTAAAATAGCATACTACAACAACATTTGATCCTCGATCACATTGCCTTGGACCAGAGAGGAATAGGTATTTTTGTCACTATTTATTTGGAGACAAAATCCTTCAAAACTGTGTAAGCAAAATTTCACAGGAAGTTTATCTTAACAATTATCGCCAGAAAAGCCAAACTTATTATTGGGTACTCAAATATCAAGACATAGGGTCAGTAAACAATCTCAATAAGAAGGCATAAAATCCCAGATCTGGCAGGAAGTTGACTGTAAGATGTCTTAACAATGTGGATAAGGTGAGAGATTCTATCGGAAGGAGTCCGAAGAAGTCCCTCCGAAGACGTTCCCTAGAACTTGGTCTTTCACATGCGCTGTAAGATAAAGTCAATCAATTTCTGCCCTTGTCATCTGGTTTGACATTTCTGAAGAGATACAGTTGCCTTTTAAAACTCAGATGAAAGATGACTTGATGCAATATGAATTATCAGGTTGCATCTATTTTGAGACACCCTGTATTTATGAATATATCTCGCCACAGTCAAGGCTAGTATGGATGTAGATAGATTGTTCTTTAGATGAAATCTATAATCAACTTTCCCAGTCCTCTGGGGTTGTATAATATACCGGCTGCTTCTATGCAGAGAGGTAAGACTCCCACGAACATATGTCCTGGATATGACACTGAACAACTGATGGTCAGGTTCCAGTCATTACCGGAGCTTTGAGGAATACGGAGTACTCCTTCATTGCCATCGCTTCCAGGTCGACTCTGGCCCGGAGTGGTAACACCTGATAGGGTCCTATCTATGGTTCAAATAGAACTAAACTGTGTACTTATGGTAAACTGAATTGCTTGAAAAAGAACTGTTTTCGTATGCTAAACGGAATTGTTTGAAATGGAACTGTTCTTGACATTAAAACTGTACTTATGCTAAACTGAATTGTAAAATAGAACTGTTCTGATATCTAACTGTTTGTAAACAAAAACTGTATATTCAAATGTGTGTAAACAAAATCTATATTTATACTAAATTGAATTGTGTGAATTAGAACTGTTTAACTAAACTGAATAATTAAAGTAGAAATATTTTTGACTATTAAAATGTGTACTTGGTTAAACTGAACTGTTTGAAATAGAACTGTTTATTTGTATAAAATGGATTTGGCATTAAAAAAACAGCAAAAGTTGATATGCCATAAAACTTAAACCAAATAAACTGAACAATAAACACCGGTGTTTAATTTGAAGTATACATCCAATATCTTAACCGCTTTTTGTTGGGTGGATATTGTGTATATGTACAAATGTATATTTCCATAACATCTACAGAATTTAATCTGTTTTTTGAGAGTGTTCTTCGAATTTCCATAAGTATTACTAAGTTTGGAACTCTGAAGAATATGAATTCCTCTTTGGTAACCATTGACACTAGTAAAGGTTCCATCTACAGGCCAAATAAATCTGTACTATATTCACACATTGGTTCTTGAAATATAATATTGCAACTAAGTATAATAAAGTATTTATCAGTTTAAAACGTTCGTGAATTTTATCAATTTATTGGATCTTAACATATTGATTTTGCAACTCAGTAAGGAGCGTTTATCTGTTTAATATATCTGGTTTGGTTTCTTTGTTTAATAGCTTATCAACCTTCGTGGGTTATTTAATGGTAAAGTCATACTTGTCGGGGAGCAGCAGTTTAAACTATTAAATCCATGGCCGAGGGGATTTTGGGGTTCTGTACTTTTACCAAGGGCATTAGTTCGAAAGTGAACGTAACGGAGAGATTGGAGTTCGAACTCACTCCCTTTGACTCGGCAGTCCAGAACGTTCAAAATCTTTCTGAACTACATTCATACACTGGCTTTTAAAACAGTAATACATTGGCTTTTTAAAGCATTAATACATTGTCTATCAAAACATTGATACATTGGCCCTTAAAATACACGCGGAATCACCTTTCCCGTGTGATTACGTAAGAAACGGTTACTGTAAACGCGTAATAACATCAACCGCCGAAAGTAAACGCGTTTTTTAAATCACAAACTGCACTCAGAAAATGAAGATTAACGCCCAATGTAGTCTCTGCATTTAATTGATCGGGCGTATATATATATATATATATATATATATGATTCTCTTAATACCCTGTCCGGTGGCAAAAGCTGCTTGGTAGCGCCAGGGGTGGCAGTACAGCCTTGAGCTACCGAAACTGTGTTATCACCCCTGGATGGCGGCTGATGAGGACATAGTATCGCACGTGCTTTCACACGTTGTATGATGAAAAAAAAATTGATACATTGGCCCTTAAAAAATTGAAACATTGACTCTTAAAACATTGATATTGCCACTAAGTATAATTTTATCGAACTCCTTTGCCACAGGCAAGATGCGATACGAGGTGAGTTTTAAAGGTTTTGGTTATTTGGTTTAATTGCATATCAAAATTGATTGCCCAGTCAGCTGGGACTGTAGAGTGCACTGACTGCACCTTTGCAGAGGGGTAAGACCCCCCCAATGAGAGTCCTGGATATGACACTAAACAATCTGATGGTGAGTTTCCAGTGATCCTGGAGCTTTGGGCAATGCGGAGTGCCCCTTCATTGCCATTGCTCCTATCTATGGGTTAAATAGAACTAAACTGCATACAGAATTGTTTGAATTAGAACTGTTTGACTAAACTGAATAGCTTGAAATAGAAATATTTTTGACAATCAAAATGTGTACTTACATTTAAATTGCGTACTTATGCTAAACTGAGTTGTTTGAAATGGAACTGTTTTTGATATTGAAACTGTACTTCCGCTAAACTGAATTATTTAATAAAGAACTGTTTTTGACATTTAACTGTGTATAAACAAAACCTATACTTATACTTAACTGAATTGTTTGAATTTGAACTTTTTCAATAAACTGAATAGCTTGAAATAGAAATGTTTTTGACAATTAAACTGTTTATTTATGCTAAACTGTATTGTTTGAAATAGAACTGATTATTTGTATAAAAATGGATTAAATAACCTACAAAGGTTGATATGCCATAAAACCCTAACAACCAACCAACCTTTGATGATTATCAAATGCCAGATCTTGTTTATACATACATAATTTGTTAAGTAAATATTTTGTAGGTATATTGTATGACAGGGAAAGACAGCATCGCTGATGTATAAAACTATAACCAGCTTTGTTTCTTTTCTTTTCTTTTCTTTTTATTTCCCAAAATATTCGGATGAGAAGGTCGAAGGTGGAACACACAGGGGTCGACAGTACGAATCTTCAGTGAACCGCTTTCCTCTTCGTTCTGCTTTTTGTGTTGAAATTTCCCTGGTTATGTAATATTTCGGACGCCTGCACAATTCTCGTGATCACATCTCCTTCAACCTGCTACTTACACATTGCATATGGATACACCTCTTTCTAGTATACCATTTACATAATTCTTGTGGTCATACCACCAATCTGACTCCGACACAATGCCCATGATCACGCCACCCATGCAATCCATATGATCACGCTTTCTTTTAGCCACCAACACAATTAACGCGGCTTTTTGCCGGGAACACCTGCGTTCAGTTTATTTTTGGTGCTAGGTGCATTTCCGATTATATTTTATTCTCAGTGTCCGACTTCCACAGTTGAATCAATATGTCAAAGGGGGTCTTCAAGTCAATATACAATAGGTAGTTTTATTTTTAAACGAGTGAGAGCTATTTTTGGCACACAATTAAATAGAGTAAAGTATTACTATCAAGCATTAATAGTTCTATTCAGTATTAATTATTTGTTTGCACAAAGTGAAGTGGTTTCAAGTTTTGCTAACACTAAGTTTTATTTTCACACAATTAAATGGTTTCAAGTATTGTTATTTAACACTAATAATTCTGTTCAACAGAATTCATTCGGGAACTGAATTACTATGACCAGAAAATCCGACAAACACAAGCACGTGACATACAGAACACTGGAAAGCCGTTTCAACTTTATTAGATCTCATCAGCAGCGTATACCATGATCTCCTCCACTGGAGATTGAACCTGTGTTTATTTCTTTACCCATGAGGTTATGATTACGTGGATGCGTATCTCCAACTTGTGACGACGTAGCCCTGGAGGTGTCCGTGTCGTCTATCAGAGTACGGATGTAGCTTACAAGACACGTTAGATTGATTGGTCGCGCAGTTGCCATGACTAATCAATTTGGTATCGGTTGTGTGCGATATGAACCTGTAGCTCAGTTGTAGGGTTTCGGCTCTGCAATCTGTGGTCGCTGGTTCGATCTCCACGGGGGATGATCACGGTATATACTGCTGATGAGACCTGATAAGGTCGAAACAGCTGTCCAGTGTTTCCGTATGTCGCACTCGAGTGTTTGTCGGATTTTCTGGTCATTGTAATTCAATTTACAATATAATTCCTCGACTTAAAAAAGAAAATGTACAGTATTCATTAAATAGTTCAATGTATTGTTATATAATATTAATAATTCAATTTAACATATGTAATTTATTTGTACAGAATTAAATGGTTTCAAATATAGAAAACAATTAAATATTTCTATTTGAGTCATAGATGAGATTTTAATTGTTTCAGAGTGTGTTACATTGTCAGATATGAATACGTGAAATAGTCATATTCATCCCGGTACGAAAAACGTTCATAATGTCCATAAGGCACATACATAGATAACATAGGAATCCCGAAACACAAAAAACACTTACGACTTCTTAGTTCAGGTACGAAACTTTTTATTACCTTTGAGTTAAAAGGTTTTTCGACATAAAGAGAGAGATACCATCTTTCTATGCTGACTTTTCCATCTGCCCCCACCACGTGTGGCACCCACCACAAGGCCTCGGCGAGCAAGCGAAAGTCAACCTTCTTCTCCCAGCGGCAAAACTCAACTGACTTTTCTCAAAACTCAGCCCACGTTTCCGGTGCGTGACGTCACTCACATCCCTGGTCACATCCTCTATCTGGGATTTTTATTGTGACATCTCTGAATGGCACGTCCGCTCCAATGCGCGCGTGAACACCTGCGCTCATGTTTGCACCTAACTAACCCATGCACTGAGTCGAAAGGTTTTCAGCCTAACTAAACCCAAAGGCAAGATATATAAAACGAAATCCCTCGGTCATTAGATTACAAGTGAACAATGAAGGAGTACTTCACATTTCACAATGCTAAAACACAGGAGTTTCTCCATCAAATTCAACTGAGTGTCAAATCCAGGAATCTCGTTGGTGGGGTCTTACTCCACTCTAGAGATACAGTCGGCGTATTCTACGACCCCAACCGGCTGGTGTTTGACTTCGGGGTTTTTCTTTTCTTCTTGACATGTTGCGATACAAATATAAAGAGTGCAGATAGAGGAGAACAGATGTATTCATGCCTTTGACAAGGGCATCAGCTCAAATCTAAACGTAAATAGCCACGCCCAGAACTTGAACTTGCTCCGATGAATCCATTTCTTCAGACTCAAATCATAACATAGTACCTCTCCGTTACAGCGATGGAAAAATGTTTAAAATGATTGTATATTATATAATTAATTGTCAAACTAACTTCGGTATAAACCAATTAGTAGTCATACTTTCAAATAAACGAACAATTTGAAGACCAAGTCAACACCATGTTTATGTCGTTCATGTAATATTATTAATATTTCTTTGTTGTAATTTTTGTTTCAGATGTAGTGGTGGGTACAGTTATTAAGGTTCAGGAAATTTTGATTAGTTTTATAGCATATAAACCGTTATTGGCAATTTCCTGCTAAATCCCTTTTTTTAAATCTTCATAAAATATATTTGTAAACATATATTGTAGATACACACAGTTAAATGATCCAACTGTTCTATTTCTAACAATTCAATTTAGCATATCTCAATAAAGTTAAATGGTTCCAAGCATTGCTGTGTCACAACAAGTAACATTTCAATTAAGCATCAGTCATTTGTTTACACACAATTAAATGATCAAACAGTTCGATTTCAAACAATTCAATTTAGCATAAGTCCTTTGTTTGCACTCTGTCTAAATATCAAACAGTTCTATTAGACCCATTGTAACAAATGTCTATTTGAGAACCGTACTACGGTTCTGAAATAGATGTTTGTAATACTACGACATCAAATAAACGCTTGTACAACTACGGATCTAAATAGACCCTTGTAGCGCTACGGCACTATGTAGACATTTATATAACCCCAGTTCTAACGGGTCAATTAGTGTAGCACTATGCCTTAAATTTCAGTCGTTTTAACCTTGTCGTGAGAAAAAGTGAAGAAGAGACGAACACTCAAAACACCGTCTGTTTTTTTTTTTTGTTTGATACGAAGTTTATAGGTCAGCATCTTTTCCTGGTAGTCGCTGACAGGAAAGAAATAGCGTATGAAAATAATTCAACTACTTTAGAAAGACTGACAGAAAGAAACCAGAGAGAGAGAGAGAGAGAGACCTTGGTATTATCTTTTTCGTTTTCTGTTGTAGTTCTCGCGCATGCTAGCTCGGAGTTCTGTGTTCATATCTTTGCAGCGAGTGTGGGACCCCTTCACAGAGCTCATCCCAAAATGGGTGCTGTTATTTTTCGGCCCGTCTTCTCATCATCGTTGCTAGTCTTCACCTGACTTTCTCTTCCTCTTTTCTATCCCGCATCACCATTAACAGTTTCTCCGTTTGAGTTTCTTTCAGTCAACCACAGCCATCTAACGATTTGCTGCTCATGCATTTTAATTTTGAATCCAGGCGTCAGCTGCTATCCTGACCTAGACTAGGGAAATAGGGGGTTCATATTTCCATTCTATTCCAACCCACCATCGTGCCTCTCTCTTCCTCTTTTCCACTACTCCGAAAATCTTTCTCATATATGTCATTCCTTTTCTTTGTCTCCTTGTTGACCGCTAAATCTAGCAAGGAAACAACTTACTATTAAAACAATTAACCAGAGTCGCTAATTATATTACACAATAGATAGGACCAAAAATAAGACGACCTTGTGTCTGGCTTAGTGGCAAGTTGGAAAATATTATACGTATTAACGATTTCACCAGACAATCTTTGCCGTGTGGTTTTGCGATATAATTGACAGCTCAGCTCCAGAGGACCTTCTCCAGGCATAACCTGCCTAGTCACCTAAAAGGGAAAAGGGCTGGGTTGATTGCCCGATAACTAAGGCGTTTCTAAAGGAAAATGCCAAAGGAAGATGGTCAATGATCACACAAACCCCTCGAGAAAGCTAACATTCAGCAGGATACCCCACACTAAAGTGACCTTGGGTCACATTTTGGCCTCATTAGCAGCCGAATAAATTGTGTATAAATGATTACATTCTTTTCCTGTCCATTAGGATCTGCGCAAAGTTAACATTACCCACTCGGTTGGGAATATAGAATACACCGACTGCACCTATGCAGAGGATTAAAACTCCCACCGACAAATGTCCTAGATATGACACTTATAAATCTGATGGTAAGGTTCTAGTAACGCTGGAGCTTTTGGGAAAGCAGAGTACCACTTCATTGTCTTCACTCCTAGCTCCACTCTGACCTGGAGTGGTAGCACCAGATAAGGGCCCTCTCTACAGGTAAAAAAAACTAAACTGTGTACTTATACTAAACAGAATTGTTGGAAATAAAACTGTTTTTACATTGAAACTGTCTACTTATGCTAAACTGAATTATTTCATCTAGAACTGTTTTTGATATTGAAACCATGTACTGATGATAAATTGAATTGTTTTAAATAGAATTGTTTTTGACATTGAAACTACGTACGGATGTTAAAATGAATGGTTTAAGTGGACCAGGGAGCAATGACAATGAAGGAGTATGGCGTATTCCCCAAATTTCCAGCATTACTGGAGCCTCACCATCAGATTGTCATACCCAGGACACTCTTTATGGAAAAGGGTCTTACCCTGCTGCAGGGACGCAGTCGGTTCAGGGATAGGAAATTTTGAGTCATTATTTTAAACTGAGCCTCAATCCACTGAAATTGTTTTCAACTTTCGAGAACTGGGAGGAAAGCAAACAATATCTAAGTCCACTACCCTAACTGCACAATCGATGAACCCTAGAATACGCTGACTTAATCACTTGCAAAAGGGCAGCCCTATGTATTACGCTAAAGTGCATCTTGTGGAGAGGCTTCAGCTCTGGTGAGCGTGGAGTATACTTTCATAACCATTACTCCCAAGCCAACTCTGATCCGAAGTGGTTATACCTGTTAGGATCTTATGTATGCGTCAAATAGATCTGTTTAAAAATTGTTTGTATTAGATAGGAATACTTGATATCATATGACTGTGTGCAAATTATTTGTATTAGATAAGAATACTTGATATCATATTACTGTGTGCAAATTATTTGTATTAGATAGGAATACTTGATATATAACTGTGTGTAAATTATTTGAATTAGATAGGAATACTCGATATTACATAACCATGTAACTTAACCTGCTCAATGAATGTAAACATTAATTAAAAAAATGTACACATTTCCCTACTCATGGCATAAAATAAACTCTTACATTTTATAAATGCCGTTATAATCAATTTATCGATTCTTCGAGCTTTTCTACAATTCCAGATAAACATCGCATTTTTATAAATTTTAGAGTTATTTCTTTCATTTTATGTAAGACAAATAAAACGTTTTCGATTTTTAATATAAACGAAATATCTCAAGAGCCCCTGTGTGTTTTTTAAACTTTCTCAACAAGGGGATACTGATAGCATATTCTGAACCCAGCCAACAAGACATACTCAGAAAATCACCTATAATTTGCAAGTTCTTTGCTTCATCCATTGGTTTCAGTCAGCAAGTTGCTGTTTACCAATTTTTGCTGATGCACAGCGGTACAACGTTCGTTTAATCTTAGACTGGGTAGAGAGGCAGTCGGTCGACCAGAAGAAGAAGGGTGAGACAAAAATCATTTCTGGAGAGAAAGGCGGCCAGCGTCTGGAAAAGGCGGAGTGGGTAGCTTTTATTTGACTGAATACTGATATAAGAAGAGGGAAGATGTTTGGGGTAGCGCTGTGGCGAGCAGACCAGTATTGCAAGCCAATTTGCAAGTGTAAAAAGTTCGATGTTCACTAGACATCCTACTGTCAAGACCTTGTGTCAGAATAAACCAGGAAAATAACTTTCATATTTTAAGAAATCTTACCTTAGGTGTGAGATAGTTGTGAATTCTCCACTGGTCCCCGAGGTCGTTGTTTCTTATTTGAAGAAAACATGAATTTTGATTTGTGATTTTTAAAATAGGCACAAACTACCCATAAGAATCATCCAAGATGCACGTAACTTGTTTGGTCATATGATAGAAAAAGCTTAGTTGCATACAAGGTGTTTCAAAAAATATTTTGCCCAGTCGCCAGATGCTGTTGGATACACTGACTGCACCTCTGCAGAGGAGTTAGACCCCTCCAATGAGTGTCCTGGTTATGACACTAAACAATCTGATGGTGAAGTTCCAGTGATGCTAGAGCGTTGGGGAATGTGGTTCCCCCTTTCATTGCCATTGCCTCCAGGTCCACACTGGGTTAAATAGAACTAACTGCATACTTATGCTAAACTGAATTGTTTGAATTAGAACTGATTGATTAAACTGAATAGCTTGAAATAGAAATGTTTTGGACAATCAAACTGTACTTACATTTAAACTACGTGCTTATGCTAAACTGAATTGTTTGAAATAGAACTGTTTTTGACATTGAAAGTGTACTCACACTAAACTGAATTGTTTAATATAGAACTGTTCTGACATTTAACTGTGGGCAAACACAATCTGTACTTATGCTAAATTGAATTAGCTCTGCTTGAATAAACTGAATAGCTTGAAATAGAAATGTTTTTGATAATTAAACTGTTTACTCACGCTAGACTGAATTGTTTGAAATAGAACTATTTGCATAAAAATAGATTTGGCGTTAAATAACTTACAAAGGTTGATATGTCAAAAAACCCAAACAACCCACTAAAAACAAAAATTATTATCCTTTCTAAAAGAGTTTCTTTATGATATAAATATTTTAAAGTGTCCATCTGTTCACCGTCCGGGGCAGTACACGTGGCTTCGGGGCTAACGTGCGAGACTGTGACTACTTAGTAAGCAGGTTCGATCTCCAATCGGACTATTGGATTGAAACCGAAACTAGTTCACCATCCACTAGGTGTAATGGTTAAAGTGCTGGACAGCGGAATCGTAGAACGCAAGTTCGAACTCCAGTCACGCTATTATGTTCACTTTCGGACAAATACCCTGGGGAAAGCTATGAACTTCCTTATCCCCCCCTCTATGGGTTAAAAAAGTACCACTACTGTCCTTTTTAAAAAAGATGGATTTGGCATTAAATAACCCTACAAGGTTGATATTAATGTCATATTAATGATATGCCATTAAATAACAAACAAACAGTTCATCTGTGTCAGCACATTATTAGAATTTTCCGTAATATCAGCTTCGTTTTTCAAATAATGATACTCCCAAAGAAATATTAAGGAAGAGATCCTAAGAATCTGTTGATATGTGGAAATGGTTTGGAATTATACCATAAAAGTAATTCCATGAAGTATTAATATTTTTTTCAATCAACCTGTATTATGAAAGTCTAAAAGGGAGACGGAAAAAGAGAGTTAGGACAAAAGTAGCCGTGTTAAAAAGTAGATGTGTTAAAAAGTGGCGGTGTAAAAAAAAAAAAGAAAAAAAAAGAAAGATGTATGGCGATTAAAGCTATATTTTTCGACACAGAAATGAACAATGAATGTTATTGTCTTTATCGGGAATCCTTTTTTAGATGAGGTTTCTTAATCTGAGTATTAATTTTATTGTGGACTTTTGTCCTCATCTTGGTTGTTCTTGTTGTTTTTCTCACAACGTTTCGGCCAAATTTCACCTCTGGCCGTCTTCAGGTAATAATGAAACACAAATATTTCTCAGAATAGTCCACAAGGAATTCAACATACTGATTCCAGCGAGTTATCTATGTGTCAAAACGCCTCAGAAACTACTATTTTTGATATGGTGTAAAACAGCGCCTTCGTATTTTTCAAAATTTCCTTCTCGTTTTCAAATCATCATTTCGATTTAGGAAAAAGACTTACAGAATCAAGTGCTGAGAGTGGGAAGGGTAATGCATTTACACAATGTTATGTTTCATCAAAAGCCACTGATCAGAAGTGTCGAGAGTGGTGATGAAAAAGTACCGATGATCATAACTGGTTTGTCTAGACTTATCTTGACGACTAAACTGTTAGATGATTATATACATGGTGCATTCAATAAGTTTCCAGATTTTTTTTTGTACAAACATTTAGAATTGTCATAGACTTGAAAATACATCTTATGAGATGACTGACCAATTTTTATGATTTCAGCTTCAAATCAACAGCTACAAAAGCAATTGGAATACACCCTACTAAAGCCTGATTGTCTCAGCGGTGAATTTCAAATATACAATCTGGACGTGAGGACACTTTAGAAGAACGATATGCAATAAAATTCAGTTTTAAACTCGGAAAAAATGCCGCAGAAACCAATGAAATGCTTCAGACTGCTTTTCGACCATCTTGTATGAATCGAGCATCTGTTTTTGAGTAGCATAAGAGATTCAAGGAAGGCAGGGAATCTTTGAGGGATGATGAGAGGTGTGCGAGGAGTAAGGAAGTCAGAGTTGATTGGCCAAAGAGTTAGGGTTAGGGTTACTTTGTTGAGGTTTTAAGGGAGTTCAGGAAGAGATTCCGTCGGAAGAGACCAGCACTCTTCAAATCGGGTCAGTGGCATTTTCACCAGGACAATGCACCAGTCCACAACTCTATCCTTATCTCAGACTATTTGACCAAGATGGGCATCAAGACAGTTCCTCAGCCTCTCTATCGTCCAGATCTTGCTCCCTGTGACTTTTGCTTATTCCTTAAGCTCAGAGGCTGTCATTATGAGACAATTGAGGAGATGAAAGAGGCTGTGACGAAAGTCATTGACATTCCAGAAATTGTTGGAACGGTACAACAAGTGCATTGCAGCCGGAGGAGATTACTTCGAAGCGGTGTAGGGTTTCATGTGTGTACTATCAATAAAAGTGCCCATATGAAAAAAGTCGGGAAACTTATTTAATGTTGCTCGTATCTATTCTTTCTCGTGTAAGTTCATCGGTTGAACACATGCTTTTACCTTGTCAGCTAAAGCTGTAGAATGCACCGACTGCATCTCTGCAAAGGAGTAAGACCCCCCAGCGACTGTCCTGGATATGACATTAAACTATCTCATGGCAAGGCTCCAGTCTTGGAGATTTGAGGAATGTGGAGTATCCTTTCACTGCCATAGTGCTCAGGTATATTCTGACCCGGGGTGATAACATCTGACAGTGTACTATATATGGATCAAACAGAACAAACTATGTGCAAACAAATAATTGATGTTAAATTGTGACTGTTATATAGTAATACTTGAAACCATTTAACTGTGTGCAAAAAAGAGCTCAGGCTCGTTTAAGAATGTTATCGACAAAATGTGTTTACAAATCATATATATATTTAATATATATGTAGAAACATGATTTGGCAGAAAAAAGCCTACTATGGTTGATATTCCATAAACCCCAACCAAACCAAGCCATATTTATCTTTATTTTAATCTCAAAATAAAAAATACAATCCGTTGTATGGCTGTATAGTACTTGTATATATAGAAAAACGAACAGACGCCCTAGGGCACCCATCGACACAAACAATCATAGTTTTATATATATATATATATATATATATATATATATATATATATATATATATATATATATATATATATATATATATAACGGATGTATGTAAACAATAGTAATTGTGATTCATGACCGTTTAAAACGTATTTCCTCGCTACTGGCTCCTCGTGGCTGAAGGGTTAGAGGCTTGGATTGGCCTTTGAGTCAACCGGGTTTCGATCCCAGCTACGGGAAGCGATTATGTCTATCCATACTGATGAGTTCTGATCGAGCGAAACAGACCTGTCTGTGGATGACTATATATATATATATACAGCCTGGACGGAGCAGTTTGCATTGCACATGGAGCTAATATTGTTTGGAAAGGTATGTATTTATCTACTTTCCATCCAGCTGTGGTTAAATAGTAGGGTGGACTGGGTTCATTAACTTTGCTATGCCAACCAGTCTAAGAGAAGGAAAACCTGCTCGTTCGGAGGAGTTGTTAAATACACACACACTCACACAAGCACACACACACACACACACACATATATATATATATATATATATTAATCTATATGTGCTAATATTATTCGATAATTTGTTCATACAGAGTCAGGTAGAATGATTTCCTGGATTAAACATTGCCCCTGCTTTGACACTATCAGCGATGATTTCGTGGGATGTATGTCTTTAAGTAGCAGCAGCAGCATCCGAGGGCATCCATGGAAAATTCTGAATAGTTTGGTTTGCTTTCTTTTTTTAAATGGCATATCAATATTCGTGGTTTATTTAGTTCCAAAGCGATTCTGGTAGAAGAACAGTAAATTGTAAATTTACGAGGCTCCCTTTTCAATAGCTACTATACCGAGTTGTAGGGGAGGGTGCCTTTCTTTTCCATTGATTGCTCTACTTTACCCTTGATCCTTACCTTATAATTCTGAGTGTTAAGCAAGGAGGTATCACGTACGATTTTTGAATCTTTGGTATGACTCGGCCTGGAATTGAACCCCGATCTCCCCGGCGATTGGCGAACACTCTCCCTGTCAGAACAATGGGTCGAATAGTACTATTAATCTCATAACTGGGATGTGTGTGGGGATAAGGGAGTTTACATTTTTCGCAAGGGTATCAGTCCGAAAGCGAACGTAAGAGCACGACTGGAGTTCGAACTCACTTACTTCGATGTCTCAGTCCAGCACATTAGCCACTACATAACGGGGCCTCCCTCCAGGAAGTTCTGAGATAAATTTTTCTTGAGCGCCTCATTTCGTGGTCAACTCGCTCACCAGATCTACTTCCTCTGGGAATACCGGAAGGCTCTCGTCTTTAAATGAAAGCCGCAGGCAATTGTCGATCTGAAATCTTTCAGTCATCATGAATTCACAGTACTACAGAGGTGATAACAAGACAAGTACTGCAGAACTTCATATCGAGGGCTTTCGAGTGCATAGCTCATCAGAGGAAATATATAGATGATATACTCTTGAAAACGAAGTGATAAAAATAAAACAAAATGGCGAATACTTTTCTTTTTTTAAAAATAAATTAACTTTTTTATTCATATTTCACACACGAGTAGCCATTCTGCTGGACTCTGTATGAACTTCCGGGTGAGGATTCAGGAGTGTACAGCTGGTCAGGGCATATTCTTGGCCAGAGTGGACCTGGGAGCAATTGCAATGAAGGGGTTCTCCGCATTCCCCAAAGCTCCAGGTTTACAGGAAGCTCAACATCAGATTGTTTAGTGTCATAATCTAGGACTCTTGTTGGGGGGGGGGTCTTCCCCTCTGAGGAGGTGCAGTCGGTGTATTCTACAGCCCCAGCCGACTGTGCAATTGTGTAGACAGCAGAATTTGTGCAGTAAATATGTCGGGAAGAGGCATGGCCAAATTAATTGCGTGGGTTATATCACTAGGAAGATTTTGACCCAACAAATAAGACCACTGAAGATCCGTAACCGTCAGCCCTTAGTACATGCAGTTTAAACGTCTTCAAACCTCTTTTGTTCTACTCCTCCGTTTTTTTTTTTTTGGTTTTTGTTTGGTAATAAGAAAAAGAAGCAGATTACATTTTAAACATTAGTGTTGTTTTTTTTCTGTTATACCACAATAGTAAGTAAGTAAGTAAAGTTGGCGACCCTAGGCGAGAGCGACCGTAGTTGGGGGCAACCAGAAGGCTCCCTTTTCAATAGCTACTACACCGAGGTGTAGGGGAGGGCGTTACTCCTTTCTCTGGATTACTCCGGTTTAACCCTCGATACGTACCTTATATCGCTGAGTGTTAAGCAAGAAGGTATCAAGTACCATTTTTTAAAAATGACGCAACTAGGGATTGAACCCAGGTCTCCTGGACCATTGGCGAACACTCTACCCACTAGGGCAAAGAGTCGTTGATCCATAACTCTTATACAACAATAGTATTTGATCCCTAGCTCTTATACAAATATAGTATTTGATCCATAACTCTTATACAACAATAGTATTTGATCCATAACTGTTATACAACAATAGTATTTGATCCCTAGCTCTTATACAAAGATAGTATTTGATCCATAACTCTTATACAACAATAGTATTTGATCCCTAGCTCTTATACAAAGATAGTATTTGATCCATAACTCTTATACAACAATAGTATTTGATCCCTAGCTCTTATACAAAAATAGTATTTGATCCATAACTCTTATACAACAATAGTATTTGATCCATAACTCTTATACAACAATAGTATTTGATCCCTAGCTCTTATACAAAAATAGTATTTGATCCATAACTCTTATACAACAATAGTATTTGATCCATAACTCTTATACAACAATAGTATTTGATCCATAACTCTTATACAACAATAGTATTTGATCCCTAGCTCTTATACAAAAATAGTATTTGATCCATAACTCTTATACAACAATAGTATTTGATCCATAACTGGGTATTAATTGCTGAATCTTTATTTTACACCTTTGAAAATTAGTTGTGAAAAACTGTTGAAAAAATGACTAAGTTCAAAGGCTGCTGAGAAAGAAATAAATGTGGAAGGCCCAGAAACTGTTAACGAACGTGTAACATAAAATTGGTTTCAATATTTTAAGGAAGGTGACACCAGTCTCGATGACAAACCAAGATAAAGCCTTGTTTGAAATAGTTGAACAACAGTTTAGCACAAGCACTCGTATTTTACCGTTATAAAAAATATCTTATGGTGTTGAAATTCATTCCCAGACAATTATTTGTTTTATTTTGTTACGTATATTTTTTGTTCTACATTTAATGGTATATCAACCTTTTCAGGTTATTTGATATCAAATTAATTCTTTAGTGGTTCTATTTACCCTATAGATGGGCGTTTATACCTTTTGCAAGGGTATTTTTCCGAAAGTGAACGTAATAGTGTCACTGGAGTTCGAACTCACGTACCACAATTTCGCTGTCCCGCGCTGTCACCGATACACCTCGGGTGTAAAGGGAAATGAGTGGCTGTTGTACAAGTAAAGAAGCACTGTGTCTGTGTGTTGGGTTTTGAAAAATCCAATCTCCGGCGTCTCAAATTTAAAAATATCATTCAGGTAGCGTTTCAAATTATTCATGTATTGCTATACATCTTTTATTGTAATTTGAACACGTCGGTTCATTTTAAAAAGAAAAGGTGACACTCTCCTGTTGAATAATTCCTTTTGAATACGTAAGTAACAGACATATTTCTTATCCTGATCATTTTTCTTATGTTTCTGATATTAGTTGAAACCAATTTCATTTTAAAAGGAAAATCTCTAACAAATATGGTAAAAGATTAATGTTTGAGAATAATTCTCTTTTTACCGTCGTAATCAACACGTCAGTCGTTTAATTCCTGTTAAATTTATAGTATCGGTTGATAAAAAATTATTTAAGACTATTATTTTAGAGTTTTTTCTAACTGATTGCATATTAGCAAACAAAAGGGAAAAAACTCATAAAATTCTCTTAATTCATGTTTTTTTAAAAATTGTATTTACCTTGCCATATCGCATGAAATATTAAAAAAATTTTGGCCTTTTTTCGTTATCTGTGATACTGTAAAACTGTTAATTGTTTATCTTCAAGATGTCGAGAACTTTGAAGCAAATATCTTTTTATATTTCTGCTGTTGAATAAAATTTCTTGGATTGGATTTCTGGATTTAAATTTTTTTTCTCTTCTTGAAGACTTTTAACTGTAGAGTCCGAATTTGCAGACGATCTTCATTTTATCAATATCAGAATTTATCTTTTATCTACCAGATAACCTTTAACAGTTAAATCACATCTTTTTCTGCATCGAAACGATTTACTATCCTCGTAGAAAAAATGAAATATAAAATTAAATTTTGATTATTAAATTTTGATTTAAAAAAAAATTATATTTTGCTTAAAATTGGCAATAATAATTTTAAAATTCTAATATTAGTAATATTTTATTTTTTACCATATTTTGCTTAAAAAATCATCACACCGGTAGAACTTGGTCCTTCACAAAGCACCACCTATCAACGTCTTCATAAGCTTGGCCATATGGAGAGACACTGCCAAGAAGATAATTAAAGCTTGAAATACGAAAAAACTTTTGACTCAATAAAGAGAAAGACAGAGTTCTAGTTTAGATTAAGTTTAAATTACATGTAAAACGCACGGGATTGTCGATAAAACGAAGAGCTGATTTTTAACCGGACGTATTTTGCCGTGGGTGTCCGACATTTTTAAGATGCGTCATACTCAAGGCAGTGCTTTCCAATCTAAAACTGATCGACGCTATAATAAATCCAGAATGAATTAAGTCGATTGCAGGAGAAATAGGGTACATCCAACTTAAAGTTTCAAATTGTAATCTGGTTTCAGTTTCAGTATCATGTTTTCATTGCAAATTTATTGTCCAGGAAATAATTACATTCCCATGAAGCCAATTTCTGAAGTAGGAAAATAAAGTATAAAAACAAGACGACTGTGAACTATCAGGTAAAACTTTTTGGGAAACATTTAATTTTCTAAGCATTTTGCTTAGATGTAGTACGAGGCTGCATAAATGGGGCACACAAGGAGAGTCAAACTCACTCGTGAGGATTTGCCAGTCTAGCTTGCTAACCATTACACCACCCGAGGCTGGAAGTGCCCGTGGTGTAATGGTTATCGTCGTAGGAAATGGACACGGCGACTCGAGTTCAAATTCTGGACGAGACTGATTGCATTTCACATAGCACTAATACTCTTGGGAAAGGTATAGATCCAATTATTCTCCCTCCAGCTATGGGTAAATAGTAGGACAGACTGGGTTCTTCAGCCTTGGTGAGGCAACTAGTCAACTAGCCTTGGTGAGGCAACTAGGAGAAGGAAAACTCTGAATTCAAACCTGTTAAACTCCGCTTAAAAATTGACCTTGTGTCATATCCTGCCCGAGCGGAGGGGTTGGTAAATAGGATTACACCACCCGAGGCGTCCTTTTTTTGGGAAAAGTTGTCGCCTGTTCTGCAGTCTGCTCTTATCGAAGTGTATACAAATATGTTCAACTTGTTAGAGGCTAGATGTCCATTTTTTCAACTTGACCTTTTTCTCACAGTTTGTGTGGCATCGTGCAGAAGTCTGTTTCCAGACGTAAGGTTTTCCGACAGCCCTCCTCTTGACCCAGGTTGGCAATATCTCTTCCAGGAACTTGATGTAGACCTCCGTGTTGAGTCTGAGGACAAGATGAATGAAAGCATAATGACAGCATCGCTTGTGATCTCCCCAAACACCCTGATGAGAACAAAGTGTTTGGTTTTCACCCATACAAATCTGCCCTCAGATTGACACCCAAACGCTCTGAAATATTCGTATTGGAGCCTTTGACATGAATGCCAAGCAGTACATCATGACATTTCCAAAATTCTGGAAGTTCGTTTGGTTTGGTTGTTTGAGTTTTATGGTATATCAACCTTGTAGGTTAATTAACGCTAAATCCATCTTTATACAAATAGTCAGTTCTGTTTCAGACAATTCAGTTTAGCATGAATTATCAAAAACATTTCTATTTAAAGCTACTCCGTTTAGTCAAACAGTTCTAATTCAAACAATTCAGTTTAGTATAAGTATAGATTTTGTCCACACACAGCCAAAACAGTTCTATTTCAAACAATTCAGTTTAACGTAAGTACAGTTTCAATGTCAAAACGGTACTATTTCAAACAATTCAGTTCACCATAAGAATAGTTTCAATGTCAAAAACAGTTCTATTTCAAGCAATTCAGTCTACCATAAGTACGCAGTTTAAATGTAAGTAAGTAAAGTTGACGATCGTAGTCGAGGATGACCCAAAGGTTCCCTTTTCAATAGTTACGACACCGAGGTGTAGGGGGGGGGGCGATTGCTCCACTTTACCCTCGATACGTACCTTATATTGCTGAGTGTTAAGCAAAGAGGTATCAAGTACCATTTTTAAAGTCTTTGATATGACACGACCTAGGATTGAACCCCGGTCTCCTGGACCTTTGACGAACAGTCATCTAAGTACACAGTTTAATTGTCAAAAACATTTCTATTTCAAGCTATTCAGTTCTGTTAAACAGTTCTAATTCAAACAATTCAATTTAGCATAAGTACGCAGTTTAGTTCTATTTAACCCATAGATAGGTTTTACAGCAGCAACTGGGGTCAAAAATCAAAGACACGAGTCTCGTACTGATGAAGTAGTATATCTTTATTTGCGCGCGTGTTCAGCGTAAAAACAAGTATACATTCTCCAACTATACATTCTTCGATGTGAAAACTGAAAATAACCAAATGCACTCGTAAATGTTCCAACAAGGGAAACACTCCACGAAAGTGATTATTTAAATCGAATCAATTAATCAAGAGAATTCACGTGCTTTTTGCTTTGCTAGTGACCCACAAAGAAAAAACATCAGTTTCACATACCGGTCAAGTTGAAAAAGACCGAATTCGCACCAGTTGGTGTTCAGGTCGGAAGTTCCTCCCGCACCTTCCACCCGGAAGCGACCGGTGTGGGAGGCAAAGTTCAATCCAAAAAACTATACCGGTTGAAACGCAATCTTACATTTACAGATAGGACTCTATCAGGTGCTACCGGCCAGAGTAGACATGGGATCGATAGTAATAAAGGGGTTGCTGCATTCCCCAAAGCTCCAACATTACTAGAACTTCACCATCAGATTGTTTCGTGTCATATACAGGACACTAGTTGGAGGAGTTCTTACCTCTCTGCAGAGAAGCAGTCGGTGTATTGTACAGGCCCAGTCGACTGGACAAAAAATTATTGAGCATCCACTGAGAATTGAACTCACCATACTGTAGAAATGGACCTTTGAGATTAATTTGCTAACCACTGTGCAATGACACGTTGCCTAGAACTATTTCATGTCTAATCATTTGAAATAGGCACAATTTACCAACTGGACTCTATATATGTGTTGTATAGCCATGAACAACTATACATACACATATACATATGCATACAGAATCATAACAACGACACAATAAAGACGAGCGACACAGTTCTTTAGAAAAGTACACCTCTCACTTTATATGAAAGGGTTCGAAAGGGTTACTAAAGGTTTTACTGTGTGAGAGGTAAGTTGGAGGCTAAACAGAACTGCAACATATTGACCCCCACTCTTATGGCCATAACAGCGTTTCTTTCCCGTTCTCCTGGGCTGCTCAAACGGGGGCCTGGGGGCCCAGCCTCTTTGGGACATGTTCCTCATTCTATCATCTTCTCAACAATTGGTTTGATCTCCAACTGCTCAATCGGGGTCCTGAGGGCCCCCTCTGCTGGGTGCTTATTTTCTCTACCGCATCTTATCTCCAACTGATTGAAATTCCTGTGCACCGAGTTTTATAATTGTTCACGCCCACCTTCTTCTTCACGCCCACCTTCTTCACAAATCGCACTCATTCAACCCGTCTACGGTCAAGGTTATATCCTGATTTTCCTCGACCGGATGCACCTGTTATTTACACAGGTGCATTTCCTAATTTGACAGCTTGGCCGGGGTCAATATGTTACATACGTGTGTGTGTGTGTGTGTGTGTGTGAAGAAGCTAAACCACTTCCACAGACCTAAGAAAGATTCTTGGTATCACATGGCAAAAACACATCCCCGACACCGAACTTATAACTCAGGCTTCTCTTCCCATCATCTACAACACCTTGATGCAATTTTAGCATCGTTGGGCGAGTCATGTTGTCCGCATTAAAGATCACCGCCTCCCGAAGATACTGCTCTATGGTGAACTGTCTCAGGGCAAGCGTTCCCATATAGGCTTGAAAAAGCACTTCAAAGGTGCATGAACGGTCTTCATGAACACTTTCGGTATCACTTCTAATAGACTCGAACATCTGGCGCAGGACAGAGATAAGTGACGGGAGTTGTTAGACACAGAAACTCAGCTGCCCAGGAATCTTAGAAAAGGCATTGTCACATGAGTCCCTGCGGCTACTATTCCTTGTTCTCACGGTCCAAGACTCTTCCACGCACAGATTAGCCTCATGAGCCATCTGCGCACTCACAGATCCCGTTCGCAGTCATTGGTTAATCAGATGGTTCTCATCGACTACGATGGACAAAGAAGAGAAGACACACACACACACACACACACACACACACACACACACACACATATATATATATATATATATACTTAAGCAGCAAATCATTCTCTGAACCGGTTTGGTTGAATACCGCAGATTGTTTATTTTTTAAAATCTTCAAGTCAAGTCTAACCCCTCTTCTCCTTACTTTTAGGTCAAGTTGGAAAAGATAACCAGCAAAATGGTCAAAAGCGCTATGGCTAATATAGGGTTCTTTCTTTACCAACTTGACCCAGAAGGAAGAAGACTAGTGAGAAGATTTGAATGTCTTGTAGATTTAAAAAAAAGAAACAATTCGCGGTATTCAACCAAAACTATATATATATATATATGTATATGTATATATCAATTAATCAATCAGACAGTCATTAAAACAATTGGTGAATTGTAGTTAGAAAAGACGATTTAAAACAAAAAAATGAAAACGTCTGGGGATTGTAAAAGATTGGTTGAAGAGAGTTAAAAAATAGATTAATTGGAGGATGGAACAATGAAGTTGTCTAAAATATGTTTAATATAAAATATAATTAATATAAAAGGATATAGACAGTCGTGGCGTAACGGTTATCGTCATTGAAACTGGATTCAGCTCTATACATATAAGCAGACGGGGATGTTCATGAATATACTGAGATAGATGAATTGATATTAGCAGATTGATTATATATATATATATAGGTAGATAGATAAATAAATAAATATAAATGAATGATATATATACGTGTATATATAAAACATAAATAAATAGATACACACACACACACACACACACACATACACACACACACACACATACATATATATATATATATATATATATATATATATATATATATATATATATATAAATGATATATACATATATGGTATCAGAATAATTGCGAGCACGCAGTTCAATCTTACAATAAGATGACAGGAAAACGCCGTTTTGAAAAGACTTGCTCTCTGTCGAAAATGATAGCGCTGGTTCAAAAACCAATGTTACAAAATGAACCCCATGTTACACTCCTGCAACTTTGAGTTTTGTGTTACGCACTCTTTTGACAGGTAGATGCTATTGGTAGCTACCGTAAAGTCGAGGGTCGAAAATACCTTCTTAAACAGAGTATAGATGCTTTTCAAAAGTGTTTAACTTCCTTAATATTATCAATTTCAAATATGATATTAAACCCGCCGATCTCCCGCCAACAACCAAGAGTTAAGAGGGAGAACCTCTTTTGAAAAGAATTTCTCATAAAGTGCTGAACAACATTAACATAATGATATTAAGATAATGATATTAAAATAATGATATTCAAATAATGGCAAAAAAGCAGCTCAATCTAAAAATAAACTGAGGGGAGCAACTAGCTAAACTAGACAGATATGTAAAGTTGGCGACTTCAGTCGAGGGTGATCCGAAGGCTCCCTTTTCAATAGCTTCTAGACCAAGGTGTAAAGGAGGGCACTACTCCATTCCCCGAATTGCTTGACTTTACGCTTGGTCCTCACCTTATAACACTTTAGTGTTAAGCAAAGCGGCTTCAAGTATCATTTTTTGAGTCTTTGGTATGACTCGACCAGAGATTGCACCCCGATCTCCCGGACCATTGACCAACACTCAAGTAATTAAGCCAATGGCCCTGTTATATATATATATATATATGTAAATTAATATCAGCTTTGAATTTTTATTTCCTGATAACATGAATTATATTATTTAATATTTATATACATAATAGTTTCAACGAAAGTAGGAATACATATTTTATATATAATTCTAAATAAGTCCCATGCCACTATTAAAGTTTTCCGGAATTATTTTTTTGTAATTTTCAGCTGTATTTGATTTAGGGGTAACGATTTTTTTTTTGTTTTTAAAAGAAATGTATAAACATTGTATAAATAAAAAATAATAATAGATACAATATATCCACCGTAAAAATTCTTCTTCATTAAAAAAAAACATGATAACTATGATTAAAAAATTATTCTAATTAAAAAATATTTCAATTGAAATTAAAAAGTATTTTTCAAATCCTATTCTCGCCGGAAGTAATATAAGAATACCAAATGATTTTTTTTCGTGAAAGATCTAATGATGGTCATCACGATCAGAAATAAATTTATAATGACACCAAAGAAGCGAATTTTTCTTCTTTTTTTATATATAAAATTTTTTTGGCTCTGCACGTTGAGTTTTGATGTATTTTTAATCCCAAATTATTTATACGTCGATAGCTGTTGACATTAAGCACTCAAATTGGATACTCCTACCCCTGAGATTTTCTCCTCAAATTATATATATATATATATATATATTCTTGTTTAAAAAGAACTGACCGGAAGACTATTTACAGAAATATTTTCTTCCTTATGTATAGACGTTTGTTGTTTAACTGTTATATTAAGAAATGGACTCGGCGACCCGAGTACAAATCATGAATAAGGCAGTTTGCGTTTCTGATTGCGCTAATATTCTTGGGAAAGGTATGAATTTAGTATTTTCCCTCCAGCTGTGTGTTGTATAGCCACATAATACATATACTTATGTATGCAGAAACATAACGACGCAATGAAGACGAACGGACACAGGTCTTTAGAAAAATATACCTCTCACTTTATTTGAAAGGGTTCGAAAGGGTTACTAAAGGTTTTACTGTGTGAGAGGTGAGTTGGAGGCTGAACAGAACTGCAAGATATTGACCCCCACTGTTATGGCTATAACAGCGTTTCTTTCCCGTTCCCGTGGACTGCTCAATCGGGGGCCTGGGGGCCCAGCCTCTCTGGGACATGTTCCTCATTCCAGCATCTTCTCTCCATCTGATCTGAACTCCAACTGACTGAGGCTCTGAACTCCAACTGCTCAGTCAGGGGTCTGAGGGCCCAGCCTCTCTGGGTGCTGGTTCTCTCTACCGCATCTTATCTCCAACTGACTTGAACTTCCTGTCACCGGGGTTATATAATAATTTGACGTCCGCTCTTCTTCCTGCGAGCGTCACAATTTCGCACTCAGTTCAACCCCTCGACAGTCAAGTTCATATCCTGATATTCCTCGACCGAATGCACCAGTTATTTGCACAGGTGCATTTCCTATTTTGACAGCTTGGCCGGGTCGAAGGTCAATATACAACATGTGGATAAATTGTATGTTAGACTGGTTTTGACATAGCAAACATAGCATAGAATTCAAACCAGTTGTAGATATGGAGAAGGATGGGATCTGCCACGCTATTCCTGCCTAAGATATCCAACATGAGTGGGACACTCACGAACAAATCAGATGGCATTATAAGTCTCTCATAGAGAAGAAAACGGTAAATATATTTTTTTAATAAAATCAATATAAAAAAATCTTTTACTTTTGCTTTATAAACAGGACGAAATTTTCCCGTCACCCAATATAATGTCCACCCATGCAGTTAACTATACCAATATTCACTCCCCAGTGTCAGCTTTTAGATTGTTAAGACCGATTTATTGCATCTAATTTATTCTGCCTTCCTCAGACCGGAATTTAATCAAGTCACAGATATAGAAGGCGTTGAATCTGACTTAAGAGAAAGACGATTCTCGTCGGAATATTCGACAAGGAAGCCTGCAAAATTCCCAGCTTCTGGTCATCGCTACTCATTCAACTTGTTCCAAAATTAATATGGCCGCTTTTTCATTTAGCCGCCATTTGCGTAATCGATTGGCTAGCGAGATAAAACCACCTCTTTTATTATCCGAGGTGATAGCGATGACCCCTTTTCTTGACTCAGGTGTTCCCTATTTAACGTCACATTGATAGTAATGTCCATAATTTCCTGCTTCGAACAAATAGCAGATTAATAAGCGAGAACACGTCTATAGACAGACAAGAGTAAATGTCCAATTTACTTAACGTTTTTCATGAAGCGATATAATGAAGCCTCGTTTTTAAGACGAAAGAAAATGGATGCCCAATAACTTATGTATATGTCACTGTAGCTTAGGCCGTGTACAAAATGTGTGAATCATGCGTTAATAAAACTAACAAAACATGCGGAGATTTAACAATTTAATTCTTATGTACAGATACTTTTATTTTATAGTGATGAAGTATATACAAAGTGAGTTAATAAAAAAGCATCAATACTGAAGCTGGGTCTCCCAAGACAGAAAGAAACAATAAATGAAACATTAATTTTCTCGCAAATTTGTATTTCCTCACGCCGTTTCCTTCTGAGCCAGATGCGAAACAAACTCAGCTAGTAATAATTAATTATAGCAGAGATAAAAAAAATATTTTTAAAAAGTGATATTCTGGCTGAGGACTTGATCTCAAAATACAGGAATAGCACAAGTGCCTTTATCTATCTATCTATCTATCTCTGTTCATATGCATCTGTTTTTGATTTTCCATGAAGAGAACATTTGATCTGGTAATATCAAATAACATAAAGTATTTGATAAAATGACTAGAAAGTTATTTTCATTGGCTCAATATCCGAGGGACAATCAATATTCTACTTTTATTTTTACATATATGTATGTATATCTATCTATCTATCTATTTTAGTTTATTCCTTATCTATCTATCTATCTATCTATCTATCTATCTATCTATCTATCTATCTGTCTATCTATCTATCTCAGTTTATTCAGTATGTATGTATGTATGTATGTATGTATCTATCTATCTATCTATCTATCTATCTATCTATCTATCTATCTATTCACTGGGTAGCGAGAAAGTCACGATTTTTGTGCCAACCTGCATAATAAATCACTCAAAATATTATAAAATAGATATAAGAAAATATAATGACATTTATTTCATTCTATGTTTTTTTTTCATTCTTTAAACATTTTATTTGGCACGTAAGCAGTTTCTGAGGCGCCAAGCAGAAAGTTTAAAGTATTTTGCAAATCCCGTCTGACCTGTTCTATCATTTTTTTTACCACAAAATTTTCGGAGTTTTATTACGTTTGAGCTTTAATAAGAGAATTAAAGATAAAATATTTTCCAGGAGACGGAAAGAAAAACCGCAGTATTAGCTGAGGAAGATAAAAACTCCTTGGAGTTATGAAGTTGCCTGAAATTTTGCCGATTATCGTGTAAGAAAACATTAATTATATTATTCTACAAAGTTAAGGACAAAATTTTAAAAAAAAATGTTTATTTTTATTTGATAGATTAAAAAAGTTTTCAGTTACCCAGTGCAATATATCGAGACTGTTATATAATCGAGTCTTTCGAGAAAGAATCGACGAAAATGAATTTATAAGAATGTGATTATTTCTTTTTTATATATGACTTCGTATATTCATACATATAAGCAGAAAAAAATACTTTTTTTTCGGCTTATGTAAATGAATATACGAAGTTATATATATATATATATATATATATATATATATATATACCACACCAGTGCCAAACACGTCCTTCGGAGAGTGGAACGAGATTCTGGATACTTCGTCGACATTTTAGGTCTTGCGTCTTCTTGGAGTCTTTTCATGGTGTAATATGAGAATTAAAGATAATTGACTATATACTTTGCTTAGTTGTAGCTCCTATCAGGTATACTGTGGTTTTCATGCGAAAAAAAAAAGTAAAAACTGAAGCATAAAATATAAAGGTGGAAGAAGAATTATATAACATAATATATTCCATATTATTTTCCTCTGTATGGCTTGGAAAAAATTAGCATTAAGTTTTCTGTCCAGATACTTTGATGTATTTCGGAGTTAACCAGCATGTTTTCTTTTAACCAACCAATTTCTTTTATAGTTTAGACAAAACTGAGTAGGAACAACCAATGTTATATAATCAAGGAATGATTTTTTATATTAATTATTTATCGTTAATTATATTTTATCATTCAGTTTGGTTTGGCTTTGAACAATTCGGGTTAAGAGTTCAGGTACATAGTCATTGGGTACAGTTTTACGCTCGTGTGCAAAGGATATGACAATCATCATTTTCATAATAAACCCCCAGACAAGAAATGGGGCTGGAGTGTGGATAACGTCATGCCAGGAAGAGATTTTTGGAGTCATTTGGGAATTGGGAGTTGAAGTCGAGTAGTCGGGGATTCGGCCATTGAGTCGAAGAGTTGAGTTTTCTCCCGTTGCAGCGGCGGTTAATTTTCTGGGGTCCCGACCGGCGGAGATGAGTTGAGATTTGGATTTTGACCATTGAAGATGTAGTTGGGTTTTTCGGATCTCTACCGACAGAGATCTTAAACTTCGCAAGATGCGCCGCGCGTTGGTGGGGTCAGATAGTATGGTCAGCATAGTAAGTATTGTGTCTCTCTCCTCGTGTCGAAGAACCGAAGTCAGAAGTTAATATATGCGTTCGTACCTGAACAACAGAGTCCACCTGTATTTGTGTTTTGTATTCGCATTTGTATATTTACTGTTGTGATTGATTATGATTATGGCTTCGAGTTGTATGCAACACCAAACACTTTCACAGCCAATCAACGTGGACTGCTTTTTTGAATATGTTTTACAACCCTTTCCATTGTTTTGAATAACAGTTCTTTTGTTAGAACCATATTCCATTTTATTCAGGTATATATAATCGATTTGCATATGTAGGTTTCTGCTGGTATTTGTTGTTGGAATGCAAATTGGCAGATCATTCCATGATTTTGTCTTCACTATTGGGTTGCTTCATAATATCTTTCTCTGCATGGCTTGGAAAAATATATTATTAATCTTAATGATCTAATCTAGTTGGTTTAAGGAATATTTTATGAAGCCTGGATGTTCAGGTATAAGAGAAAACTATGCATTTTATCTATTCTTAGTTTGTTTACTGCTAAATAAAAAAGACCCCATTGTGAACATTCTATGAGTGTGCTAATTCCATAATTTTCTACCGAGGCAGTATAATTGCGTAGATAGGGAAAAAATCAATAAAGACGAATCTATAAGAATTAAATCAAAAAAAAAAATTCTTTCATATTGTCACACACACACACACACACACACACACACACACACACACACACACACACACATATATATATATATATATATATATATATATATATATATATTATCCAACGCCAAGTCAGCCGATCGTGGGAACGATTCTATTTTCGGATTTTCTATCTACAATAACCATATAATTCAAAATTCAAAAGAGAGCTTAGTGTAAAATAATAATAAAATAAAAAACTTTTTTTTCGTCTGAAGATGCATATCTAAGATTTTTTAAAAATATAGGACCTGGTGAAATAAATATGGTAAAAAATATGAGTAATTTTTAAAGGTTTTTCTTTAATATGGTATATATATTGTTTCATATATAAATATATATGTATGCATTGTTTCATATATATATATATATATGTATTGTTTCATATATATATATATATGTATTGTTTCATATATATATATATATATTGTTTCACATATATATATATATTGTTTCATAGATATACATATCATTATTATATATACATATCATCATCATCATCATATCGTGCTGGCAGCACGGATATCCCTGACCCTCTCTCGCCACTCCTCCCTATCGTTCATCGCCCTAGGCAGGTCTTCAGGACAACAACCTGTATCCTCACATAGCTGCTGAATGTACGTTCGTGCTGGTCGTCCTGCTTTTGCGCGGCCGTGTATGGGGATCCATAAGAGTACATCTCTTATGAGTTCATCTCTGCTTCTCCAGCAATGTCCTGCATGTCTGGTTCGCCTAACTTGAATAGTTTTCGGGATATGGGGCAGGTGGCCGTACAGTTGGTGTCTTGTGGGGTGTTGCCGCCAGGACTTGTTCAGGATTGCGCGCAGCATTCTTGTGTAATTGCCATCTAGTTTCTTCTCCAGCCGTTTTGTTAGCGTCCATGTAGTGCATCCATATAGCAGTATCGATGTGACCGCTGCCTGGAAGAAACTGCGTTTCATTTTATCGGTTAGGTCTGATTTCCATATAGTCGATAGCCTATTGATAGCTGTCCATGACTGTTTCATATATATATATATATACATATATATATATATCATTTCATATATATATATATATATATATATATATTGTTTCATATATATATATATGGTATGGTAGTTGTCCATCGGATCCGATGATGACGTTTGCATTCTACAACTCATGAACACAGAGGTGGCTCCGCAGCCCCAACCCAGAGGCACAGAGTCTAGAACAGAGGGGGCATTGGAAAGCAGTTGTTGTGATTACTGCCGAGGCTGCTTCAGCGGTGTCTCTATCTGGCAGCTGTGAGTTTCCGGCATCGAGCCTTTTCGAAGTTGGGAGATAGATCGGTAATCGGTGATGAGTTGCAAAACTGACCTGTGCGTGAAAGTTTTATAGTGAGAAGACCGGTGCACAGGGGCAATCCCACTCTCTCGGCCTGGGAAGTCTTGATCCAGTGGCACGAAGAACCGTTACGACGGGAGACTGTCAGGCTGCAGTGGATGACCAGGACTTCTTTGGGTGCCTCGTCCTGCCCTAGGCGCTCCAACGACACTTGCTGCCACCGCCTTCACAACCGTTGGTTCTTCCGCTTGTTTCGCCGGGAGTCACGCTTTGCATGCAGTAGGGCTGACACTGCCCAATTCAAACTCACCGAGGGTTTGATTCCCGTCGGTTACCCTCACCTGGTTTATATATATATATATACATGAAAAAATATTCAAAGGATTAATGTTTCATTTCTAAGATGTCCCCATTTTTGGGTTTTGAAAACCATCTTCAGGGTTTTATAGGAAGTTAAATTTTTCATCTGAAAGTAATTTTCAAATGAAAAAAAATTAAGCAAAAAACTGAAAAATTCTTAGCGTTCTACAATATTTACAGCGTTTTATTTCAATGAGACCGACGTTACTCTTGTGTTTTCGGAAAATTTCAAAAGAAATAACGTTTTTATAGATTCTTTTTTTTTAATTTAAGAATTTAAATTTTAAAAAATCCTTCAAAATAAAGTTTGTGTATGTGATTAAAAATTTACTGACGTATTTGTAGGTTAAAATTGAAAATTTAGTTTTTATTTGAAAATTATTTTTCATATGAAACATTAAACATCTAACACATTGTCCAGAAAATGGTTTAAAAAACTAAAACGATGATATATCTCATAGGTAAAAAATACATCCTCTGATATTTTTTCATGTTTTATATTTACATACAGTCAGATTTTTTTATTTTCATTTCTCTCTTGCACTTTCTCTCTCTCTCTCTCTCTCTCTCTCTCTCCATATATATATATATATATATATGTGTGTGTGTGTGTATGTGTGTGCGAATGCAAATATGTTATACATATAGCACACCAGTGCCAATCACGCATTTGAGAGAGAGAGAGAGAGAGAGAGAGAGAGAGAGAGAGAATTAGGGATAAATTTATAGAGAAGATCGACGAGACTGAATTAAGGTCATAGCTAGAGAGAGAGAGAGAAAGAGAGAGCGAGAGACATACATACATACATACATACAGACAGACAGAGAAAGAGAGAATGAGAGATAAAAGGAGTCGGTGAGATAGAATTTAAGGTAAAGTTAGAAAGGGAATATATATATATATATATATGTGTGTGTGTGTGTGTGTGTGTGTGTGTGCGTGTGTGTGTTTATTTATTTAGATAAATTATTGATGGTTAAAAGCTTATTAATAGCCAGGAAGACATAAAGGTTTCGGGAAACTGTGGGCATGTTTTTTTTTATCAAAAAAACGACCGGTTTTGTCTGGCTCTTCTTAAGGTGTTAACGCCAGAAAAATTTAAAAGGGGGAATGTAATGGAGAAAAATGGGGATGAGAGAGAGAGAGAGACAGACAGACAGACAGATAGAGTGGGAGAGAGAAAGAGGGAATGAGAGATAAGGGGAGTCGGTGAGATAGAATTTAAGGTAAAGTTAGAAAGGGAATACATATATATATATATATAGAGAGAGAGAGAGAGAGAGAGGCGGGGAGAGAGGGAGAGAGAGAATGCATATTGTTTTGTTTTGATAAACGAATTAAAGATAAAATTCCGTATTTTTGTTTGTATCAGCTTATTTAACTGCAGCTCTTCACACGAACATTTTAAATAGAATTGGAACAAACAAAAGAATAAACGAGAAAAATGAGGCATTCTGAGAAAAACAATGATAGATTGGTTGGTTTGCCGTGTTTTATGGCAAATCAACCTTCGTAATTTATTCAACGCCAAATCTTGTTTATACGAATATAGGTAAAAGTAAAGTTAGCGACCTTAGTCAAGGGTGAAGGCTCCCTTTTCAATAGCTACCACACCGGAGTGTAGGGGAGGGCGCTACTCCCTTCTCTGGATAGCTCCACTTTTACCCTTATACAACCTTATGCGGCATCAAGTACCATTTTTTGAGTCTTTGGTATTGTTGTATAGCCACAAAATACATATACATCTGCATGTAGCCACAAAATACATATACATATATATTGTTGTATAGCCACAAAATACATATACATCTGCATGTAGCCACAAAATACATATACATCTGCATAACGACGACACAATAAAGACGAGCGATACAGTTCTTAGATAAATATACCTCTCACTTTATTTGAAAGGGTTGTGTATGAGAGAGAGTTGGAGACCGAACAGAACTGCAACATATTGACCCCCACTCTTATGGCCATCAGCGTTTCTTTCCCGTTCTCCTGGGATGCTCAACCGGGGGCCTGGGGGCCCAGCCTCTCTGTGTGCTGGTTTTCTCCACCACATCTTGTCTCCAACTCATCTGACCTCCAAACTCATAACTTCCTGTCTTCACCCGGTTTATATAATAATTTGACGTCCACTCTTCTTGTGGGTGTCACAAATCGCACTCATTCAACCCGCTCACGGTCAAGGTTATATTCTGATATTCTTCGACCGGATGCACCTGTTATTTACACAGGTGCATTTCCTATTTTGACAGTTTGGCTGGGTCGGAGGTCAATATGCAACAGTATGACTCGACCATGGATTAAACTTCGGTCTCCCGGACCATTGGCGAATACTCTACTTATTAGGACAATGAGTATATATAATTTGTAAGCAAGTAAATTGGTCTATTTTGGATTGGTTTCATGACATATCAACCACTTTTGCTTATTTAAGGTCAAATCCTGTTTATACTTATATATCAAATCTATATAATTTGTTAATACATTTTGTTGATAAAATTTCAAAACTAGCCAGAGCTCCTTATTTTGCACACAATTAAATAGTTCTACGTATTACTGTATATCACAAACATTTCAACTAATCAGTCATTTGTTTACATACAGTTTAAATGTTAAACAGTTCTATTAGAGCCTTCGGTAGCATCATATCAGGTGCTATCACTCCTGGTCAGAGTGCATCAGGGAGCGATGGCTAAGAAGGGATATTCAACATTCCCCAAATCTCCTTAGGCTGGAACCTCGTGATCAGATTGTTTAATTGCCATATCTAGGACACTCGTTTGGGGGTATTACCTCTTTGCAGAGGTGCAATCGATGTATTCTACAACCCCAGTCGACAGAGCTATCAATGATAGAAAAAAAAGAAAAACAGGAGTGAGGAACAGAAAGAAAAGGTATCAAAGTAGGGTATATAATTGATTGATTGATTGATTGATTTTGACGGCAGGTCAATCCGTCGGGCTTATTTTAAGCTTAAAGTTTAGGGAATCGGGTTAATTGAATATTGATATTGACTTTTTTGTTTAGTTTTCACTCGAGAGCTTTTTCTCAAAATCATATGATATCAGGTATTCCTATCCATTACAAATAATTTTCACTTTCCATTTGATATGTATTGATATGGATATTTATTTCATTTAGTAATTATCAAATGGAAATAATTACTTGAAACTATATAAATGTTTGCACACCGTTGTATGGTTTCAAGTTACAAATAATGAAAATAATCCTTAGTAAACGATTATAGCTTAAAGAAATAATTCTTAGTACAAATAATTTACAGTTATATGGTTTAAAATAACTAATAATAATAATAATGATAACTAGAAATGAAGTTAAAAAAATGGACCAAAGAACAAGAAAACCAACGATCATGCATAAAGCATTACATCCCAGAGACGACGTTGATAGACAATATGTATCACGAAAAGAGGGAGGAAGATGACGTGCCAGCATTGAAGACAGCATTGACGCATCGATACGACTCGAAGACAACATAGAAAAACACGAAGGAGGACTGATTACAGCCATCAGAAACGATACTGATAACACGATGGACAACAGAATGACAAAAACTTGGAAACAAAAATGGGAAGTAAAACAACTCTATGGGCGTTTTAAACGACTAATAAGCAACTTCTCACACGACAAAATCTGGACTTGGCTAAGAAAAGGAAACTTTAAGAGAGAAACAGAATCTCTTCTAATAGCAACACAAAACAACGCCGTAAGAACCAATCATATTAAAGCGAGAATAGATAAGACTCAACAAAATAGCAAATGCAGGCTATGTGGTGACAGAGATGAAACCATCAATCACATAATAAGTGAATCCTGCAAATTAGCACAAAAGTAGTATAGGACTAGACAGGACTGGGTCGGTAAGGTGATCCACTGGGAGATGTGCAAGAAAATTAAATTCGACCATACAAACAAATGGTATATGCACAACCCAGCTGCTGTCCTAGAAAATGACACACATAAACTCCTTTGGGACTTTGACGTACGGACAGATCGCCTAATCTCGGCTAGAAGACCAGACCTAATAATAATCAAGAACAAAAAAAGAGAATTTGTAAAATTTTCGACTTTGCTGTCCCGGCTGACTACAGAATAAAACTGAAAGAGTGTGAAAAGAAGGATAAGTACCTGAACCTCGCTAGGGAATTGAAAAAAACTGTGGAACATGAAGGTGACAATTAAACCAATTTTGATAGGTGCTTTTGATACGGTAACTAGAGGATTATTAAAGGGCCTCGAGGACTTGGAAGTTGGCGGACAAGTGGAGACCATCCAAACAACAGCATTATTGAGAACGGCCAGAATACCGAGAAGAATCCTGGAGAATTGAGGAGACTTGCTGTCACTCCAGTGAAAGACCATCAGCTAATACTGATGGGAAAAGCTCTAATGAGTAAATACTTATAATAACAATCCTTAGTAAACAATCATAGCTTCAAGAATCTATTCTTAATACAGACAAGTTAAACAAAGTCATAAGGCATCAAGTATTATGTTTACCAAGGTAGGATAAAATCTATTCATGCAAAATCGGAAATTCTAAAAGAATACGATCTTGACTCAAGTCATCTTTTGCTTCTGGGGAAGCTAGGCTCAACACACTGATCTACCAAGTGAACGGCAAAATGTTTTCTTAAGACGGAGTAAAACTACGCATTTACTAGGAATATCTTGTATTTATAAGTTTGTTTTTGAGCTTCAGATATTCAGTTTCGGTGTTTTAATGGCATATCAACCTTCATGGGTTATCAAATGTCAAAACCATTCTTGTAGAAGAAGAGGCACTGTACTATTTAATCCATAGTTGGTGGTATGAGGGAGTTCATATTTTTACCAAGGGTAGTAGTCCGAAAGTGAACGACTGGAGTTCGACCTCGCATACTACATTGTCGCAGTCCAGCGTGTTTGCCAATACTATCCCTTCAGATATTAATTCTATAAATTAATGATTTCGTTAGCGTAAACCTACTATTATCTATCAATCTCATATGTTGAAAGAGAGACTGTGAATGAAATGAAAGATGAGAAAAGGAGGGTTTCCGTTGCTTAGTGGCTAGCGTGCTGGATTACAACATTAAGAAATTAGAAAGACGTTTAAAATAAAAAATCAAATATAGATAGAAGAAAATCAACTATTAGAAAAATAAAAAGGAAGATAAGTAAAAACAAAAAAAAAAAAAAAGAAAAAGAAGTGAAGAAAAAAAGAAAAGAAAGAAAATACGAAAAAGAAAGAAAGATATAAGGAATCAAAATGACGTATGACTAAGGAACAAATGTAGAGAGAGGATCACCAAAAAAAAAAAAAAAATGAAAAAGAAAGAGAAGAGAAAAATACGAAAAGAATGATTCGGTTTCTTTGTTTAATGGCATATCAACTCTTTTTAGGTTGTTTAATGCCAAAGCTATTCTCCTAGAAGAACAGTAGTGATACTATTTAACCCATAGCAGGGAGGATAAGGGGGTTCATACCTTTCCCTAGGGTATTTGCCCGAATGTGAACGTAATAGCGCGACTGGAGTACGAACTCGCGTACTACGATCCCGCAGCCCATCGCTTTAACCATTACACCACGAGGACAACCCCGATAGAAAGGTGTGAGAGATTAGAATCATATGAAACTAAGAAACAAACGTAACGTGATCCCAAAATAAATAAATAGATAAATAAGTGAAAAAAAAAAAAAGAAAAAAAAAGAAAGAAATCAAAAATGGATCAAAATAAATAAAAACAAAAAGAGTTAAAAAAAATAAGGTAAGAAGAATGGAAATACGAAAAAAGAAAAAACAAAACAAATGTAGATAAATCACCTCTTAAAAGAAAAAAGAAAAAGGTAGATAAATAAAAATAAAAATAAAAAAAGAAGTAAAGAAAAAAAAAGAAAAGAAAGAAAATACGAAAAAGAAAGAAAGATGAAAGAAATCAAAACGACGTGAAACTAAGAAACAAATGGAGAGAGAGGATCACTACCACAAAAAATAATTCGATAAATAAAATAAAAAATAAATAAAATTTTAAAATCAAATAAAAACCAATCAAAAATAGATCAAAATAAAGAAGAATAAAAGAAAGAAAGAATGAAAACGCGAAAAAGAAAGATAAAAATGTAAGAAATTAAAAGGACTTAAGACTAAGAAACAAATCCAGAGAAAAAAAATCAGCCCTCACAAAAAAAAAAAAAAATTGAAATAAGATAGAAGTGAAGAGAAAAGATACGAAAAAGAAAAATGTAAAAAATCAGATGGACGTGATACTCAGAATAAGACATAGAAAGAAGACCACACACACATACAAACGCATATATATATATATATATATATATATATATATATATATATATAACTGTAAAAATCACAGATTGTGTAATTTTTCTCTGCCAGGAGTTGTCCTTAACCGATGATAAGTTGAAAAAAACCTGTTTGGAATTCTGAAAACGATCACGAAGTTTGTTTGTTTTTTCGCTACAGTTTATGGGGTAACTGCATATTTTAGAAAACGATGGTTGATTCTATCAAAGACATTCAGCGCTGCAATGATGTTGGCCTCAACGAAAATGACACGAAAATGAGGTGACATGTTCGAAATGCATAATCAGTCTGTTCTCGCGAGAGATAACCAGAGTTTCTTATCTTTTTTTAAAAGGTTCTTCACTAACATCAGAAGAAATTCACAACGGGGCAGTTACTGATTTCAGCTGAAACCACGCCGTTATTTTAATCAAACTTGCCAAAAACGAAGTATCTAGAATACTGAATTTGTTTCATGGCGGGTGAGGGGACTCAGTAAGATTTCGGTTTTATTAGTTTGATATGAAAGTTCTCAAAGACATTTTTGTGCACAACTTTAGGCATACCTTAAAATTTAATTAATTTCGATCTCTATTTCCTTTAATCTTTTTATTTCCTCACTTTTTTTTATCACAGCTCACTCGGGGCGTAGATCTGCGACAACGAGGATCAGTTGAAATTTTAAAAAAAGCTAATCTGTAATACCAAATGGGAAAAATTGTAAAAAACATGATCTTGACTCAACTCTTCTCTCTCGAGAGAAGCCGATTGCTCTAGAAAATGAATTCAAAAGTTCTGTTGTTATTTATTCTAAAAAAGGGATTATATCTGCTATTATCTATCAATCTGTATAAAAAAAAGGATCATGAGCGAAATGAAAGATGAAAGAAGAATGAGATTAAAGAAAGAAAGAAAATAAGAAAAGGAATGAGGAAGAACAAGATGGGAAAGACGGAAAGAAAGAATATCGTCTCAAGAAAGAAAGAAGCAAAAAGAAACAAAAAGAATGACATGTTTTGCCTCGAGGGAAGCCAAGTTCAGCACATTGATTGCTCTAACAAAAGAGCTACAAGGTGCCATTGTTATCAATACTGTAAATGAGGATCAATTTTACAATTATCAAGCAAGCTCATTTGTGTGAAGAATGAGTTAAAGGAAAGAAAGAAAATAATAAAAAGGAATGAGGAAAAGCAAGATTCGAAAGAATGAAAGAAAATAGTCAACTTGAAACACTTGAATACTAAAAAATGAGCCTCATTTAACGAATGGACATGCTAAGTTTGTGGCTCAGTTTTCGTCTCTGTTGGTAAAAATGTACTAAAAATAAGATATAGTCGAGAGGGACTCGAAAGCTCCCTTTTCGATAGCTACTACACCAATGTGTAAGGGAGGGCACAACTCTCTCCCCTGAATTGCCCCACTTTACCCTTAATTCCTACCTAATAATGCTGAGTGTTAAGCAAGGAGGCATCACGTACCATTTTTTGAGTCTTTGGTATGAATCAACCTGGGATTGAACCCAGGTATCCTGCACCATTGACAAACACTCTAATCATCATGCCAATGTCCGTAATAAAAAATCAGATATAAAACAGGATGCAAATTCACGACCTTCACGCTTATGATTTAACAGGTATGACGCTTTGAAAAAATTAGCTCACTAGATGATCGAAAGTGTGAAACTATGAGTCATGTGTTTTTATCCTTATTTATATCTTACTTTTATACTTGAAACGTATATATATATATATACTAGGTGCCTTCAGTAAGTTTCCAGAGTTTTTTTGTACAGGCATTTATAATTGTCGTAGACTCTTGAAAATTTACGATGTTATTGCTATACATCTTATAAGATGACTGACCAATTTTTATGATTTCAGCTTCAAATGAACAGCTACAGCAGGAATTGGAATAAACCCTACTAAAGCCTGATTGTCACAGCTGGTGAATTTCAAAAATCCAATCTGGACGTGAGGACAATTTGATGAACGATCTGCAATAAAATTGTGTTTTAAACTTGGAAAACTGCCACAGAAACCAATGGAATGCTTCAGACTGCTTTTCGACCATGAATCGAGCATCGGTTTTTGAGTGGCATAAGAGATTCAAGGAAGGCAGGGAGTCTGTGAGGGATGATGAGAGTTGTGGGAGGTGTAAGGAAGTCAGAACCCCAGAGTTTATGGGCCAAATAAAGAATTTTATCGATAAGGACCGTCATATGTCTATAGAGACAATAAATTCACAGTTTGATGTCAGTGTGGGAACTATACACACAATTATTCGCGAGGAACTGAAGATGCAGAAGATTTGCGCGGAGTTTGTCCTAAGGGTGCTCAGAGAAGATCAAAAAGAAATACGTTGTCATGATAGCAGGGAGATGGTCGAGCTGATCAATTCAGATCCCACAGTTCTTGATGCTCTGGTGACCTGCGATGAAAGCTGGATCGACTGCTATGAGCCAGAGACCAAGAGATTAAGTTCCCAATGGCAGCATGCGGGCTCTCCCAGACTCAAGAAGGCCAGACAGAGCAAATCCACCCACAAACTTTTGATGATCCCATTTTTTTGACAGCACTGGCATGATCTACATGCACTAAGTTCCCACTGGACAGACAGTCAACAAGGAAAACTATGTTGAGGTTTTAAGGGAGTTCAGGAAGAGATTCCGTCGGAAGAGGCCAGCACTCTTCAAATCGGATCAGTGGCATTTCCAACAGGACAATGCACCAGTCCACAACTCCATCCTTGTCACAGACTATTTGATCAAGACAGTTTCTTACCCTCCCTATAGTCCAGACCTTGCTCCCTGTGACTTTTGCTAATTCCCTAAGCTCAAGGAAAAACTTACAGGCTGTCGTTATGAGACAATTGAGGAGATGAAAGAGGCTTTGACGAAGGTCATTGACACACTCACACAAGAGGACTTCCTTGGGGCCTTCCATAAGTTGTTGGAACGGTACAAGTGCATTGCAGCTGGCGGAGATTACTTCGAAGGGGACTAGAGCTTCATGTGTGTACTATCAATAAAAGTGGCCATACGAAAAAAGTCTGGAAACTTATTGTTTGCTCCTTGTATATATATATATATATATATATATATACTTACACACATACAGACGCCTCCTATATATATATATATATATATATAAGTACTTTTTTCCACGTATGCTTCTTATATAGATTTTTAAAAGCATGGCATAGACTATTTATGGAAATCATGCAAACAACTTTGAGAAAACTTTCAAGGAACGTAATATACTTACATCTACGGTATTTGGAATCGGAACATTATTCGAGGAAATCTTTTCTTTTCGTCCGGCAATATATATATATATATATATATATATATATATCACACCTGTTATCAGACCTAGCATTGCCGAATGTATAATTATATTTACCTGAAAATACACCAGACACCATATGTTGATTGAAAATTAATGTTCATTATCAATTCGTTTTGTTCTTTTTAAGAAATAAAATTTTATTCTTAACTCTTCCAGTCAATTCATCTGTTTTCATCTGCGTTATACGGCTGGTTTTTTTCCATGATGGCTGATAAGAAATTACTGATTATTTGCGTGAAATTTTCTGAAGTTTCATGATGGGTGGGGAATACCGCAAAAGACACCTTTAAGGAAAAAGTCTTAGTGATTCATTAATTAGTTTTAACGGAATATCAACCTGCTTCGAAAGAAAAGCTGATTTATAAAACAGGAACACGTCTGTTGACAGACAAGAGTAAGTGTCTAATTTACGTCATACCTAACGTAATGAAGCCTCGTTTTAAGGATCAAAGAAAACTGATGCTCACTAACTAATGTTTATGTCACTGTAGCTAGGGCCTTGTGCAATATGCGTGAATCATTTGTTAATAAAACTAGCTAAATCCGAGCAGGAGGTGTCCTTGTGGTGTAATGGTTAAAGCGATGGACTGCGGAATCGTAGTCCGCGAGTTCGAACTCCAGTCGCACTATTACATTTACTTTCGGGCAAATACCCTTGAGAAAGGTATGAACCCCCTTATCCTCCCAGCTATGGATTAAATAGTAACACTACTGTTCTTCTAGGAGAATAGATTTGGCATTAAATAACCTACAAAGGTTGATATGCCATTAAACAAAGAAACCAAAATAAAACCCGGTGTATTTCATTTTTATGTATTGGAAACTTGATGGCAACTACATAAGAATGCTACGCGCTATTTTGAACAAATTCTGAAAGCAACACCTCATGAAACACCTACTCTACGTGCACTTACCGCCCATCATAAAAAACCCCATCCAAGTAAGAAGAGAGGTAAGGAAGAACTCATAAGTCACGTTCATCTATGGACCTCTATACATAGACGTGCCAATGTTCGCCAACCAGCAAGAACTTATTTATTTACATTAGCCCTGAGCAGACACAGTATGTAGTTTGGAAGAACTGCCGGGTGCGGTGGATGTGTTGGTAAACTAAACGAATGGTCTCCCTCGTCACTGGGTTTGGGAAGCTCTCCTACGGCAGGAGTCATTTTTGGTCACGTAACAGGATGAACCAGAGAATCCACTCTCTTTCACGAACAGATCTTGAGAAGAGCAGACGTGATAGTTCACTCCACGGTGGTGAGAAAATGGGACCTCCCTCCTTTATTTTCCTGACCTGAGAAGAGTAGGTGGTTTCCACCTCTTTGCTCTATAGACTTTACTGTTTGTTCCTTGAACGTCTGTGATTCTTTTATAGCCTGGGGACGGTAACTTAGTTCTCTACCTGTAATGTGTACAATTAAATGTCATATATCAATTGACTAGTTCTTTTTCCTACCAAATATTCTGTGTTGGTTACTCTGTTTGGGATAACCTAATCCATTATAAGAGTCAACACATTGTTAAATATTATAGATGATAAGAACACATGGAAAGAGAGTTTCTGGTAAATCCGTGCTGTCAGCGCAACCTGATGATGACAAATTACATCATTTTATTGATATGAATTGTATATGAAGTATGTTAAAAAAAGCTTGAGTGAGTGATTTTAACGGGATGTCAATCCGTCTTGGGTTATTTCATACTTAGAGGTTAGGGAATAGCGTCCATATTTACATTTCTTTGTAGTTACTTAAAAGGTCTCTATTGTTTTTATTGTCCTAACAAATTGCAATAATTTTTAAACAGGTCTATTTGACCAATTGTTGTAACCTAACAAAAAGATAACTGAATGAGAAAAAAACCCCAAAAAACAAAACGGTTTAACATTAACAAAACGGTATAATATTAACATTAACAAAATGGTATAACCTTAACAATATACAACACTTGCCAGCGGAGTGAAGAAGGTAACCACTGCTAGCGGTAACTACTTAGTATATTTTCACTTCCACTCGCAATAGCTTCGAACATATTTATGAGGAATGGGACATACTCATTAATGTTCATAGGTAGGCTATATAACGCCCATAGACGGAGCCCTAATAGGTTCTACTACTCCGGTCAGAGTGGATTTGGGAGTAATGGGGGAAATGTTTGTAGAATATAAGAGTACGAGTTGTATTTGCACTATAAAAAGTGAGAAAATATCACTTGAAGATCAACTTCTATCAAGCCAAATTTCATGAAGCAAAAATGACGAAAAGCGGGACAAACGAAAATCGACCCTTTCGGTAAAGAATATCTTTGATCCAACTTTGATTCAACTATTAATGAGATATCTAAAATAACTGATTAAAGTTCAAAAGAGTGAATATTAACGGAAGATAGGAAAATGAAATGCATATTGGCGAAATTTATTCATATTTTTGCAGACGAGAAAATTTGAATTTATGTCACGATTTGAAGGAACAAGTTCAAAATGTTTTCTAAAGTTTTAACAAGGGATGAATAAATCATTCTGGTTATTTTGGTACAACCAATATGTATGTATGTATGTATGTATGTATGTATCTATCTATCTATCTATCTATCTATCTCAGTTTATTCATTTTGTATGTATGTATGTATGTATGTATCTATCTATCTTAGTTTATTCATTATGTATGTATGTATGTATGTATCTATCTATCTATTTTAGTTTATTCCTTATCTATCTATCTATCTATCTATCTATCTATCTCAGTTTATTCATTTTGTATGTATGTATATATGTATGTATGTATGTATGTATGTATGTATGTATGTATCTATCTATCTATCTATCTATCTATCTATTTTAGTTTATTCCTTATCTATCTATCTATCTATCTATCTATCTATCTATCTATCTATCTATCTCAGTTTATTCATTTTGTATGTATGTATATATGTATGTATGTATGTATGTATCTATCTATCTATCTATCTATCTTAGTTTATTCAGTATGTATGTATGTATGTATGTATGTATGTATGTATCTATCTATCTATCTATCTATCTATCTATCTATCTATTTTAGTTTATTCCTTATCTATCTATCTATCTATCTATCTATCTCAGTTTATTCATTTTGTATGTATGCATATATGTATGTATGTATGTATCTATCTATCTATCTATCTATCTTAGTTTATTCAGTACGTATGTATGTATGTATGTATGTATGTATCTATCTATCTATCTATCTATCTATTTTAGTTTATTCCTTATCTATCTATCTATCTATCTATCTCAGTTTATTCATTTTGTATGTATGTATATATGTATGTATCTATCTATCTATCTATCTATCTATCTATCTATCTATCTATCTATTTGAGAAGCCAACATTTTGTGCCGTATAACATTTCGATAAATGATTATGACAATGAGATCGCATTGTAATAGATTGAATTCTGTTGTCTCATTCAATAGAAGTGGACCGGATCGCACTGAAATCCGTTCCTTTGATTTTCACACAGTAAAAAGATGTGGCTTTACACATCGTTAGCAGATTCTGGCAACCCACTCATTGATACTTCCTCAGACAATAAAACATTTGAGAAAAGGAAATGGCAACCGAGACAGTGGTGCTGCCGACGGACAATAATACAACAAAGGGCGGATAACTTTTATTGTGAGACAACTTTGATGAAAAGAAAACAATAGAGATTCGAATCAGAAAACGCTGTTTGAGTCGCTGTTTTAATATTGTAATTCAACTACGAGAAATTCGAGTGTCGGGTGATTGGGACAATTGCTTCTGTCTCAAACGGGTCTTAAACCAATGGAAAGAGCTTCCGGTGGAATCTAATCTTCTTTGATTGGGATGACAGGGTTGAGGGGGGGGTAGAATAAAGAATATTAATAGGGACATAAAAAGAGAAGCGTATATGGAAGGATGATGGGGGGAGGAAAAGAAAAAAAGACAAAAGGAGGATAATTTGAAAAAGAGTAATGGAGAATCAAGGGAGGAAGAGAAGAGAAATAGATGTGTGTTTCTGTGTTTGTTTCTGTGTGTGAGTATGTGTATGTGTGTGTGAGAGAGAGAGATAGAGAGAGAGAGAGAGAGGGGGGGGCGAAAAAAGAAAAAGAGAAGAGGAGTACTAAAATGAAGAAGATTAAGAAGAAGGAAAGAGAGAAAAAAGGACCAAGAAGGGAAGGTAAGAGAAGAAAAGGGGAAGGAAAATGTAGAAAGTGAAGAAGAAGAAAGAAGATGGAAGTATGGAAGGAAAATAAAAGATGATTATAGAGAAGAAAGTGATGATGAAAAGAGGTAAAAACGAACTAATGAGGGAGAGAAAAAAAGCGGTGCGGTGAGGAGAAACAGAGAAAATATAAGAGAAAAAGTCGAAAGAAAAGAAGAAAGAAAAAGTTGAGGTAAGAAAAGGAATAGTAAGTGAAGGAGAAGACAGAAGAAAATCTACAAGAAAAGGATTAAGAAGAAGAAGAAGAAGAAGAAGAAGAAGAAGAAGAAGAAGATAACTATGGAAAGAAATGAGAAGTTGGTGAGAAAAAGGAGGTGAAATAAAGAAATATAAAAGAAGAGGAGAAAGAAAATGAAAGAAAGAAGTATAAAAGAAGAGAAGGAGAAAGAGAAGAAAATAAAGAAAGATAAGAGAAGAGAAGAAAGAAAAGAAATACAAGAGAAGAGAAAGAGAAAGAAAAGAAATATGAGAGAAGAGGAGGGAAAAGAAAAGAAATATAAAAGAAGAGAAGAAGAAAGAAAATAAGATCAAGAAATATGAAAAAAAAAAGAGAAGAGGAATGAAAACAAAATAAAGAAATATAATGAAGAGAAAGAGAAAGGAAAGAAAATAAAGAAAGAGAAGAGAAGAGAAAGGGAAAGAAAAAAAGAAGAAAAATTATGGCAGCTGTCAATAAAGAAGGTTATACTGTTTATCTTCTGTCACTTGAAAAGATCCATCGATATCAATTTCCTTGAAAAGGGCGCAATTGTAAGCAGTGCTGCTTTTTTGCCTAATCCTTTGGCAAAATGAACCTAATTTTCTGAATGACTTTCGTATTTAACGTTTTTACATCTCTATCTTAACAGCTCTAATACTATATATAATCGGATCATTGGCCTAATGGTTTGAGTCGAGTCATACCAAAGACTATTAAAATGGTACTAGATACCTCCTTGCTTAACATTCAGCAATATAAGATACGTATCAAGGGTAAAGTGGAGCAATTCTGGAAAAGGAGTAGCGCCCTCCCCTACACCTTGTTGTAGTAGCTATTGAAAAGGGAACCTTCTGATCGCCCACTTTACTTACTTACTTACATATATATATTTTTCCGTATGAGAGTGTCACGTGTACGACAACCTTAACACGTGACTCAGTACCGCCATATAATTATAACTGCTTGAGTTCTTTTCGTACTTTTCCGTCCGATGATTGTGCACACCCCATGAAACTTCAAATTACGGACTTTTTGTGTTCATGATTTGATATTTTTTAAAGTTATTTACTCGTTCAGCTGTACTAACATCAAGCACCTTTTCCGGCAAACATTTCGCCTTTGCCTATATATATATAGGGTGGGTCAAAATGATCTGACATTTTTTTAGTTTTAATAAAAGTAAATTTGAATGAATTATGAAAAAAGTGTTTTTATTTTCCATTTATTACACTGGACTGCGGAATCGTAGTAAGCGAGTTCGGACTCCAGTCGCGCTATTACGTTCACTTTCGGACAAATACCCTTGGAAAAATATGAACACCCTCATCCTCCCAGCTATGGGTGAAATAGTATCACTATTGTTCTTCTAGAAGGTTGGTTTGGGCTTTAAATAACCTAAGATATGCCATTAAACAAAGAAACCAAACCAAATTTAAATGTACATTTAAATGTTTTATTTCTTTTCAGGTGACCAATATGTATTAGACTGGGTAGTATCGCGTCTTCATTGTGGAAACATTTATCAAGAACGAATCAGTAACTGCAACGCTTTGGGCTTAGTAGACATGATCCCGTACCTAATTGAAACACGATTTTATTATGGGTTACTAACTTCAAAGCTACAAGATCAGCAGTGAAATGACAACACTAGCATTCCACGTCTAGTTATGCACAACTTTAGCGAACGTCTTCGTCAGTGTGTTGACAATAAATACAAACTGATGAAATTTTTAAATGAAATAAAACAAAATATCATCATATGTACATTTGGAAAATAAAACCACTTTCTTGATTGTTTATTCTTATTTGCTTTTATCAAAACTACAAATGTATCAGATCATATTGATCCCCACCTCCCTCTCTCTCTGTATATATATATATATAGTATTTATCCATTGGATCTGAAGAAGTCCTGTTATATTTTCCTTCGTGTTTTTGGTTTACACCAGAAAATGAAAAACAGGATGGAAATAAATTTATAATCCTAAATTAACCTGTCTTTGTTTTTTTCTTAAAGATATATATATATATATATATATATATATATATATACCGAATTAAATGTATGTAAGAATAATGAATGTTGTTGATCTTTATCATAAATTTCATCAACTTTGAGAATATATAAGTTAATCAACATTATTTCGTTTTGCAATATAGCAGATTCATCCTGGAATTCATACATCTGTACGGAAAAAGCGATGGATGATGTAGACGAATGGAGAGAGAGAGAGAGAGAGAGAGAGAGAGAGAGAGAGAGGGAGAAAGAGAGACAGAGAGAGACCAAGGAAATCCGTGCTAATGGAAATTATATGTTTGCTTGTAACCAAATCTTTTTCACTATCAACGACACTATTCTCTAAGTCATATATGTTATATTCTTAATGATTATTCTTGAAAAATAATTATTTAATCTTAATTAGCATTTTCTTATTAACGATGTATCTATTAAATTGTAGCTGAGCTAGATTGTCCTAAAAATAATTCATGTTATTATATAGTATTTTGACCTTCGACCCGGCCCAAAAATCCTATTCCAATGTGATGCACCGGAAGGAAGGGACACATTCCAAGGCCAGTAATCGAAAGATAATATAGGACCAGGTGAAAGTCCCACTGTGCCACTACAGAGTGATGAACCGGAAGAGAGTGATCTCTGAACTGCATGACAGTTATTTCCGCTTGATGACGAATAAACATTCGATTTCAAAGATCGAGTGGGCGTCGAACGATTATATAACTCAGCTGAGTTCGACGAGCCAGTTGGAGTTGAAGATCGGACGGAGTTGGAGACGAGGTGTGGTAAGGAAAGCCACACCCGGCCGAAGGGTCCCTCGGGAAGCCCTGATGAATTGGGGTCGAGAGAAGATGCTGATAAGATGCAGTAAAGAAAACCAGCACCCAGCAGAGTGGACCCCAGGGCTCCGGTTGAGCATCAGAAGAACGAGAAAGACACAACGTTGACGGCCATAAGTTTGGGGGTCAAAATATCGCAGTTATGTTCGGTCTCCAGCTCCCTTTCACACTCAAACCTTGAACAACCCTTTCGAACCCTTGCAATAAAGTGAGAGGTAAATATTTTGTTAAAGAAGTCTTCCTACGTCTGTCTTTATTGTGTCGTTATGATGCTGCATGAACACGTAGATGACAATATAACAATTAGCGCGTTTAATATTTATCCTACCTTCCATCAGGTTGAATTTGATACATGGTCATTCTGTTGTAGAAGTATGCACGAATCGACTCATGAGCAGCTTTTACTAAAAATGATTGATCTCGTCGACTTTCTCCGTTTTTGAGGCGCCACAAGAAAAGTTATTAGTACATTTTGAATATTAACAAATAAAGCTTAAAACAGGTTTAATATATGATTATTTAGTGTAATTGATTATTAATATTAATCATATTTACCAACCCCTCCACTCGGGCAGGATATGACACAAGGTCAACTTTTAAGCGAAGTTTAACAGGTTTGAATTCAGAGTTTGCCTTCTCCTAGACTAGTTGCCTCACTGTTGTGTTCTGGTTCGTGAACACAAGTAGTAATAATAATAAGACAAACCACGATATGTGAGGAAAATAGTTATATTTACAGGAAAGGGTATTTACAAGAGAGAGACTGTTAGTAATAAGAACATAGGATTAGTGATAGAGTAATGATATACTTCAACAATACGAACGGCTCTTCTGGTGTGACTCGTAGGCTGATCTCCGCTACTGCCATATATCGCAGATGAAACAGCTCATTATGCTGAAAAGGTAGGTGATACCCAACACTCACCAAAGCTGAAGAACCTAATCTGCCCTACTATTTACCCATAGCTGGAAGGAGGATAATTGGATTCATACCTTTCCCAAGGGCACTAGTGCTCTGTGAAATGCAATCAGTCTCGTCCAGGATTTGAACTCGTATCGTAGTGCCCATTTCCTATTACTGGGACCTTAATATTAATGTATTCTTAGATGTATTGATAACAATCCTGTGTATGATTTTATGTTATTTTTTTTTTTTTGGTTGGGCTTAATAGCTTATCAACCATCATTGATTATTTAATGCCAAATCCTCCTTATACATATTGTAATATTACGGACGGGCGCTGTCGTCATTCAGTGAAGGTGTCACGAGACGAGCGTGTGAGGGCAGAATGACCTGCAAATGTAGACGTGATTTTAAAATAATCACAGATGAATTATCACGCGTTTCACTGGTGACATCGAACATTCGGGGATCTTCGATTTGTCCTCCAAAATCTCTATATAAGAAAACAAGTAACGAGATTTTGGCAGAGTTGAAAGCAGCTTTCAAAACAGGCGAGTCAAAGGTTCCGAGGCCCCGACCCGTCCTACCCAGTCTGCTATGACAGGCGTGTGTCAATAGCCAGCTCTCACCCACACCGCCGTCACCACCAAGAGGAAGGGAGAAGAAGAACGTAACTAAGTTGCAGCGATCATAGCTGAATAATAAACGACTGCTATATTTTCTTCCCTTACCTTCGAGTTTGAGTATTTCTTTTTCTGAGGACTTCTTTCTTTACAGCACAACACGTTGGTCCTATGTTACAATATATCAAATATATGATTTGTAAACATTTTGTTGACATCATTTTTACAAGTTCCTGGACTCTTTTTTTCCACACACTCAAATGATTTCATATACTCCTATCTAATACAAATAATTCTATTAACTATTAATCTGCCGCGACCGGCCGATAAACCTGAACATATCAAGTTACACGCCCGCGTTAGGGCAATTATATCCGAGTACGACCGGAACTGACTAAGCCCTTTTTCTATCTAACGACCTTAACATCTCGTTATAGCTAAAAGAAAAAGATGAATTAAAATTAATAACATTTACAAAAAACTTCGGGCAAAAATTACTTGATAAAACTTGAACTAATAGTCGTCGCCAGCCTATAGCAGGTTAGAAAAATACTTTACAGCTACACTCATTTTTTATCAAAGAATTTTATATTCACGCGGCTGAGCTGTGTGTCACAGCACTTTCGTAATATCAACAGGCCCTTTTCAACGCTCGTGAGCACGCCCCCCGGCTGTTTAGCTGGGCCGTCTGGCATTCGTGCCGGATGGGTGTTCGAAACCAAGAGCAGACTCGGGGCCGAATAGGCCCCCAGCTTCGGCTGGGCAACCTTCGGGTGGGCGAGCTGCACTTTTGTCCCCTTTGTACGGCACTAGACCAAGCGTCTAGTTTAAGCCGCAAACTGGCATACGTGCCCGGACCCACATTTGGGTTCGTGAAACTGCTTGCCTCATCAGGCTCACATTGCACTAAGTGAGCCGATGAGCAGCACTGACAAGCAGGGTTCGAGTCTCGGCTCCTTCCCGACCTTCCCCTCCCCTTTATCCCCACTTTAATTGGCCTTCGGGCTTTTGACCTTGTGTCAAGTCGTGTCTGGTGGGAGGCAGCGACAAATATAGAGCACGCTCCCGGCGAGCTCCCCGGGGCCTGTTCTGGACTTCGGTCCGGAGCGTGGCCCTGGAAAAGGAACAATGGCAGACTTGGGGCCTTTAATTAGGCACCTAGTTTCGACTAGGCTACCTTCCGGTGGGCGAGCTGCATTTTTGTCTCCTTGTCCCCCTTGTACGGCACTAGACCATGCGTCTAGTTTAAGCTGCAAACTGGCATTCGTGCCCGGACCCACATTTGGGTTCGTGAAACTGCTTGCCTCATCAGGCTCACATTGCACTAAGTGAGCCGATGAGCAGCACAAACAAACAGGGTTCGAGTCTCGGCTCGTTCCCGACCTCCCCCCACTTTATCCCCACTTTAATTGGCCTTCGGGCTTTTGACCTTGTGTCAAGTCGTGTCTGGTGGGAGGCAGCGACAAATACCGCCCGGGGCCTGTTCTGGACTTCGGTCCGGAGCGTGGCCCTGGAAAAGGAACAATGGCAGACTTGGGGCCCTTAATTAGGCACCTACTTTCGACTAGGCTACCTTCTGGTGGGCGAGCTGCATTTTTGTCTCCTTGTCCCCCTTGTACGGCACTAGACCATGCGTCTAGTTTAAGCTGCAAACTGGCATTCGTGCCCGGACCCACATTTGGGTTCGTGAAACTGCTTGCCTCATCAGGCTCACATTGCACTAAGTGAGCCGATGAGCAGCACAGACAAGCAGGGTTCGAGTCTCGGCTCGTTCCCGACCTTCCCCTCCCCTTTATCCCCACTTTAATCGGCCTTCGGGCTTTTGACCTTGTGTCAAGTCGTGTCTGGTGGGAGGCAGCGACAAATACCTGGCACGCTCCCGGCCTTTTGGCTGGGCCGTCTGGCATTCGTGCCGGATGGGTGCTCGAAACCAAGAGCAGACTCGGGGCCGAATAGGCCCCCAGCTTCGGCTGGGCAACCTTCGGGTGGGCGAGCTGCACTTTTGTCCCCTTTGTACGGCACTAGACCAAGCGTCTAGTTTAAGCCGTAAACTGGCATACGTGCCCGGACCCACATTTGGGTTCGTGAAACTGCTTGCCTCATCAAGCTCACATTGCACTAAGTGAGCCGATGAGCAGCACAGACAAGCAGGGTTCGAGTCTCGGCTCGTTCCCGACCTCCCCTCCCCTTTATCCCCACTTTAATTGGCCTTCGGGCTTTTGACCTTGTGTCAAGTCGTGTCTGGTGGGAGGCAGCGACAAATATCTGGCACGCTCCTAGCGAAGCTCAATAAGGAGGAATCCTGCATTCTGTGCGGTCGCATTCACCTTAACTTCCAACGTTGATCCCACTTCTCGTGGTAGATCTGCTTTTTCCCACCTACATAGGTATGCACAAAGGTCCTTTTTAGGACCATAAGAGGTCTCTGTCTGCGGGTCAGAGCATCTCTGGCTGTCAGTAATGATCAGTCGAAGTAGACGGCCAGGCGGCAAACACGAAGACGGATTCTAAGACCAACCGGTCTTAACTCTCACTCGGTTCCGATAGTCCGATAAGCTGCGCAGCGCTAATGGCACGGTCCAGCCTTTAGCTACTGCTTCGCTATCTGCGCAGCGCTAAGATAACGCCCATCTTAGCCTCGGCCTTCTGGCCTGTCCGCACGGCTTTGACCCGACAAAGCCTTCGTTCCTGTCCGCTCGTCAGCACGGCTTTGACCCGACAAAGCCTTCGTTCTCGTCCGCTCGTCCGCACGGCTTTGACCCGACAAAGCCTTCGTTCCCGTCCGCTCGTCCGCACGGCTTTGACCCGACAAAGCCTTCGTTCCCGTCCGCTCGTCCGCACGGCTTTGACCCGACAAAGCCTTCGTTCCCGTCCGCTCGCCCGCACGGCTTTGACCCGACAAAGCCTTCGCTCTCGTCCGCTCGTCCGCACGGCTTTGACACGACAAAGCCTTCACTCCCGTCCGATACGTCCGCACGGCTAGGGGGCCCAGCAAGGCCCTAGCCTTTCCTCGACCTCAACGCTCTTGCAAGGTACAACGCAGTCCACGTAACGACTCGCTGTTACGGACTGTTCTACTACTGCAACACCTGACTCACGTATGACCCGCCGTACGAGCCAGCAACCGGATCGATACATCCTTGGTTAACCACAACATACCGTCATAACCGGGGATATCGATCTACCAACCTCGACCGACCTCAACTGCCCGCGACGACTGTCCAGCTGTACTCAACGACTCGACCTACGCCAGCGACACTCGTCGAACGCCCAGCTGCGAACATCTACAACGTGACTATACCAGCTAACGACATAACCCATTCTAGCTGAAGACTACATACAACCGCCACGGACATTTACATACACGCTTGTAAATACGACGAAATAAATTGTCATTTGTAATTATCATTATCTCACCTTTGTTCCTTCATATTGCTTTGGCTGTTCTCATTCACATAATTCATTTGCGGGGTCGACATACTTATCGGCTCCGCAACAAATCATATATTTACACAAAATTAGATGGTTTCTCGTATTACCATGTAAGTAAAATTGGTGACCTTTATCGACGGTGACCTGAAAGCTCCCTTTTCAATTGCTATTACACCGAAGTGTTGGGGAGAGCGCTACTCCGTTCCCTGGATTGATCCATTTTACCCTTACCTTATAATGGAGAGTGTAAAGCAAGGCGGCATCAAGTACCGTTTTTTGAGTCTTTGGTATGATGAACTTGGGATTGAACAGCGGTCGTCTGGACCCTTGGCAAACACTCCACTCATTTGGCCAATGGCTCGGTTGAATTACTTATTGTTATGTAATTGAAGCAATTTAAGATCAGTCATTGATTTTCACACATTTAAATGGATATACATTTAACTTTTAATTGAATAGTTTGTTGGTAATTTCAGTTTTTAGATAAAATTGAACTAATTTGTTTACTCACTCGTATTGATATTTTTTCTACAGTTAAATGGTTTCAATTAATGCGAGGTGGGGTGTCCTCGTGGTGCAATGGTTAAAGCGATGGATTGCGGAATCGTAATAAGCGAGTTCGAACTCCAGTCACGCTATTACGATCACTTTCGGACTAATACCCTTGGGAAAGGTATGGGCCCCCTTATCCACCCAGCTATGGTTTAAATGGTATCACTGCTGTTCTTCTTGAAGGATGGATGTGGCATTAAATAACCTTCAAAGGTTGATATGCCATTAAAACAAAGAAACCAAACAAAAACACCAATAATTGCTATCTAATATTAATAAACTTATTAGATATTCCTATTTACCAACTCCCCCGCCCGGGCAAGATATGACACAAGGTCAATTTTTAAGCGGAGTTTAACAGGTTTGAATTCAGAGTTTTCCTTCTCTTAGACTAGTTGCCTCACCAAGGCTGAAGAACCTTGTCTGCCCTACTATTTACCCATAGCTAGAGAGAGAATAATTGGATTCATACCTTTCCCAAGGGTATTAGTGCTATGTGAAATGCAATCAGTCTCGTCCAGGATTTGAACTCGTGTCGTCTTGTCCATTCCCTACCACAATAACCATTACACCACGGGCACCTTATTAGATATTAATCATTTGATCGCGTACGATGATGTGGTTCCAAGTATTGCTATTTAAACCAACTTATTCTATTTAAAATATTCATTTATTATCACACAGTCAAATGGTTCTAACTATTGCTATGTAATGCAAGTAATTCAGTTTAGGCAAACAGTTAAGGATTTTCAAGAATTGATATCTAACATTAATAAATCAATCCAACATTACTAATTCGTTTGCACACAGTTCAATGGTTCAAAGTATTGCTCTGTACCACTAACCATTCAATTAAACATCAGTCATTTGTTTATACACAGTTAAACGGTCAAAGAGTTCGATTTCTAACAATTCCATTTAACGGAAGTTTGCCCAGTCGGCTGGAGTTGTAGAATACGCCAACTACTTCTCTGCAGAGGGGTAAGCCCCCCCTTAATGAGTGTTCTGATATGACACTAAACAATCATATGGTGAGGTTCCAATAAGGCTAGAGCTTTGGGGAATGCAGAGTACCCTTTATTACCATCGCTCCCAGGTTTACTCTGGCTCGAAGTGGTAGCACCTATTAGGGTCCTATCTATGGGTCAAATGGAACTAAACTGTGTACTTTTACTAAACTGGATTGCTTGAAAATGGACTGTTTTGATATTCAAACTGCGTACTTTGCAAAAGTGAATCATTTCAAATGGAACTGTTTTTGTATGCTCAACTGAATTGTTGGAAACAGAACTGATTGAGATATAGGAGCTGTACTTATGCTAAATGGAATTGTTTGAAATAGAAGTTTATATCTATAAAATGGATTTGGTGTTAAATAACCTAAAATGGTCAATGTACCATAAAACCAAACCAAACCAAACCAAACCAATTTAACGAAAGCCATTTGTTTGCATACAGTTTAAATGTTATACAGTTCTATTCGACAAATAGAGAGGACCTTGTCAGGTGCTACCACTTTGGGTTAGAGTTGACCTGGGAGTAATGGCAATGAAGGAGTACTCCATATTCCTCAAAACTCCACTGATTGACGCTTCGCTATCAGATGGTTTAATGTTTTATCTCGGACATTCATTCTACTGAGATGCAGTTGATGTAGTCTACAGTCCCAATTGACTGTGCTAGTATATAATTTTATACAGAAATCAATTAAAACAAAATGAAATAAAATTTGGAGTGATCTTTTTAAAATGCCTTCCTATTCATTTTCTTTATTCTCGTATATGGAAGGCTCATTATAATATGTCGGAGCGCTTTAGTTAGCACGTTAATTGTTTAAGATGTTTAAAATGTTAGAGCCAGTGTTGAATGCTATTTTATTAGTGTATGTTTGTTTATTTCTCGAACTGATGACTTCGAGGTTTGTAGATGTTTATTCTTATTATTTTATATAGGATTTTGGTAATATTACAATGTGCTGTAGTTATATGTGGTATATAAGGTGGTAAGTGAGACGACGAGGATGGGTGGTGGTTGTATGACCAATGTAGTTATTAGGGGTTCGTATATAAGTAAGTAAAGTTGGCGACCTTAGTCGTGGGTGACCCGAAGGCTCCCTTTTCAATAGCTACTACACCGATGTGTAGGGGAGGGTGCCACTCCTTTCACTGGATTGCTCCACCTTACCCTTGATACATACCTTATATCGCTGAGTGTTAAGCAAAGAGGTCTCGAGTACCATTTTAAAAGTATTTGGTATGACGCGATCTGGGACTGAACGCGGGTCTCCCGGACCATTGGCGAACATTCTACCCACTAGACCAATGAGCCGGTCGTTTATAAAAATAAACACCCAAACATAAATAAAAATAACTTTTAACATTATCTCAAATATATTAAGTATCTTCAAAAACAAACGCTCTAACTAAAGCAAATCCACCCATTAGAAACCATTCCAACAATATCATACTATACAGAAACAAACATTACTTACAACCCTGCCACTCTGAAGACGATCGATTGATATAATCGAAAGCGCTTGGGGAAAGAACTTAGAACAACTTTTCTATCAACTGGGTCTTGCTACAAAGAACCTTGCGAGAAAGCTAGAGAAAAAACATAAGATCATAAAAAGAGAGTTCCGTTGGTCTTTAGCCAAACTTGTATAAACAATAATTTGCAGCACACACACACACACACACACACACACACACACATATATATATATATATACACACACACACATATATATATATATATATAAATATATATATCGATGAAGTATACGATCGACACTTATTTTTTAACAAAGAAATCACTAGCTCCTAACAGATGTCTTAGAAACCTAAAAAGAAACACACTGAAAGAAAAAGAA